>JAKJMR010017385.1:193809-254539 GCA_024449315.1 Daboia siamensis | reverse complement strand
CCTTTCTTTCTTTCTTTCTTTCTTTCTTTCTTTCTTTCTTTCTTTCTTTCTTTTTTTTGTTTGTTACCCCTTTTGTCTTTTGCTGCCGTGAATGCTGATTAGAGGCTTAAATGGACTTGACTACGAATATGACATGATTGGTGGAAGCTTTCTCTTCCCTGAAAAAGTTAGTGTATTGATTTGCGGACTTATAGAAACTGACGGATATTGATTTGACTCCTTCTTTCTTTTTTTTTTCTACCTAAAGAGCGGAAGTGAAATTATTAGAAGGAAGTATGGGGTTTGTGATAAAGTATCTGGGAAGGAGTCAACCTGTGGTGTACAGTAGTGTGGAGAAACCTCCTGGGACAAACTGAAATGTCTTTAACAAAGACATCAACTAAAACCTTAAGGAAGGCCCCTACCTTGACAGCAGTGGCCTCTCCGGTTACGACGCCACCAGGGGTTAGGAAGTCGATGGAGAGCCTACCAGCGACAGAAAAATCTGCTACAATTCAAGGGATTTATATGATGCTACAAAACACGCAGGACATAATGGAGAGGAATTTTGACAGCCTGAAGGCTGAGTTGGGGGAAATGAGAGAGGAGATGAAGGAAATTAAAGGAAAATTGGGTGTAGTCCAGGTGACTCTGGATACGCATGAAGAGCGAGTTAAAACAGTAGAAAAGGACACTGAGAATATAGAGAAGCGGATGGAAAAATGGGAGCACACGTGCATGCAAGCATCCAAGAAGCTGGAAGATGATATGGTGTACTTGGAGATGGAGAAAGTGGCCTTTTTTTGCGCTTCCAAAATGTAACAGAAGACAGAGAAGAACAGCTGGAAGAAGTGGTAGGAGAAATGATTGAAGACCTGATTGGGAAAGAGAAAAAAGAGGTTCAGTGCGATATTGATGAGGCTTTTTGAGTTTATACCAATTATGCCAGGCGATACAGCCTCCCTAGGATAGTGCATGTTAGGTTTACCAAAAAGGCGCTTAGAGATGAAGTGCTCCATAGAGTTAGAGATCAACCAATTCAGTATAAAGGCCGTTCGGTTACAATTCTTAAGCAACTGCCAAGAAGGATCCGAGAACAACGTCAACGCTATCAATTTGTTACTTCGCAATTGAGGAAAAAAGGTGTGACATATAAATGGCTGCTTCCAGAGGGGCTCCTGGTGATGTGGGAAGACCGAAAGATAAAGATTGAGAGTCTACAGAAAGCACAAGATTTCTATAAAATTTTTTGTGGGACTAGTGATCAGGAGAGTGATGGAGAAGTGGAGAGTAGAAGTCAGAGGGAGGAGAGGAATCCGGGGGGAGCAGAGGGGGGAGAGGGGAGGGGGGAGAGGGAAAGGGAGAAGAATACAAGAGGGTAACTAGACAGACTACCAAATCTAAGGCCCCACGTAAGTAAGGATGTGTCAAGGGGTGAATTTTTTGACACTCAATGTTAATGGTCTCAATGCTCCTGTTAAGAGAAAAAATATCTTAACTAGAATAAGGAAATGTGAAGCTGATGTATTATGCCTTCAGGAAACTCATATTAAGAAAAGCCAAATTAATTTGTTGAGTTACCCTAAACTAGGGAAATTATTTGTAGCGTCTGCTGAGGAGAAAAAGAAAGGTGAGCAATGTATGTTAAGGAGTACTTGTGTCCTAAAGAATTATGGGTGGACCCGGAGGGGAGAAGCCTGATGCTGGAGATAGAAATGGTGGGAAGCAAAGTGTTACTGGTAGGCATATATGCACCTAATAATAATCAGGGAGATTTTTTCCAGAAAATATATCGGAAAATATTAGATCTGGAGTATGAGCAGATGTGTCTCTTGGGGGACTTTAATGCAGTGGTAGATAGGGCTAAGGATTACAAAACAGGGAGGGTTGATTTGAAGAAGAAAAAAAGGAAATTTAGGAGGGTCTTACCCAAAGTATTTAGGGATATGTGTGAAGAACTTGGCCTTAGGGATATATGGTGTGTGATTAACCCAGCCTCTCAACGTTATACCTACTACTCCCCCAGGCATAACTCATGGTCTAGGTTGGATATGGGCTGATACCTTATGCAAAAAATGCTATGATTTTGACAAACGAATGGGCTGACCACAATCCGGTGGCTATTACATTGATAAGGGGGAGTAGAGTGAGGAGTAGATGGATGATGAGCCTGGAGACCCTGAAGGATACGGTTTTTGTACAAAAAATTAAACAAGAGATGAGTCTGTTTTTTTTAGAAAATAGGACAGAAGGGATGCCCTTACGTATAGTTTGGGATACGGCTAAAGCTTATTTGAGAGGCTTGATAATAAAACAGATGGCAGTTAAACATAGGAAGGAGGAGGAAAGTAGGAGGGAAATTGCTGAGCAAATTACTAAGGCAGAGAAAGCTCTCCAGGTAAACCCACAGAAAGTGTATGGGAAGGAGCAGGTGAATTTTTGGAGGCATAAACTCAACCTTGTGGACCAAGAGAAAATAGCACGTCAAATTAGGGTGGCAAGGCAGAGCTATTTTGAATATGCCAATAAACCAGGGAGATGGCTTAGCTATAGAATAAGGAAAGAGAAGGAAAGTAGAAGAATTGATCAGTTAGAGGATAAGAGGGGGACACTGATAGGGGATAAAGAAGGGATAGAAAAGATAGCGATTGAGTTTTTTACATCAGGAAGAAAAGATCCCTGAGAAGAGGATTAAGCAATACCTGACGGAGTCAGACCTTCCTAAGTTATTTCCTAATGAGAAAGAGGCCTTAGATCAGGAGATAACAATGGCAGAAATTGAAAAAGCGGTCAGACAACAGAAATGTCAAAAAACCCCAGGCACTGACGGAATTCCTGCAGAATTGTATAAGGTATTAGTGGAAGCATTGGGAAAACATATGAAAGATCTATTTAATGAAATTTTGGATGAGGCTATAGTCCCGCAAACTTGGTTGGAGGCAAATATTAGTTTGATTCCTAAGGATGACTTCCCTTCGAAGCATATTAAAAATTATAGGCCAATATCCCTTCTTAATTCAGATTATAAAATATTTGCGACAATAATTGCAGATAGATTAAAAATTTACTTAAACCAGTTCATACATACAGACCAGAATGGGTTCCTTCCCGCTAGACAAATAAAAGATAATCTCAGAATTATATTAAATGTTCTGGAGTAATATGAAAGCCGACCAGATAAACAATTAGCTTTAATATTTATCGATGCTCTAAAAGCATTTGATAGGGTTAATTGGGATTTTCTAATGTGTCAGTTGGAAAATATGGAGTTTGGGGCTAAATTCCGTAATATGATTAAAGCAATCTATACTAAGCAGGAAGCGAGACTGTTGATAAATGGGAATTTAACTGACAAATTTGATATCTGTAAGGGCACTAGGCAGGGTTGTCCACTCTCCCCACTTTTATTTATCCTAACCTTAGAACCCCTATTGAGAATAATAAGGAAAGATGAGGAGATAACTGGGCTTCAGGTAAGAGACCAAATTTATAAATTGCAGGTATTTGCAGATGATATGGTCTTCGTATTGGAAAACCCTCTGGAATTCAGCACGGAATTACTAAAAAGGATTGAGGAATTTGGAAACGTGGCTGGTTTACAAGTAAATAAAGATAAGACGAATATATTGACGAAAAATCTTTCAAATAGAAGTAAACAGATGCTAGAGGACACTACAGGGTTTAAAATCATGAAGAAGGTCAAATATTTAGGAATCTGGTTGACGGGAAGATGTTCAAGTATTAGGGAGGATAATTATTCTAAATTACTGATACAAACAAAAAAGGACCTGGGAAAATGGGGTAGGATATAGTTGTCATTATTAGGAAGGGTAGCCACGGTGAAATCTTATGTTTTGCCGAAATGGAATTTTCTTTTCCAGACAGCCCCAGTTAAACTTTCGCTGAAATTCGTAAATGAGTTAGAGGGGGTAGTTTCTAGATTCGTATGGCAGGGGAAACGGCCCAGGATTGGGAAAAAAATGATGCAAGAAATTAAGGAAAGAGGGGGCCTTGGCCTACCGAACTGGGAACTTTACTATCAGGCTTCCCTCTTAGTTTGGGGCAAGGAATGGATAGGTTTAAGGAATAATTGATTGTTGAGTCTGGAAGGATTTGATTTGCTGCAGGGATGGCATGCAGCTCTTTGGCGGGAAGGTACTCCTCCAAGCAAACAGTTTACTCGCCACTACATAAGGGATATACTGATTCGGAATTGGGATAAGATAAGGGCTAAGTACTATGCGCAAATTCCGTGTTGGTTATCAACTTTGAAAGCCTTGACCCATCCGATCCTACTCAAGAAGGGAAGAAGACCAATTTACAAAGAACTTTTAGATAGCCGGGGAGAACTCAAAACACGACAAGATCTGGCTCAGCAAGGGTTTCAACTGGAGTGGTGGGCCTACCTGCTGATCCAGTCAAGGTATAAGAAGGATAAGGAAGGAAGGGGTATTTATCTGAATCTGCAGGAATTAGATAAGATTCTGCTGGGTCCGGAGAAAGGGATGATATCTAAGTGCTATAAATTGCTGCTAACTAGGGTAGTAGGGGAGGAGGTGGTAAAAGACGCGATGATTGCCTGGGGGAAGAATTTTGGTTATGCACTTCCACTTGAGAAATGGGAAGAGATTTGGTGGACTAATATGAGGCTGGTGGTTTCCACGTCATATAAGGAGAACATATACAAAATGCTTTATAGATGGCATCTCCCTCTGGCCAGACTTTCCAAAATGTTCCCCGGATTGTCGGCCGATTGTTGGAAGTGTGGTAAAGGGATTGGCACATACTATCATTTATAGTGGACATGTCCGGAAATGGTTAGATATTGGATGAGGATCCAAAAATGGATAGAGGAAATCACAGGGTGTTTAGTTGATCTTAAACCAGAGATGTATCTGCTTGGCTCCAGGCCTGGAAATATTAAGAAGGAAATATGGTATTTGGTTTTACATATCTTAACGGTGGCAAGGATGGGGTATGCTCAATTTTGGAAGGCAAATCATACCCCGCCAGATGAAGTTATAATTAGGAGAATACTTGATTGTGCAGAAGCAGACACATTGACCAAGAAGTTGAAGGGTAAAGAAGAGACACCAGCATTTCTATCATGGAATAAATGGTATATTTGGATGGATAAAAGATTAAAGAAATGAGGGTGGCTTGGAGGTTGGTCAAAAATGAAGTGACATAGTTGGATGGTTATAAGAGACTTAATGAGTGAAATATAATTGTTAGTTTAGAAGTAGATATAATGTAAAATTTTTGAAATGGTTTTCAATTTTTTGATTTCTTTGTTTTTTGTATATTTTATGTTTTTTTTGTCTTTGTTGGTGTATGGTGTGTTTTTAACACAAAAAGTAAATAAAGATTTATATTTTTTAAAAAAGAAAGCACTAGCAAAGGATGATGGTTACAAATACCTAGGCACATTGGAAGCAGATAACATCTTGAATGGAAAAGTCAGAGAGTCAACACAAAAGGAATACATTAGAAGAGTCCGCAAAATGCTAAAATCAAAGCTGAATGCTGGAAATATAATAAAAGCCATTAATACATGGGCAGTCCCAGTGATACGCTACCCAGCTGGAATTATCAACTGGACATTGGCCGAATTGGAACACCTAGACTGAAAAACGCATAAACTTTTGAAATGCACCATGCTCTACATCAGACATGTCAAACACAAGGCCCGGGGGCCGGATCCGGCCCGCGAAGTGGTTTCATGCGGCCCGCGAAGCCATCCTGGAAACAGTGAGGGAACGGCCCCCGCTGCCTTGGCTCTGGCCCAGAGATCCTCAGATCTGTCCCACTCCTGCCCAGGCCCCCCATAGGCACCCTTGATGCGAACCATGTAGAGCTGGCCACGCCCACCCAGTAGGCCACACGCACTCTGGCCATGCCCACCCAGTAGGCCATGCCCACCCTGGCCATACCCACCCGGCCCCCTGAGGGCAACCACAATGCTGATGTGGCCCTCAATGAAATCGAGTTTGACACCCCTGCTCTACATCCACGAAGTGACATCGACAGATTGTACCTGCCAAGAAGAATAGGGGGCAGAGAGCTACTGCAAATCCACCAAACTGTAGAAGAAGAAAAATGAAATTTGAATGACTATGTGAATCAAAGTACAGAAAAATTGCTGCAGGCTGTGAAAACAGAGAGCGTTATCAAAATAACAGAAACAAAGGCAGAATATAAGGAAAAACGGTTGGATGATAGATTAAATAGATGGAAAACCAAAGCTTTGCATGGACAACATTTGAAAAACATTGAAGAAAAATGTGATAATAACCTGACATGTGCATGGCTTAAGCCACCCTGAGACCTTGGGGAGAAGGGTGGCATATAAATTTAATAAATCAAATCAAAGATGAGAACCATCAAGAAAGAAACAGAAGGCTTAATACTGGCTGCTCAAGAACAAGCACTACAAAGTAATGCCATAAAAGCAAAGATACAAAAATCTACTGACAATCCAAATTGCCAGCTTTGCAACAACAAAGATGAAACTGTTTCACATTTAATATGTGAGTGCAGCAAAATCACGCAAACTGATTACAAATGACTGAGTTGCTAAACTAATCCACTGGGTTTGTGTAAAAAATATGACTTGCCTGTTCAAAAAGTCGTGGGAACATAGGGTGGAAAAAGTTGTCAAGAATGAGAGGGTGAAGATCTTATGGGACTTCCGAATAAAGACAGATCACCATTTGAAACACAACACGCCAGATATCACAGTTGTAGAGAACCGAAGCGTACAGCTGATTGATATCGCTGTACCAGGAGATGCCAGAGTCGAAGAAAAAGAACTGGAAAAAATTACAAAATACCACGACCTGGCCATCGAAACTGCGCGATTATGGATGAAATGCATAACAGTGATACACATTGTCATCGGGGCACTGGGAACTATGTCCAAATACTTTACAAAACACATCAAGAAATTACAACTTCCTGCAATAACTCCAGCAAAGCTACAAAAAACTGCGCTACTCAGAACATCTTACATTTTAAGGAGATACCTGGTTGATACCTAGGATGCTGGCAGCAGCCCGTGTCAACCATTGGTGCCAGTCAATTTGAGTGTTCAGTTGACTGAGTTTCATGTTTTATGAATAAAAGTTTTATAATGATGATGATGATGATGATGATGATAATGTTGGAAGGGACCTTGGAGATCATCTAGTCCAAAACCCTGCTCAGGCAGGAAACCCTATACCATTTCAGATAAATGGCTGGCCAGTCTCTTCTTAATAACTTCCACTGTTGGAGCATTCACAGCTTCTGGAGGCAGTTTGTTCCACTGGTTAATTGTTCTAACTGTCAGGAAGTCTCTCCTTAGTTCTAGGTTGCTTCTCTCTTTGGTTAATTTCCATCCGTTGCTTCTTGTCCTGCCTTCCGGTGCTTTGGAGAATAGCTTGACTCCCTCTTCTTTGTGGCAGCCCCTGAGATATTGGAACACTGCTATCATGTCACCTCTCATCCTTCTGTTCATTAAACTAGATATACCCAATTCCAGCAACCGTTCCCTATATGTTTTAGCTTCCAGTCCCCAGATCATCTTTGTTGCTCTTCTCTGTACCCTTTCTAGAGTCTCAACATCTTTTTTACATCATGGAGACCAAAACTGGATGCAGTATTCCAAGTGTGGCCTTACCAAAGTGGTATTAATACTTCACGTGATCTTGGTTCTATCAGAGAGTTTTGATCCCAGAAAGCTAAGGTTACATCCAGATGCATGACTATACTGCTGCAGCAAAATTTTGCATTTAACATCTTGCTATTAGTATTTTGCAACTTGAATCAGCATGGTGCTTAACAGAGTAATAAAAACCAGAGAGGCCTCCTCGTCTAGAAATATGTGGGGGGTGGGGTTGGTAAGGACTTAATAAGTTAGTAACAAAGGAGGATGAATCAAACTCTTTTGCAGAAAAAAAATGGCACTGAGGAAGAATAGGAAGGAAAATGAATGCTTAGGCAATAGGCCTCACTTCTAAAAAAATTTAATGTTTTCAGAATACTAGCATTGAAATGACGCAGGGTCAAAGTTATAACAAAACTTTACTTGTTCTGAACCAAAAGAAAACAAAAAACAAAGACACCCCCCCCTTAACTGTGTGGGGTGCTTAGTTTATGTAAATGTGCATAACTTATTTTGCATAGTGCATTGTTTCCATGCTGTACAGGAGAGTGGACAATGAGCTCTGTGGAACACAAACATCCTGTCCCTGTTAGAAGCTTGGTCCCACCTTACTTCTCTCTTTAGAAATCTCCACATCACTGTACACTCCTTTCAACAAGGAAAGGAAGCTGCTTTCTTAAGAAGCTGAAATTCCCAAGAAGACTACTTCATCTAATACTAAACCATTTTTGAATACTCCATCACTGGCTATGTTTCACCACCAAGATAGCCTATGACCAAGATTTTTAAAAATGCAATGCTGAATTTACGGACATATGTAGCAAATACTGACTTTCCCCTAGGGTGGTTCCAGTCAATGCTGGAAATGGGTTGAGGTCTAGCTTTAGAATCTTGCTTTGCAAGATTCCTTGGGTCTGCATAATCTCTCCATATTATTAAATATTAAATTAAATATTTAATATTTAAAAAGTTAAAGGTTTCCCTTGTCCAATCGTGTCTAACTTTAGGAAGTAATGCTCATATTTGTTTCTTAGCTGAGAAAGCCACATTGTCCAAAGAAACTTCTGTGATCATGTGGCCAGCATGCCTATATGCTGAAGCTCCCAGAACGCTGTTATCTTCCATCAAAGTGTAGCTTGTAGCTCCTTGTAGCTCCTTGATTGTATTAAGGCAAGGGTCCCCAACCCATGGTCTGTGGACCAGCACTGGGCCACAGCATGTCAGAAACCAGTCTGCACAAACAAGTGAAGCCCCATCCATGGGATGCAGGCAGTGCATGAAACCGCACCCCCTTCAGTCCATGGAAAAACCTTTCTCCACGGAACCGATCCCTGGTGTCTAAAAGTTGGGGACCTCTGTATTAAGGTATTCCTTTTTCAATTGTACATCTCTATCCCAGGCAGTCCAGAAGAATACTATAGGAATGATAGTATCAAAAGCTGCCAAGAGATACCCTAATCAAGGGATAGGTTAATACTGTAATCAAGAAGGTACAGCACCAGTTTAAACAAACAATTTAGCAATAAACAACAGCCTAATAAAAGAACTACCTAGGAGAAAAAAATACCCCTACCAACACCGATAGAGCAAACCAGGGTATGTAAATAGAGAGCACATCCCATTCGTTTCTAGCACTAAAGATTTTACCTAGTTGGCTAATGAAATGTCTGCAAGAAAAACAACTAAACTCAAAGAAAGGCAACATGAGTTTTTTCCTGATGGGACCAATAAAATAGTGGCTGTTAAATCCCAGAGACCTGGTGTCATAATTCTATGTTCTTCACTGCATTTGCTTAGCACCTTAGTATTAACTGTAGCACCCCACAGAACAATCTAATTATCCAAGGAATTCCCTGTTTTTCCTGTGAAAAACTAATTATATCTAACGCCTTCTTATGACCCTCACTAATAGCATCTTCTAGGTGTTTATATAAGTTTCAGGCACAAGAAATCAGGAGCCAGGGTTGTTCAAGTGAGTACAAATTTAGTCCATTCTATGTCTCTGCAAGAATCTGAACTACTAATGGCCAAAGCAAGTTGGTTCTAGATAAGGGTCAGTGGAATTCAGTGAGGGCTGGACTTAAATCTCTTGTGGGCAGGAAAGGATTTGAGACTGATGACATGTTTGATTCCTCTCTCAGGCTCAGCCTGGCCATCTTCTACAATCAATACAGACTACTTGCTATCCACAAAAACTTATAAGAGTATTGTAATAATGGAAATATATTTGTTATTTTATGTTTACATTTATACTGAAATATCTATTTATACTGCGAGCTGCTTGTAATCAGAAACAACATAAAAACATCAGCAATAAGTATTAACTACAACAAAATCAAAATTAAATTGCTTTTAAATTTTTTATTAATTTCTCTACTCCCTTTGCTTTTCCATTTCTTTCTTTCCAGTTTTTATCTAGTGTACAAATGTACAAAGATTACTTTTTTAGATATATAATTTTATAAACTCTAGATCATATCATCATGACTGAAATATAACTTTCTCATAAAATATAAAACTTGTGTGTGAAAACTGTTGCTTTTAAAAAAAAATTCAGTCACTGATTACATTTTAAAATATGCAATATCCTTTGCCAACTTTTCCCTCATTTTCTCTGACTCTAAAGCGAACAAGTCCAACATCATTTAACTAAATGTCTTCCTAAATGGGATATTTGCTTTTTCATTTGTTATTATAGCAACCTAGCAAGCAGAAATAGTCTACAGGCTAACTGTCTATCATGTCACAGCAAATTATTAATTTAACATTTGCCTCTATTAGGAAAAAAAAAAGCCCTTAGCAATTCTCAGTTGAAGCAGAAGAGATAAATTTCCAGTCTTCAGGGGTGTGCTGAAGCAAAGATTTTGGCTGAACAACTACATCCCACTTGCAAAGAGTCACCATCTGCAAGAACTTCTGCCTGGCTTCTTTGAGAATGCCAAGTGAAAATTAAAATCTTTTTTGTCTCTGCTTGCATCAAGTGAGAGCATCTTCCTAAATAAAGACTGCTGCCACAGATTGGTGCTTAATAGAAGCATCATCATTCTATTAAACTCCACCACATGATGTCATTCACTTCCCCACGAAGAGGACTTTGAGCCCTCATCCAAACTTCCCTGCTTTCATCAAAAGCAACTCATCCCATCTTGATTTATAAATCTCAGAGCTATCATCTATACTGGTTGGGAATTTTAGAAAATAAAGTTCCAAAATTTTTTGAGGGAGGTAGCTCCTGAGGCTGTGCCTACTTATCTTTTGGCCTTCAGGAAGGGTATCCAAATCTGGCTTTGCTTGTTGGCATAGGGCAAGGCTTTTCAACCGGTAGTATAAGTACCACTGGCAGTACTTCGGCACCTGGCAGGTGGTACGTGACCTAGACAAGTGTAGTGGGGAGGGGATGAACTGAAGTGGTGGCAGCACCACATAGGCCTGGGAAAGAGTCAGTTGGAACTACAGCATTGCCAGGGCTCTGCTGAAGGCCCAAGATTGGCATGCATAGGTCCAGCTGATTGGTGCTTTTGGCAGCCTCTGCTATCACCGAGAGCAGCAGACAAACCTTGGGATGAGAGATCAGGTGGAGCTCCAGAGGCCCAAGGATCAGTGCCCACAGTTCCAGCTGATCAGTGCTATGTGCCATGGCCAGCTGGGGAGTGGGTGACTGCATGGGGGAATGAGACTTATAGTGGCCAAAACTGGAGCTCTCCCTGATCCCCAGAGAGTGGTGCACCCGGAAGGAGGGGGAGGGGGATGTTATGTATTAAGCTTTATTGCAACACCTAAAGCTGTGTATAAGAGTCACCACCAGGAGGTGTTGAACTGTAACTGTTTTGGCGGGAAGCATTTTGGCGGGAAACAGAGGTTGAAACCGATTGGTTGGTTGAGTACCTGGCCAGGTATATATAAGAGTGCAGGTAGCCCCTATTCCCTCAGTACAGTCCCTTCCACCTAATAAAGAGCTGTTATGCTGTACTCATCGTCTCGGCGTCCTTCCTTCTATCCAGAACCCACTACACAACAGGGGACAGAGGAGAGGATATAAAAGAAGAAGGTTCTGGCAGGAGAGGGAGAGAAAAAAGACAATGGGGAAAGAGAAAGGGATGGAGGAGAAAGAGAGAGGGAAAGGAGGAGAGGCTTCTGTGGGAGAAGCAGAGAGATCAACAAAGGAGTAGGCTGTGAAAGAAATAGAGAGGAGAGGGAGAGAGGAAGAAGGGCTGACCAGCCATCTGACCACCAAGGTAGTGGTGCATGTTAATAAACATGGATAAATGTGTCATATATTCATCACTGTAAAGAGAAAGTGATTCAGCAAAGAAACCACCACTGAAGAAATTGAAACCAATACTTTTTTCCCTTTTTTAGCAGGGTGGGGGTTCAAGATTTTGACACCTTGCTAAGCACTGGTGGTACTCAAATACTGTTATGTCCTAAAAGTGGTATAATCTGTGAAAAGGTTGAAAAGCACTGTCATAGGGCACTGAGACGTGTGCACTCACTACTGGAGGTGTCTGACAGGGTAAGAAAACCTCATCCCCTTCCCATCCATGTCTTGGCTCTTATAGGTGTGGTTTTTAGTAGTTTTTAATAATATTTTAATGTCAGTTTATTTATGTAGGAGATGATCAGGCTGAGCCCGAGGAAGGAGCCAAATGCGTCATCAGTCATGAGTCCCATCATGCCCGCAAGAGATCTTATTCCAGCCCACTTTGAATTCCTTCTACTTTTATCTCCTACTAATTTCCCTTGGCTGCTAGTAGTTCAGTTTCTTGTGGAAAGCTCAAGTTTACAATACATCTTTATATCCATTTGAATTGTCTGAATTTCCTGATTTTCCTGACACCGGACAATTTAAATCTTTTCATATTTTTTCTATTAAATATTTATTATTTTTCACTTGTTTCTATAATTTGTAAGCCAGTCGAAAGCACCTTGTAGGGGAGATGGGTGGCATAGAAATTTAATAAATAAATAAATAAATAAGACTCACTGAACTTTTTTGAGCTGACAAATCTACAATTATGCTTTTGAGTAATTTTTATTATGAAAAAGAGATCAATTTCAGATTTTTTGCATTGATTTTATTACACATAAAGACACAAAAGCACACCAACTGATTCTAATGGGATCTGCCCCATTTTCTAATACAATCAATATGTACTATTGAAAGAATCGTGCAACTGACCATGAGACAATAGCTATGCTGGTTGCTACCCTTCTTAAATAAATACTCCTGTTACGAGAAACTCTCTATTTGTTTAAAGAAAATTTTATTAACTGGGCAACCTACAAATCAGTGGAACTACAACTTCCATAATGCTTCAGCTGAATCAATCTAAAGAGATTAAAAAGAAGCAAAAAGATGATGAATAAGAAGCATAATTCTGGATTTCAGAAGTTATTTTCCCCGATACCACATTCCTTCCCTGTCATCTGGAACCCTCTAATTCACATTATCAGACTATTTTTGCCTAGTCATAATGGGGGCCAAAAATAACAAGAAATGTAGACCGATGAGCAGTGTCACACACAGATTAAACTTCAACCAAAGGAAGATTGCAAGAACTAGGTGAACATTTCAAATAATCTCTATGAGATGGAATGTGTCATTGTAAAAGCTGAGACCCTTGACAAGTTTACCACTTTAGGTTAAGTTGTTGAATAGCACGTGCTTCAAGGGGGTTACTCTTGTACCTCTGTGTAGTATATGTGATTGTTAACACTGTTCAATATAAGAAACGCGTGACAGCTCCTTTTGACAGCTGAAGCCGCACATGCGGTTTCCGTTGACAGCTGCACACATGGTCCACGCGGATTGGAAAGAGCCGAAACGGCGGGAAGTATTCTAGGATGGGGATTGGCTAGCCACCCGCTGGCATCCCCATATAAGGGAAGATTTGTCACTTGCTTGTTCGTTCCTGTCAGGCAAATAAATAGCTGTTTGAGTTGAAGCCTGCTGTTCTCCTTCTTACCGGGAACCCGCCGTGAACACCACAACTGGTGACGAAGGTGGTACTGCTTCACGGGAAACTAGAGCGAAATCATGAGCTGACTAGTCACTGAGCAGAGTCACTGAGGGAAATTAATTCCCGAACTACCGTGAAGCAGTAAGTACCATGACAGCATGGCAGCGGTTAGACAAATCAAGGAATTCGACCTAAAATACCCAGAACGATGGGAGTCACACCTGGGTCAAGTCGAAGGATACCTCTTGTTCAACAGGATAACAGATAAACGCATGAAAGCCGTGGTCCTAATTTGCCTCAGCGGCACAGCCATATATGATGTCGCAGCTGGCCTCTGCAATCTGGACCCAGTTAGTGCCGTACCATATGCAGAGCTGACGGATAAGCTGAACAAGCATTTCGTACCGACCGATTGGAGCTCTACTGGCGGCTCTGATTCGCCCAACGTATCCAGAGGCCTGACGAAGCGGCAAATGACTTCGTCACGGCCGTCTGACATGCCGCACACTGGTGCCATTTCCTGGACCTAGAAGACAGGTTCCGGGACCAGATCATCCTCGGATTCTTGGACAAGAGACTCCAGAGGAAGATAGTCACCAAGCCGACCTTAAGCCTCCCCGAAGTAGTCAGCGAAATCCAGGCTTACGAGGCCACTCGCGACGAGCATCACTAATTCCCCGCCAATGGGATGAACAGCTCAGTCCATCAATGCTTCCATACTGACGGCGAGGAGGAAATCATGGGAGCCGATAACGAGATCAACGCACTCCAACAGCAAAATACTAAGTCTCAATTACAACGATATGATAGACAGGGCTCTAACAAGCCACAAACTCCCCGCACAACAAACTCAGGACAAAGATGTGCAAGCTGCGGAGCCCCTCACCCTCGGGCATCCTGCAAATTTAGAAATGCCAGGTGCCATGAATGCGGAAAGACTAGCCACATCCGTACCATCTGCCGCAGCAAGAACCGTGCCAATATTAACGACCTGGACTCCTTCCTGCCAGGTATGACCAAACCATTTTTCGTAGACGCAGAGCCCCCAAAGCCCTTAGTGCAAACCACAAATTGGCTGGGGAAACCTGACAGCCAGTTAAAAATCCACCAGCTTCTACGGCCCAAAATTAGGATCCAGATCCAACTAATAAGGGATTCCTTGTGAAATGGAGGTGGACTCCGGGTCCTCCGTCTCAATAATTTCATTAGACACCTTCAAAAAAATTTGTGGTCTCACCGAATGGAGGATCTCGCTTAAACCAACCTCCATGAAACTGGCGGATTTTCAACAAGCCCCAATTAAAATTATGGGCATCACCACACTATCTGTACATTATAAAAAATTCCAGGGACCTTTGGAAGTCCTAGTAGCCCAGGGAAGGGGGGCTAGCCTAATCGGACTAAACTGGTTCCAGGCTCTAGGAATTTGGATAGGAGGAGTCCACTACACCCAGACCAGAAGCCTCGAATCCATCTGCAAACGGTTTGCAGATGTCTTTGATGGCACACAGGGCCCCCAATATCCCTTAAACTCAGACCCGAAGTCCTTCCCATCAGAATTAAAGCCCGTAGGGTTCCATTCGCCCTCAAGAAAAAAATCAAGGACGGACTGGAACGCCTAATTAAACTAGGGGTGCTAGAACCTTTAGAGGGCGGGACATGGGAAACCCCAATTGTTACCCCCCCTAAAACCTAACAGGGAGGTGCATATTTGCGCAGATTATAAATCAACCCTAAACCAGGCCCTGAACCCCCATGCTTACCCTGTTCCAGCAGTGAAGCAGGTCCTCCTTGCCATTCAGTCCGGCACCATCTTCTGTAAGCTGGATCTCGTGCATGCCTACTTGCAACTCCCTGTCACCAGGGAGACCGCAGATACACAGACAATAGTTACCCACCGTGGGGCTTTTAAAGTCCATAGACTTCAGTTTGGCATTTCAGTCGCACCAGGGATTTTCCAAGAAATCATGGAGCGAACCTTGAAAGCCATCCCAGGGGTGTGTCCGTATTTCGAAGACATCCTAATAGCTGGGGAAAATGAAGTCGAACTCACAGAAATATTAGAAACAGTATTAGGCAGATTTTGAGCCGCAGGGTTAAAATTGAAAAAAGAAAAATGTTCCATTGGAGTAAAATCCACAGAGTTTCTGGGATTCCGAATAGATGCTCGGAATTCACCCCACAGAATCCAAGGTTAGGGCAATAAAAGAAGCACTGGCCCCATAAAACAAAGCGGAGTTACAAGCCTTTTTAGGGCTCTTAAATTTTTATCATACATTCCTCCATCACAAAGCAGACAAGGCAGAGCCCTTACACAGGCTTTTAGATAAAAACATCCCGTGGCAATGGACCTCCCTCCATGAAGCTCGCTTCAAGGAACTGAAGGAATTACTGTCTAGTAATTCAACTATAACCCACTACAATGAGCACAAACCCATATGCCTGGCTTGCGATGCCTCACTGTATGGGGTTGGCACTGTGCTCAGCCACTTAGAGGAAGGAGGGACCCAGAAACCCATAGCATTCTATTCCAGAACCTTAACTAAAGCGGAAAGAAATTACGCCGAGATCGACAAAGAAGCACTAGCCATTGTTGCTGGGGTTAAAAAAATTCATGATTATCTGTATGGTCGAGAGTTTACGATCTTCACCGACCACAAACCTCTATTAGGACTTTTTACAGTTAACAAACAAACTCCCCAAATTCTGTCCCCAAGAGTCCTGCGTTGGTCCACATTCCTGTCAGCCTGTACCTTCAAATTGATACACAAACCGGGGAGGGAAATGTGTCACGCAGAAGGACTAAGCAGGCTCCCCATTACAGAGTGTGATCCAGACCCTGCTCCGGGGGGACAAATCCTGGCCATCAACGAACTTCCAGATTGCCCTCTTCAGGTTAAAGACATAGCTTCAGCTACAGCTTCTGACAAACTTCTGAGCAGGGTATTAGCATGGGTAACTTCGGGATGGCACAACCATTGCTCAGGAACAGAATTCCAGGCATATTACAATAGAAAAAATGAATTATCAACACACCATGGATGTGTGTTATGGGGGAACAGGGTAGTAATTCCCGAAAAACACAGGACCAAGACTCTCTTAACACTGCATGAGGTCATCCTGGCATCGTAAAAATGAAAGCCTTGGCCAGAAGCTATTTGTGGTGGCCAGGCATAGACAAAGACATAGAAAATTACGTTGCAGGCTGCTACCCATGTCAGCAGTCCAGACCAGGACCCCCCCATGCACCACTACACAAGTGGGAACCTTCGCATAGACCTTGGGCAAGGATACATATAGATTATGCCGGACCCTTCCAAGGGCAGCTGTTCCTCATAGTAGTGGACAGCTATTCAAGGTGGCTAGAGGTCATCCCAGTCAGGAGTCTCACCACAGCCAGCACGATACAAGTGCTTAGGGGGCTCTTCGCCACGCACGGTCTCCCAGATGTTATTGTATCAGACAACAGACCACAATTCACTTCTGCTACTTTCCAGATTTTCATCAAGGCCAACTTAATTAAGCACGTCACCACGGCTCCCTTCCAGCCGTCTACTAATGGCCTGGCAGAAATTATGGTAAGAACTACCAAAGACTCTTTATGCCGTATCATCTCCGGCGACTGGCACCAGTGGCTGGCACAATTCCTGCTCACACAGCACTCAACCCCCTGCACAGCAACTGGCAAAAGCCCGGCGGAATTACATTGGGGGCATCGATTAACTACCAGGCTGGACAGACTGCACCCCAATAGGGTAACTACTGCACCCGAACTACCAGCCCCGCCACGTCAATTTAACTCCAGGGATCTTGTCTGGGCCAGAAATTTCGGGCTAGGAGACAAATGGCTGCCAGGGACTATTATTCTGCGCACAGGATCCATTTCTTATCTAGTTGAGGGGGAAGGAGGCCGACAGATGAGACGACATCTTGACCAGCTGAGGAAAAGAGGACTAAGCAACCCCAGACCAGAAGCATACTCAGTTGCAGCAGAACCTGTTCACATCACTCCCAACACAGTAGAATCGGCACCACTCGAAGGGAACAGGAACTACCCAGATCCCGAGGAAATCTCAATCACACCAGCAAGCCCTGCAACCGCTCCCAGCTTTCTAGACAATCCCGAGGCCGCAGAGACTATCTCCCTCCCCAGTGGAAAGACCAACCCCTACGACGGTCCAGCAGAGCAAGAAAACCACCAGCATACCTGCGAGACTACATTTGCCAGAAACCCCAGGGGTCAGGCCAAATGAACATCTGCACATAACCGATGTAAATAGTTAACTGTTACTGTTACTTGTGGGGGCGAAGGGATGTAGTATATGTGATTGTTAACACTGTTCAATATAAGAAACGCGTGACAGCTCCTTTTGACAGCTGACAGCCACACACACGGTTTCTGTTGACAGCTCCACACGCGGCTACAGTTGACAGCTGAGTTTGACAGCTGTACACATGGTCCGCACGGATTGGAAAGAGCCAAAACGGTGGGAAGTATTCTAGGACAGGGATTGGCTAGCCACCCGCTGGCATCTATATATAAGGGGAGATTTGTCACTTGCTTGTTCGTTCCTGTGAGGCAAATAAATTGCTGTTTGAGTTGAAGCCTGCTGTCCTCCTTCTTACCGGGAACCCGCCGCGAACACAACACCCTGCTTGTGCATTGCACAGATATAAATGCACTTTTGTCTTGGAATGTTTTGCACATCTTTTACACCAGAATGTACACTCAAATAGAACTGAGACTCCTGGAAGAGCCATTCTAGAACAGGGGTCCCCAACACTTGCACTGCAGCCCACTACTGGGCCACGGCCTGTTTGAAACCAAGTGTAGAAGAAATGAGCAAGCACATGCACATAAAGCTCCACTCGAGCGAGCTGAGAGCTCTGGAGCTCACTTGTAGAGCTCCATTTGCACAAATGGAACCTCACGCCTGAGTGCTCTTGGCTCGCGTAAGTGGAACTTCAGGTGTGAGCACAAGTCCCCTCTGCTCAAATGCCCTTCGCTCTTGTGAGTGAAGCTTCTTGTGCAAATGCAAGTGCCTGTCACTTGTGCAAGAAACTCCATTTATCCGAGTGGAGGGCACGCATGCATATGTATGCTGTGCGCACATATGTATGCTTGCCACTCATATCCCCTCCACATCAGGCTGAGCCGCCAAGCTGGAAAGGTTGGAGACTGCTATTCTAGAGCACATTTTTACATGTGGTCTATTTAAACATTTAACATAGTGCTTTCCAGATTATAAAATATAAATATGGGTACAACTGTTTATTTAGCAACCCTATGAATTTATAATGGACTCTGAAAACATACTTACAACCTGGATTCAAAGTTCCAATGCCTTCCCCAAGTCACAGTATTGAATTTGGGGCATTTATAACTGTTTGCAAATTCCTGCAGTCACATAACCCCAATTTATGATGCTGTTAGCTGGAACTTGGTATTTACTTCCTGTTTCTGACAAAAAATATCCTTTGTTGACAATGGATTCAATTGGATTCAACAACTTTTACTTAATGACCAATGTGTTCTCTTTAAAACCACCCTGTTTGCTTTACAACCTCTGCAAAAAAGGTCATAAAATGAGATGCTGTTGCATGATGATCTGTTTAACAACCAACACAACTTATAACTGTAGTTCTGGACTCAATTATAGTTTTAAGTTGAGAATCTGTACAACGGTGGTAGAACATTCATTTCTTATGAACTGCAGTACTGTCTGAAGAACTTTCCGGACATTGAACAGACATTTTATTACCTGGAATCTAGACTGGGATATTATAAATTTTGACTAGATAGAGGAGGAAAAATTGCTTTGCAAATTGCATAGTGTATCTATCAGAAATTTCTTATAGAACCTGTATCTTGGTTAAGTGTACTATGTGAAGATAGCTGCTAAGTCTTTGGGAAGCTAAATTATGAGACTACATTTGTGATGCTCAACACATTTACGAGAGAGGAAGCGCCATAGAATACAGCAAGGAAATAGACATATAATTGCAATGTATGTCAAGTGGATAACTAGCTCTCATTCCTGAGAAGTATATGCATCCTGTGGTGGAAATAGAAATTTCAGGTGCTTTTGTGCGCAATATGAAGCCTGTAATGATTTGCATGACAGTTCCATCTAAGTATCAGCAGCTAGGCTCTGTGAGAATTACTCTAAATGTTGGCAACAAATTAGGTGGTACTATCTCAGATAAAAGAAGAGATACAAATTAAGCTTTTCTCCATGTCAGATGATTAAAGGCTGTCATAAACAAGTCACTAAAGCTTTCCCTAGACAACAGCCCAGATTAATCTTCACAAAGAAGCAAGATGTATGTCCTTTGTACAAACAGGCAACTAATATTATGCTTTCACTAACCTAGGACTTATTTTCTACATGGGTACCTTTGTCCAACTCATCTACAAATAACTTTCATCCTCGATACTCCTAAACTTTATTTTTTAAAATATTTTATTCCTTTCAATTGTACCAGCTGATGTATTTTATCCACTTTTCCTTCTTATAGCATCTGTTTTAATGTTTGTAAGGTCTCTGAAATCAATGAAAGGTTATAGATCTAATGGTGTCATTCACAGTTGTCCTCAACTGGTTATTTGTAAAAAGCAGCCTTCACAAATTCCCAGAAGACCTGTCTGTTTAAAAGAAATGTCTGCATGAAGAGGTAATAGTCAACTGCCTATAGCCACTTGTGGGAAAACTAGAACAATGACAAGTGAAAGTTACTTGCAGTGATATAAACAAGCAATACATTTTAACCCACCAATAATTCTTCTCAAGGCATTTTCCCAAGTTTCGTATTCCCCAATCCAGCTATTTCAAAAATAAAAAAGCTACATTATCTCTGATTTGGTTATTGTTTCATTTATGTTGTTCTTTCCTTTGTGACAATCTGATCCAATCTTGATTAATGAAGAAAGAAAAAAAAACCTGTTGAGAAAGAAATCCGTTCAGAACCCACAAAATTTTTAGATTTTACGTAACCAAATGTGTTTCTGAAGATAAATGTTCTAACAGGGAAATCTTTCATGTGATTGCATGAACTTTCTATTTTAATCATAAAAATATTCTTAGTCTCTGTAGTTTAGTTAATGAGCTTTAATGGAGCAAGCACCAGTATGTAGTCTGAATGCCAGCCTTGAACAATGTTTAATAACCGTAATGGAGAGCTCTCTAAAATATTTTAAAACTGCACTTTCTTTGACTGTGAGAAACCAGTTATAAGTAGTACTCAACTTACAACCATTTGTTTAGTGATTATTTGAAGTTACAATAGCAATAAAAAAAATGACTTATGACAGTGATGGCGAACCTTTTAGAGACCGAGTGCCCAAACTGCAACCCAAAACCCATGTATGTATTGACAGTTGCTGGGTGGGCGTGGCCCATTGGGTGGGCGTGGCCCATTGGGTGGGCGTGGCTATGGTGGT
Source organism: Daboia siamensis (assembly GCA_024449315.1). Lineage (NCBI taxonomy): Eukaryota > Metazoa > Chordata > Lepidosauria > Squamata > Viperidae > Daboia > Daboia siamensis. The sequence goes on along the minus strand of JAKJMR010017385.1, from coordinate 233,514 downwards.
AACAGCAGACTGGGTGGGACTAAAAAGTTCAATCAATCAATTTCAGCTTTGCGAGATCTTTTTTTTCCCATGAGAAGTTGAAATTGATTGATTGATTGATTGAACCTTTTTTTTCCCGCACATAGCAGTAGAGGCCTAAAGCGAAAAGGTTTTATAAAACCCAGCTGAAGGCCTAGGACTGGGGCAACAGCGTGCGTGCCCACAGAGAGGGTTCTGCATGCCACCTGTGGCACGCGTGTCATAGGTTTGCCACCATGGACTTATGATTTTGTAGCACCCTACCCATGATCACATAACCATTTGGATGTTTGGCAATGGGCATGTATTTATAATGGTTGCAGTGTCCCAGGGTCATGTGACCACCTTTTGCAACCTTCTGCCAAGCAAAGTCAATGGGGAAGCCAGATTCACTTAACAACCATGTTACTAATTTAACAACTGCAGTGATTCATTTAATAACTGTTCAAAAATGGTCATAAAATGGGCAAAACTCACTTAACAGCTGTCTTGCTTACCAATGAAAATGTTGGGCTTATTGTGGTCATAAATCAAGGTGACTCCTATATGGAAACTATCTTATCCAAATGTTAAGCTGGTAGCAAGTTGTAGCAAAACAGATAAACCAAATCTGTCCATAAAACGTGTTAAATGTTAAATTTTCAATGTTAAATTTTCATATATATATTAAAATTGCAAACAAAACATTCTGCTAAATCTTTTCCCATAACTCTCTTTGAAAGGAAAAATAAATATTTTCAGGTTCTAAAACTGTGAAAATAGTGCACAGTGAAATTTAACATTGTTTTATTTAAGTATATTATATGTAATATCCAAACTATATACTATATGCTGTTGGGACATTCTCCTTAAAAATTGACAGCAAGTTTATCTTGACATGAGTTTTCTGCTTGTTTCCCTGATAGTAAATTAAAAAAATTAGCAGTGTATATTCAACTCTTTGAGTGTATATACGAGACCTATGTTTCTCAGCCTTAGCAACGGTGAGATGAACGGAAATCAATTCCCAGAGTTCTCCAGCCAGCCTTGCTAGGGAATTTTGGGAATTGAAGTTGACTTATCTAAAGTTGCTAAGGCTGAGAAACACTGTACAAGAGATAGAAAGAACCCAGTTAATTACTGAGAAGGTTTGGTGGTATAAGTTGTATAAAAATGATGATAATCATAAATCTTGTATTTTATTGGTGTATGGTAAGAAGGCTGAACAGTTTATAAGTAAGACGTAAGTAGAAGCTCATATTGTGTGTTTTTCTTTAAGCTGGAAAATATCAGTCTTGACCTTGGAAGTTGATAACCATATGTGATGTCAACAGAAATACTCCTGTTATACGGCTATCAACCTTCAAGGTCAAAACTGAGATGGAGGAACAGCTTCCTCAAAACCTCCACCCTTTCTAACAACCAGCTGCCACAGACTGCATGGGAGGTATGAGACTAGGAGATTGCTAAACAGACTGCGCTCTGGAGGAGGAAGATCAGGGACAATATAAGAAAATGAGCTTCCCAATAGAAGATACTCTGTGTCTTTTCTTTTTATATATATTTTTATTTTTTTAAGATATGAGAAATGTAAAAGTGTTGGGATGGCCTGTATGAGGGAAAAGACTTAAATACTTAAATGGATCGAAAATCTTAACCAGTAAGAATGTTTTGAATATTGTGGAGAAAACAAATTTAAATAAGAATTTTAAACAGTATCTATGATAAGGCAATCAAGATGATCAGTTAGAAAAGAAGCTTTATATCAGTGTGGTTATTATTTGCAGAAATATTAGAAAAATGTCTATATTTAATTGTTATTTATCCAAATAATAAGAATTGTATTAATTCAAGGTTGGCAAAAGGGAACATTTTTGGAAGAAGAGAACATCAAGCAAAGCTATTATGTGGACTATAGAATTATTAGAAACTAATTGTTAATGTTTTTTAAATATAACCCAGAAAACATGATGTTTACCAAATATTAAGGTGATTATGTAAAAAAAATATTTTTTAAAAAAGAAGGTACTCTGTGTGAATATGGAGAAGAACAATTAATTTCCCATATACTACGGGGTATACAATGTCCTTCAACATGTACAGAAGAAATCCTCAATCTGATGAGACAAAATGCTGTTGACATGGCCCAATACTGTGTGAATGTCATTTAGTTTTAATAGCAATAGCACTTAGATTTATATATCACTTCACAGTGCTTTACAGCCCTCTCTAAGCAGTTTACAGAGTCAGCATATTGCCCCCAACAATCTGGGTCCTCATTTTACCAACCTCAGAAGGATGGAAGGCTGAGTCAACCTTGAGCCAGTCAGAATCGAACTGCTGAACTGCTGGCAGTCGGTAGTCAACAGAATTAGCCTGCAATACTGCATTCTAATCACTGTACCACCACGGCTCTTATCCTACTTATTTTACATACTTTTTTTTACATTTGCTATATTTTTATTACCATTTCATTTGCTCAGTGTTGAATGTTAAATGTTTATAATTTGAAGGTGCTTCTGACATGAATAAAGAAAGCTGGAGTTCCTTGTTGTACTGGTTGAGTAAGTCTATGCATAGCTATCTTTTCCAAGATTTTATCAATCATTGGCTTTTAGAAGTCTGCATGAAAGGTTTCAAGATACATACCATGACTTCTATACTAGGGCTTCTCTTCTATTTTTCAAGCTTATCATCTTCAGAGGTTTCATCTAGCTATCTTCCAGAATTTCCAATCAGCATAGATGATGGCATCTAGAAGTTGTAATTGGACCATATTGTAATCAGCTTATCTTTTGTCTGATTCTGTGAGGATTTCAGTAAAAAAACTGAATAACCATTAGATTGTTTGCTTAATCTGAGACCAGCAAAGAAAATGACATAGCTGCAGGCATTGCTCCAAAGGTATTGGGATGGGTTCAGACTTGTAAGACAATGGTCCCTTTTAAATCAATCTCTTTCTCTGCATACATTTGTTTTTCTCTTATTATGCAATCTCATCCCCTATACATATGCCCTGGAGATTAGAGCTGAGATAGGCAATTTAGAGCTGGCCCAACAAATTACATGGAAGTGGCTAAACTCTTCCTTATATTTTGGAAAGGCTGAGCTAAAATATTTATTAAAATTAGTTCTTCTTTTAATTTGTGACTTAGTCATTTTGGGGACTTTTGGACTGACATTTGGGAATGAACATTTCTTTGCAACAAGGCTAGATGTTATATAATATGTAAAATAGACTGAATTGGCTTGATCACAGCACAGCACAAATATGGATCCAAATGTATTAATTTTATAATATAGATTAGGAAATATTTTTCTTTGCACATTAGCAAGCATTTGTACATGTACATCACAAGGCTGTGGGACCCAGTCCCTCAAACTTTAGCCAAGTCTCTTAAAAGTTTTCCAGGAGTTGCCACTGTAATTTTGAGTGTGAAGAAAGAAAAATGATTAAAGACAGAGAGATAAATTATATTAACTATGTTATATTATGTCAAATAAAATCTAATGTTTGTTTCTTCCCATTCTGTTCTGATCCCACCTGCATTTCAATGTGTGGGTCACAGCATGCCAATCAAGGTGTGAAGAAAACCATGTACCTGTTGTTTAGAATGATATTCATATAGATTTTCCTACCTTATGTCAACATCCATTGATAAGAATAATTACTGTTATTTGTGATTTCCCTGACAGTTGTACAACAATATTAAGAAACAATGGCCAATTCTAGCAGTATTTGCTGTTTAACTTGCCATGCTATATTCTTTATGCCAAGACCTGAGGCTCTGTCCCATCCATTTTTTTTCTTAAGGATGGTTTAAAACAGGTTGAGACACATCTGTGGAAGAAACTTTGTCTTTTGTTGTTCAAGACTCTGCTTTTAGTCTCCCAGGGTCCACACCTGTTTCACTGTCATTCTGTATTACGAATGACTGAGGCATATGAAGTGGCTCTGGTTTCTTCTTATGACACTAGAGGTGATTTATTCAAATAAGACAAACTACATTTCCTAAACTGCAATGTACTAAACTTCATAGTGTGTGTGTGTGTGTGTGTGTGTGTGTGCGCGCTTCTTCCTATAGTTGCCTATTACAGAACCTTGTTCAGGCTTGTTATAACTTGGCAAAGCTACACATGGTATTTTTTTAAAAAAATTTGGTTGCAAAACTCCACAGAACAGAAGGCCTTCACTCAAGTTTTCCTTTCCCTGCTCAGGATCCAGATCAACATCCATGAAGTTGGAGGTTTCCTTAATAGTCTATTAACCCTGTCCATTCCAGCTTTACCCATACAGCTATCTTTCAGCCATTCATGATAAGCCTGGTCAAGAAAAAGAGACCCTGGGCAAACTAGGGATTCTATTTATTTACTGCATAACTTCATTGCTGCAAAATTTCCAGGAATTCTACTAAGTTACTCTATAAATTTATTGTTGCAGAGCATAGTAACTGTATCTTGCACGCCAGACCAAGTTTCTTTCTGTCCTAGCATATGCAGGTAGTCCTCAACTATTAGAAATATTAATTTAGTGACCATTCAAAGTTACAACAGCACTGAAAAACATGACTTATGACTGTTTTTCACACTTATGAGCCTCCCCATTGTTATGTGATCAAAATTTGGGCATTGGAAACTGGCAAGTAGTTACCATTTCTGATCATGTGTGATCAACATTTGTAATAAGTAAAGCCAATGGGGGAAACTAGAATTGCTTAATGGCCACATGATTCACTTAACAACTGCAGTGATTAGCTTCACAACTCTGGCAAAAATATTGTAAATAGAGCAAAAATTCCCTTAACAAGTGTTTTGCTTAGCAATGGAAATTTTTGGGCTCAATTGTGTTCATAAGTCAAGGACTATCTGTACTAAACATCAAGAAAGGGTTATTTTAAATTTCTTTCACATGCTTTCTTCTGTCTATAAAACTATATAATATCTTATCCTGAACAGATTGGTCATATTTTCTCCAAAGTCAGAATTAAATATTTTTCACAGTATCCTCTTGCTGCTTGTGTCACAAATTTGTAAAAGACAGATTTTTTAAAGAGGAAAAAATAATAATCCAGACTTCCCTAACCATTAAATGGATCAGATAACAATTACCATTGACGTGCTGGACAACAACGCTAGAAGATACAATCCAAGACCTCTTATGTCCTAATTAAAAAGATTGGAATAAAACTATAATTCCTCCACGTCTCTGTCAGTAATATGTTTATTATATAATTACTTAATTAGGTGTCTTTGAGTTGGCTTTGGCCTCTAGTAACTACATGAATAAAAGTTCACCATCTCAATTTACTAATAACTTATGCAAGGACATTCATTCCAGCAAACTCTTTGGTCCTATCCCTTCATCAATCTCATTGTCTTCTTTTTTTTTCTACTTCTCTTCAATTTGAGCAAGTTGAGTTTCTGCTTGCTGATCAGTGGAGCTGTTGGCATTTATTTGATCCAAGACTAACTAATTGGTTCTTCTTGCTATCCATGGTATTCTTAGCAAATGTCTACAATTCCCTATCTATATGCATACATGTGTAACTCCATGCAGAATCATATAATAGCTGGAGTTAGATATTGAATTTGACCATAACATGGTTCGTTTGGCATTGCTGAGATGATGTGTGAACTTTGCCGTTAAATTTGTTATAATGATTGATGGTTTAGCACTATGTTGGAAACTAGCCAATGCATACTTAATAATCCGTAATTAAGCAAATCATACTACAATGTTTGAATACAAGCAATTATTAAATAGAAATGAGAAGTAGACTTCCCATTACAATAGTGATCCAAAATTTGGCACCAAAGCACAGCAGAAATATTAGTATGCATTTTAAGTATATTGGTCCTAATCTTCCATTTTGCTGGTAAGCTTCTTCCTTAATATGTACGTATTTCTCCTATTTATGTGGTTATTAGAATTATCTACTTAGCTGCTGGGATGCCATAGGATGCCTCTCTCAACTAATTGCAGCCAAAGAAAGGGTTTGTTTCATCCTTGAACTTTCTAAGCATTCCCAGGAGTTGGAGTCAGGCACTCCCAAAGAGGTGATTCATTCCTTGGCCTTGAGCAAGTCTCATCATTTGCTGCTTTGTGTTTCAGATTCTCACTTCTGCCTTTCTGGGTGATATTCCCTCCCCCTTCTCCTCCCCCCATTGTCTGGGTTTGGAAAACAGATGCTCCTTTTCTTGATTTATAAGCTCAGAGTGCTGCAGTCTGATCCTTTATTCAGCCTCAAAGAATCCTGAAGAGGATCCAAATAATGGTCATACTAACAATATAGTTAACAGAATACAACAATGTAGGTAGCTGATTTTTAATCTGGATTTTAAGGGTCTTATGCAGGAAATGAAGTAGGAGCTTTGTGTGGTCATTATTTCAACAATCAGAAATTGTCCTGCCATGTAGAGTTTCACAATTTAAAATAGTTATACGTTAAACCAACATCGTGACTGCAAGAATAGTTTTCTTATGCTGTCCCAATGCTAAGAACATTGCCTTAAAAATAAGCATCCTTATTTTAAAATGGGGGTGGGAAAATAAGATTATAAACTTGTGCTTCTTAAACCCATAAGAAAAGCAACAGTTCCAGAACTATCTACCCTGCATAGCTTTGTGGAGTTTAGGATCCTCAGCTGGAAGCCTCAAAGAGTGTTTTCTCCCCACTCTATCACTCTGGTTTTGTTGTGAAGTGGCATCCTAGGATTGAAGAGATTTTCACATCCTCTTTTCTTCAGCCCCTAACATACTCCTCTGATATGTGGCCAAATTTGGGCAGTTGGTTTGCTGAAAATGGATGGCACCGCTTAAGACCAGGCTTGAAAATAAAAGAAAAATGAAGCAGTTGTCCTTCTCATTTCACAGACAAGTTTGCTGAATGGACCCTTTATTCACTTCCGTTGAAGACAAGAATGCTTTCCAGCCATCTGAAGGTAGCATAAGGAGCCAGGGATGTCTGCAGGATATGGTTAAAAAAAAAGTAAATACAGTAGGAGGAGTGGTGCAGTCAAAGCTCTGCCCATTTTTTAAATGAGCATCACACTTTTTTCACAAACTCTGTGGACAACTCTGAGGAGCACAGAACAAGCTGCCATGGTAACCATAGCACTCTCTATCTCAGTATTTTTCAAACTGACAATTTTATGCTGTGTGGATTTCAACTCCCACAATTCCCCAGCCACCACGCTAGCTGGATAATTTTGGAAGATAGAGTCCATGCATCTTAAACTTGCCAAAGCTGAGAACACTGCTCCAACTACTGTCACAATCCAACTTTTGATGCCTGAGGTGACATCCTCACTATTCTGACTGGGAAAACCAGTCCTAAAATGGGGAAAAACTGGAAAATCCTGTTCCATTGCATGGAACATGGCCCCATTTACTATCCCTTCTTGCCCCACCTGCAGTAGCTTGGGCCCCGTAGAAAACGCCAGCTCTTAATCACTCCAAACTTGCTATGAAATTGTTCTTAAGTACATTGTTCAGTTCGGACCACTGTAGACATGTCATCAGGTTCCGATTGATGATCCCAACAAAGTAAGCATTCTAATCTGTAATAAAAAACTTTATTGAGCTCAGCATATCGGCACTGATGAATAGAAAACCAGCTCTGGTTATATTGGCACCAAATTAAAAGTATAGAACCTTCCTTCCCCCTTGAGTGTCAGACGTTTGTTATGAGAAAAATCTTCAGTTCCCAGCCAATGGTTCTCCAATGATCTTGAATCTCACAATAGACTGCTCACACCTGTGATGAGCTTTCCAATCATGCCCCCTTCCTCATGGGTCTGTTGGCAAGCTAAGAAACAACAATGGCTAAAGCAGAATAAAGTTTCTTTGGAACCTGACATATCTCTGATGACATGGGGAAAGCCACTGTATTATCTTTGTCCAGGTAAAAAGCAATATTTAAAAATCAGATTTTTATAGATAGCATAACTAATTCCTCCAAACTAAAGGGGGCTTCTTCTCATTGCCTGACTGGGTTTACTGTTGGATATATGAAATGGTTTTATGTATTTGGGACATAATATTTGTTGATGTTAAAACCATTGGACTCTATAGGCAAGTGCTCTCCGTGCTACCTTGTCAAGCACAGCTTCCTTCAGTTTTTGGAGGTTTTTCTTTGTATCAGTGTTGATGTTATCAAGCCAGTGTGTTCTTTGCTGTCCCTTCTTCTTGTTCCACTAACCATTCCATGAGATGATATACTTATAGCCTTTGTGCAAAATCTGGGGCTTACATCAGAAAGTGCAGAAAGAGCTCTCAAATTAAAATGGCCTCCATTCTTGCAAGTGAGAAGGCTGCAGCCTTCAATTATTCTCCCTGGAGCTGAACTCCTATAACCCTGTGGTTAGTAAATTATAGGATGGAAAGAAACAGGGGAAATGTCTAGAGATGAAATACAACTTTGACATGGAGGGTTTTAGGAGTGAAAAAGAAAGCAATCTACAGTATATGTTAAACCAAAAGTTAAGTAATTCAAAACTTGTTGCATATGATAACTTTTGGGAGAATGATTAAAAATATACAATTTTTTAACTGCTTTAATGGGTTTCATACAAAATACAATAATTAATTTTATTATATTTTTAAAGTCCCCCCCACTTCAATTTGCTTGTACCAATGTGCATCTGCTAACAATTTGATTCGGTTTTTGTGTGTCTATATGAATAGGGAGTTCTTTTACAGGTTTCCCAAAACCCACATGAGCTAATACAAACCATGAAATAATGTTAAGTGTAGCCAAGGGAGGTCTTTAGATATCTAAGTATGATCCTGAAATTAAATGGCCAACGTGCCTACACTGTGAAAATAATTGCCTCCCTAATTTTCTATGTGATCTCAGTTTGCAATAATTCCTGATCATCTCAACATGCTTATCCTTAAAACGCTTGTAATATTCACTTTTTCCTGAAAGCTCTGGATGACTGAGAATTCAGAAGACCAGTGAAACTGTTAGCTATTTAAATAGCATTAATGTGAAACTTGTATTTTTCAAGTTTGTTTGAAATAGCAGTCCTGTTGCAAAAAACAAAACAAAACAAAACACTGCCAAGAGATCAATCTGACAGAATATTCCTGGGAGAAGTTCAGTGCATCCCATTCAACCTTAAAAGGAAGTGCAGAGGCAGAAAACACATCTACCTTACATGTCACTGGGCATGCAAGAGTTATTATAGTCCTTCAAGTTCATTACAAAATGCTCCTGAAAAATATCCAGAAACGGAAATGGGTGCAAAATGAAGCAGCTACGCAGCTAACTGTGCAAAAAAACTAGTCTTATGGCCTTTTTTGGGCACATTTGCTGATATTGTTAATTGCCTTCTGTTGAGCTGCAACAATTTGTAAGAACAGCCTAGTGAAGATGCTTTTGTTATCAGATGCCCATTTGGTGGGACATGTAACCATTATTCTGTCTTTTTGAAAACATACATCCTTTTAGCTAGATCTTTAAAGATGACTTGCTTACTTAATTACTGTTTAATTTTACTTGTTTTATTTTATATAGGGCACTTTCAGGGATGTCTACACGGTGTGGTCAAAGAAGTTAAGAGGAAGGCCATGAAGATGCAATTGATGTCTTAGACACCTTTGGACAGTTTGATTGTCCATTTTTATTGTAAATGAAATGACTCCATGTAAGCCAAGTGAATACCAAACAAATCTCATTCTGGGTAACCACTCAGAACCAGGGGATGGAATTAAAGGAGGTATAAGCCTAGAATCCTATGTAACCAAATAAGTTCAACCACTCTTGAATGCTATTGACTCTTATCTTACTCCAAACAGGTTAGTTGAGAAGATTCCTATGTGTAGGCTTTCAGCAATAAATCAGTTTAAATGGACCTTCACACATGTACCTGGTATTTTGTGCCTGACATTAATCTTCTCAATTTATGGTAAACCACCTACTTGGATCAGATGAATTACAGACCACAGAGGTTAAGTAGGAAAGAAACATGATTTCTAATTGCTGTTAATGACCTAATGTTAATAATCTAATGAGAGAATTGCTATCCATTTCTGTGATAGGACAATACAGCGTAACCAGAATTAGATATGGCGATTCCTTTGAATACAGGTTGTTCTCAACTTATTTCTTAACAACCTTCAGAGTTACAACACAGTCCCCCACCAAAGCTACTTACAGTTTGTTTTTGAAGTCATGATAGCCACAGTCTTGTGATTACATTTTTAGGGTTTGTCAATCGGCTTATTTTTACAGATGTTTGCATTCTCCTGTAATCACATGACCTTGATTTTTGACAGTTTCTGGTGTTTACTTCCAGGTTTCATCAAAAAACACCCAATGGAGAAAATTGATTCATTTAACGACTGCTGCAAATATACATACATATACATGTACATGTACATTGATTCATTTAACGACTGCTGCAAATATACATACATATACATGTACATACATATGCCACCAGCCTGAGGATGACGGATGAGATTTCGTTATGACCACAATGACCTATGATCATAATTCTGGACTCAATTATAGTTTAAAATTGAGGATTATAATAATTCTTTCATTTGGACATAGTTACTTTAGTTATCAAAGACTTCTTAGGAGAAGGAAATTATATCAGACATTTTAATTAGATTGTTTTTAATCAGGATTCACTTACTTTTTACAATTCAGGGAAATTTGACTTTTCCCCACTCTCTCCAACAGTCCCTCCAGAAATAATTCTATCTTGTTAATCAAACTTCTATTAAAACTTATTGTGGCAGCCTATATTTTCACATTTTCACAATTTCTGGTTTCCCTGGCATGTGAGTTAACTACAACAGTGGCCCCCAACCTTTTGGACACCAAGGACCGGTTCTATGGAGAAACGTTTTCCCCAGATTGGAAGGGATGTGGTTTCACATAATGCCTGCATTCCACATGTGGGGCTTTGTTTGTTTGCCCTGCCTGGTTTCTGGCATGCCACAGCCCAGTGTAGGTCCACAGACTGGGGGTTGGAGACCCCTGAACTACAGTGTAGAATCCAGACATACAATGATTCAATGAGAGGGAAAAAATTAATCTCCTCTTGGGCTTGCCTATTCTCAGGGCTTTTTTTCTCATAGAATGCTCAGAATGGAGTTCCGGCACCTTTTTTGGGATGGAACCTTGTAGGATAGGCAATGTTGGTTGTATGACATGTGGGAGTTCCGGCACCTTTTTCTTTTACAAAAAAAAGCACTGCCTATTCTCATGTTCTTTTTCTCTAGTACAACTGCAAAAAAGAAATAGATTATCACCTTTTCCTTTTAAACAAGGGCTTACTTGATTTATTTAGTGTATATTTTTGTACCTGTCTCTGACAGGACTTCAGGAAGGCTGCTCAGCTTCTCACAAGCTTCTCAGCTTCTTCTATTGTTCTTGCGAAAGAAGCTGTCTCACCAGAGCTTTTCAAACTGTTTTTTTTATTTCATCTAATCAGTTAAATATAACCACAGTTTAAATTTACCATATAGCAATCAAATAATTTCCATCCTGTATACTCCAAAAATCTGCAGTACGCTAAATTGGAATTGGACACGTGACAGTTCTGTTATTCTTACAATGAAGCAGAAATTTCCCACCTTTTGGGGGTTATATTAAATGGGGAAAGGGGGCAGGGGCAGTATTTAAACTTGTAGTGTCATTTCTCACAATAAACTGTAGCTTATTTGCTGCCATTATATGCTACAGGTCCATTAGCAAAACACTAAAGAAAAAACAAACTTATAAACTTGATGGGAACATATTTTAAAAGGTAGAGCTGGCAAGGTTTAGAAGCTGAGTCATACAACATAAATATTGTATTTCAGAAATCTTATCTTGCTCTGTTTATTGTCAGATGTCTTCCTTATGCTTAGGCGAATGCAGATGTATATTCAGGGCATGACATATTGTCATATACATTTTAGTTCAGCAGAAAGAGATCTCCAATTTCACTGGCTTCCACAGCTGTATTTCAAGAGCTATGAACAGGAAGACGAGGAAAGAGGAGAAGGACCTGATGAAGAAATTTACAGGTAGTTCTCAATTTAGGGATTGTTTAGCAGCCCTTCAAAGTCACGGCACAGCCCCAAAAGCTGCTTATGATCTGTTTTTTAAAAATTATGACTGCCACAGCATCCTCACAATCATTTGCCCTTACAACCAACTGTGAGGATGCTGTAGCATCCCACCACATATCTTCCACATCCTTACCCCACATCCTGTAGGCCTTAGTCTACTTCCCACCCCCACCAGTTTTCATACCTTCTCCCCACCTTTTGAAGATCCCTGGGACACATGTTGGGCAAGGAGGGCAGGTTGCTTCATTCTGGACCAAGTGGCACAATCCCAGAAGTGGCCACCATGTTGGAGTGCCCACAATTCAATACAGCTGTCCTGAAAATGATGATCATTTCCACAACTGTGCCACACAGCCAAAGAATGGTACAGCCTGTCCTTCTATCATAAACCAAAGCTCCAGAGATTTTTGAAAGGTAAGTGTGCAGTTGGGGATGTAGAATGAGGATGAGGGGGTGGGGCTCAGTGGGTTGGGAAACAGACCTGTGAGGAACCTGAGGGGACCCTGAGTGATGGGAAGTGGAACACTGAGTAGTAGTCCTAAGAGGTGCCCTAAGAGACTGGGAGCAGAGCTTGCACTAGGCCTCCCAGGGGCTCCACAAGGCACACTCTACTCTACTTGACAACCTAAACATTCATTTAATGACTGCATTGTTAAAAGCAGGGACTGGAGGGGGATAAGTGAGGCCATTACATGGGTGCTTTACTTAATGGCCATCACACTGTGCAATCATAATGGGCAGGCTCCTTTATGATCATTAGTGGAGGGCTACTTGTTTAAATTGACATATACAAAACCAAAGATGTTATGTATGGCGAAAAGGAAGAAAAAGACCACACTATTTAAAGGCAATTATGAGCAGGTTTCAGATATCACTCTAAGCCATTCAAATCATAATCACTAGCTTCCACAATACGGTAAACCACATAGTTAAGAAGGTATACACACCACATTGTCATAGTTTACTTATTCATAGTTACTGATTGCTCTAATATAGGTAGTTCTTAACATACAAAAGTTTGTTTAGTGATCATTCAAAGTTATAATGGCACTTTTATAATGGCACTGAAAAAAATGACTTATGGCCATTTTTCACACTTATGAATGTTGTGGTATCCCCATGGTCAGATGATCAAAAAATTGATATTTGGCAACTGGCTAATATTTATGATGGATGCAGTGTCCTAGGATCAGTGATCATTTTTTGTAACCTTTTGACAAACAAAGTCAATGTGTGGAAACCATATTCACTTATCAACTGTGTTCTGACTTAACAACTGCAGTGATTCATTTAAGAAGAGAGAGATTGTAAAATGGGGCAAAACTCACTTAACAAATGTCCCTTTGCAACAGACATTTTGGGCTCAGTTGTGGTTGTAAGTTGAGTACTACCTGTATAGTTTGCATGATTTATATTAATAATATCTGGTTATTGGAAACCATGATTCATATTTAATAATGGCTAATTGCATACATATACATCACAAACAATATCCCACATTTTAACGACATGTGTTCTGTGAAATCATCTAAGACTTATCATCAAAAATACTTCTGAATCTCTCCTTGTTCTGGTTTTTTTAAAAAAATTTTTTTGCTTTGTTTCCTATTGACCTTGCTTTCACTGGTCTGCTAATGAGAAGACGGCAGTCTACAAAAATGTGAAAATTAGATATAATTTTTGATAATACTACTCTTCTTCCACCAATTTTTGCCAAGCAATATTTCCTGGTGTCTCATTTTTCTCCATAAGACTCATTCCTGAACTACAAGCAACAATATAACTCTGGTTTTCAAGAAAGTATATTTTTTATTTATGTGCCATAAATAACATAAATATACACAAATTTACTGGGGAGAAATCTATTTGAATGATAGCCAAGGAAAACCTTTTAGGAAAAGAGTCAATATGTTTCTGCAGACTGCAACATTTTGACCTTGCTACTGTGTTAGCAAGATAATGCATTTTTATATCCTTCCCCTAATACAGTTATGTGGTCCTGACTAGAAAGATTCAGTCCCACAGCTAGGAATCTGGGGTCTAAGGAAGCACAGATAATACAGCATATCCAGCATCCTAACTCATGTGAAGTTAATTTGTGTCATGGATAAAATGCCCTTAGTATAACTGGGGAGATAAATTCACTAGATGATTTTGGTGGAAAGTCACAGGCTGAAATCACTCATGGGTGAATGGATGTTGCACTACAGTACTAAAAATAAAAAGGATATAGTTTCCTCTTTTTTTACTTCATTGTAATTGTGTTTTAGAAAAGGAAAAGCACAACAAATAGTTGGCCACTGCCATAGAGGAAACCTCTATGCTGTCAGAAACAAATACAAACATTTTTACTTGCATAAAAATAATATTTTATCCACTTCAAGGGAAATTGGGGAAATAGGGATTTTTTTTAAAGTTGAGAATAACTTTTAAAAAGCAGGCACTGTATAACAGGTATGATTAGTAAGACATTTTCTTTCTTGAGAGATCAATTGTAACATAAGGATTAGAAAAAGAAAACTATAGTCCAACTTTGGCCCTAGTTCTTAATTGCCATATTCCTTGCAGAATTTTACCCATAAAATTACTGAGGACAAGATGCTCTCTTGGCAAAACAGATGGAGTGGGCTGCCTGAGGAATTCTGGGAGTTGAAGTCCAGACATCTTGAAGTTGCCAAGATTGAGAAACAAAGCAATACCCAATGGGGGTCCTTGATCGTTTTTCAAGTCTATGACAACTCACCATAGCTAACTTGCTGCAGCCCACTCACCATGGCCAACTCACCGCAAGTAACCTGTCACGGACAACTCGCCATGGCCAACTTGCCATGAGACAACACTCCATGGGATAAGAGTTACACTAACATGGAAGAAATAGTGGAATAGAATAATTAATGAAAGGATGCCAAATCAGGGACAAAATGAAATGTGAACGACAAAAATTAAAATATTGTTTTAATTTTAAATAAATATTTATTTATTTAAAAAAATAAAAAATATTTAAAAAAATTAAATAAATATTTAAATTTAAATAATTAAATTGAATTGTTGAATTGTTCTGCAATGAATTATCTCATGGCAAGTTGGCTGCGGCAAGTTGGCTGCAGTGAGGTGTCCCATTCCATCATCATTCAGTGGGCATTAAGTTTACAACTAAAGGAGTTAATGTAAGACTGAATAAGAAAGGAACTGCAATTCTCATGGTCCAAAATTCTGCCTCTGAAAGCAAGGAAAATCATAATCTGTGTTTCTGTTTTAGAGAAATCTTATAGCAATGGATGCATAGAGATTATCCTAAAATTTCAATCTAGAACAATTCTACTAATCATGGCTCTGGGAGTAATTATATTCTGTGCTATTTCAAGTTGCCTGCCCACATTGGCATTTGTTTACAACTTGAAACAATAAGTTAATTCTGTGGGCAGAAGAAAATCTTACCCTGGAGCCAATATTTACACAGGATATGTGAGGTTAGAATTTTGGTGACCTCAAAGAAGCCTCTCAGAAAGCTTTAGAAACACATGTTTGTGCACGACACTGTAAAATTCTCTTTGAAATGTTTAAATACCTATTGTATTATTTTAATATGAGTGATTTTAAGCAATGCACCATGCATCTTCAAGAATAGAGAAAGTCAACGAATCCTAAGTATATGAGTTTGGGAAGACTTCCACAAAAAATGAAAATATATCTAGACTTTTTTCCTATAACTTTTTATTCTGAGGCTCCATCCCTGAAGTCGACATGCAACTTATATTCCTGGTGTTACACTCTGAAATTCCATTAAGGCTTTGTCATAAATAATTCTTAGCTTCCTCCTACTGTACCTTTCCATTCACATGAGAAATAATAACAAAACATAAAAAGGAAGATAGAGGCAGAGGTCGAGAATTTTTTTTTAATTACCTGTGTTTAATCCTGTTTACTACATACAGGTGATAATAATAATAATAATAATAATATTTATATTTATATATTTATATTTATATTTATATACCGCCCTTCTCCCGAAGGACTCAGGGCGGTGATATTCAACTTCCAACCACAGTTGAGCCCAAATTTCCCATTGCTAAGCAATACAGTTGTTAAATGAATTTTGTCCCATTTTATGACCTATCTTGCCACAGTTATTACATACATCACTGCAAAGTTTAATTTAGTAACATGTCACTATCTCTGAGTTGGGAGTCTACATAAAATAAACTATTAAAATAGTTTAATAAATAAATAATAAATAAACACCATCCTCATTAAATAATAGTTTTACTGCTATGTTTATATAACACAGAAAACCATACTTTGCTATTGGTAATGACTTTTATTAATTAGACAGTTAATCATATCAAGAAATAATGGGCATCAGTTGCAATAAAACAGAATAAGCTAAAATAGAGAAAACAAGTAGGGTGAGATAAAATGAAATACAAAAAAGAAAAAAGCTACAATAAAATAGAGTGTATAAGCAAGGCCTTGACAGAGTTCCAACATATAAAATATGTTTTCAGTTGATCAGTCCTGACTATGAATTCAGCAGTTCTCCCAACTATACATATGCTCGAATCTTCATAGAAACAAGATAGCTATTAATGAAATCCCAATGGATATTTTGTCAAATAATGTCTGTAAATACTCTGTATGTTTCTAAAATGACTAGGTTTGTGAAACATGTTGAACCAGAACTAAAAAAAAAAATCAAATTATTTTTAATACTATGAAACACTTCAAATATGAAATACGACCTTATGAAAGGTACAACAGATCTGGAAGGCAGCAGCATGTATAATTTTGGGTGCTCCATGTTTCACTCAATTTACACCAGTGCTTGCATGAGCTTCACTGGTCCTCAGTCACTTTCTAGGTGTAATTCAACATATTGGTTATCACTTTTAAAGGCCTAGTAGCACAGGGCCAGTTTATCTATGAGACTGCCTCTCTCTGAGGGCATTTGTCCATCCTACTACTTGGAAAAGATGGATACACTCCAGTTTCCCCCCTTCTATGCTGACAACTGATAGGACCCCGAAGGTGCATTTTCTTGGTTGTCCTTGAAATAGCCTTTGTCCCGAGATCCAAAGAATCCTTGCCTTTTAAACTTTCAAGAGGCCACGGAGAGTTGTCTCTTCCCCAAGTATTGCACTAGTATGGGGATTATGCATGGAGGCTATTTGGTCTGATGTCTCTGGGGAAAAGTAATTTTGTTTTTATGGATTGTTGTGAGCAGCCTAAAATCATTATATGATCCATATAAGTCCTGTAAATAAATAAAAGAAAGTCCCACCATCCCTGTTAAATACTGGGTTCTTCGCTTCAATATGAGACGAGGTGAGTGAGTTCGGCAAAGATCATTGTTTATTGCTTGCAGGATCTGAACTGAGAAATAGGGCTGCGAATGCAGCAATTTATACCCTGGCCTCTAGGCGGCGGCCAATAGGTTTAAAGCAATCTATTGCCGCCTTAGAGGCAGCCAATGGCGGCGCTGGAGACAGGTTGTAGCTGGGATCCATTAGCCAGCTTCCCTGCTTAAGCAATCTTCCAGCAATTAACCCACGTGGTGTTCCCTTAAGAAGAGAAAGCCCAATACATCCCAACAACCCAAATTCAGACAGAACACACACACACACACACACACACACACACACACACACACCATATTAATATATTTTTATATATAATTATATCTTCATTATCATTTTAGCTGTTTGTCTATCAACTGCAGGATGAAGGCTTCTTCTGCATGTTTCCAGCCAATATGATCTTGAGGTATTTTTTTTCCCAGTTGGGCCCGCAATTCAATTATATATAAATATAAAAATATATGGTCTGTGTTCTAAAAGAGAAAAGAAACTGTTGCCCAAAGTACTAATTTTGTGAACTGAGATTTAAAAATTATCACCCAACTATGGAAATGTTGGCAAAAACCCTCTAGGCACGTGGAATGGCTAATCAGAAGGAATATACAACATATTATAGCTATTTATTCCATAAACCAGAATGCTGCTGTTGTTATCTAAGCCATTCATGGTGTCTATATATGTGTTGTGGTGTGTGTGTGTGTGTGTGTGTTACTATTCAGCTTATATTGGAAGGACAAATCTCTGGCTACAGTTTAAACACAGTGTGCCTCCTAAGCTCCTTCTGGCTATGTTTATTAGAACTGACAGCAATTAATCACTGAACTTTGAAGTTGAAATGTCTGTATTAGCATTAATAGGTACTTATATCAATGCATACTTCACTTGTATCTCCTTTAAATGGTGCAGAAGCAATATGAACAATTGACTATTTAGACTTCTTCAGAAAAGCCACCTCTTAAATCACACCCTTTCTTACTACTTAGAGCAGTGAGGGCAAACCTTTTAGAGACCGAGTGCCTAAACCACAACCCAAAACCCACTTATTTATTGCAAAGTGCCAGGGCTGTATCAGCATTGTGGTGCCCTCGGGGGTGGGGGCAGGGAGGCACCTCTGAGTACCGCCTCTGGCACACAAAACCCGGAGGTGCAAAAATGGGACACCGCACATGCACGCATGTAAAATGTTTCCACCTCCCTTTTCTTCCAGTCCATCAATCGACAATGGTTGGTGACCTCTACTCTACCACCTCTGCTAGAGCTTGCTAGCTGGCTGCTTTGCCTCCTTTATGCTGGGTGGGGCTCCTGCTCTGGGCAGTGGTGATGGCCTGACATACCTGGACGCTGTGGCAACAGAGAAGTGCCGCCTCTGGTACGTGTGCCATAGGTTCACCACCACTGACTTAGAGTAAACTCCTGTTCACTTTGGAAGAGCCCGTTGACAAAAAATAAGTATATAAAAAAAAGTTTTTTGCCCTATTTCCATGTGGTGGAAAATTAGTCTTTAAACAATGCTTGGGGTTGTTTAAATAAAAATGAAATGTTGGTATTCCCCTCAATTTTGTTGTCACACCAATTATCTTAGAACACAAATCATCTAATAACATTTTGATTTAATATGAGATTTATCACATCTTGAAGAGTTATTAGCCAAGATGAAAAAATAAATTAGCATCTGAAAAAAGATTTGTGTGTGTGTGTGTGTGTGTGTGTGTGTGTGTATTTACCACCCATGATGAAACAGGGTGTTGTTTCATTACATGCATGGGAAACATTTTAAATTTGTATAGAATACACTTAATCCTTTCCAATTTTATTCTTGATCACTATAATCTGTCATGTTATTTCACTTTGTAATGTCTTTTCTTGGTCTTCTCAGAAGCTGGCTTACTTTTGGCTAAGTCCTTTTAAAAACATATTGTCTGGGTGATCCCTGTTTCAAAATGAAAACCATGAAGTATTGAAAAGCAGACATTTGTTCTTTCTTCAAAGGTCTTTCTGGGGTTAAGATCTGGCAGTAACAAAACTCCACAGCTGCCTGATTTTGAAAAACTTTATTCACATGACCAGGAAACTATTGTGATTTGCTTATGTAAGTGTAAACTACAGTTTTCAGAAGAGAAATGTTTATATGGAAATGAAAGTTTATACCAAAGTTTAAGATGTGCAGTATGTTGAAAGTACCAAGGAAAACACAAGTAACCCACTGAAAGAGGCAGTTCTGATCACGACAAAAGACGAATGAGAAATAGTATCACACTACCTATCATACTGGAATTTATTTAACAAATTAATTATGTCTGAGTTCAAATTCCTTTGCTTTAAATGAATAAAATCATGTGTTTTGATGAACTTACCCAGTAAAAATGACAGTTACCTACATAGCTGAACCTCAGCATATGACTATCTGATCTTTAAAAGCGAAATAAAATTGGACCTGATTCATAGGAGTCCATCAGGATATCCTCAAAATTATTCCTGACAGTGATGACAATCAACCAGTGGAACGGGTGTACCCCCAGAAATCGTGGGCGCTCCATCACTGAGTTTTTTTAAGAGACTAGACAATCACCTGTCTGAGATGGTATAGGTCAGACATGTCAAACACAAGGCCCGGGGGCCGGATCCGGCCTATGAAGTGGTTTCATGAGGCCCGCGAAGCCATCCTGGAAACAATGAGGGAATGGCCCCCGCTGCCTTGACCCTGGCCCAGAGACTCTCCTTCTGCCAGAGACCCTCAGATCTGTCCCACTCCTGCCCAGGCCCCCATAGGCACCCTTGATGCGAATAATGTAGAGCTGGCCATGCCCACCCAGTAGGCCATAGGCACTCTAGCCACGCCCACCCAGTAGGCCACGCCCACCCAGGGCAACCACAATGCTGATGCGGCCCCGAGGGCAACCACAATACTGATGCGGCCCTCAATGAAATTGAGTTTGACACCCCTGGTATAGGTTCTCCTGCTTGAGCAGGGGGCTGGAGTAGAAGATCTCCATGGTCCTTCCAGCTCTGTTCTATTCTATTCCCAAAGAACCCAAGGAATACCATTTTGATTCTGCTGCCAAAGAAAATGGCATGGACTTTGCCGTCAAGTCACCTCTTCACTTTCTGTCAGTCTTCCAACCACATGATCATGTTTCCCATCTGATGTGTCAGACTAAGATTGTGCTGAATGTTGATTCTGTAAAGCTTTCTGAATGGCAACTGTCTTGAATGTTTGGAATTTTTTGCATTCCCCCTTGTTCAAGTAAACAATCTGTACTCAATGCTGTTTTCTTTGATCTCTAACTTTGAACCCTGAATGGTTTACCCAATACATAAATGTCAAAAACTAACAGACTGAATTGCACTTAGAGTAATGTGTGAATACAATAATGTGGGAGTTAAGTTATACAAGGGATAGTTCCTGTACTCTACATAACCTGTAAAGTCAAAAGAGCTTGACCTCGTTTGAATCTGGCTAACTTGATGATATATAATTTCTCTAAAAATGGGGAAAATCTTACTTAATTCACATATTTTCATTAGGATATTTCATTCTATCTAAATACATTGAATGTTACTAAAAAATACAGTGATTTATTGATTCCTTTCAGCTAGGCAGAAGGCAATTTCAATGATCACGAAGATATAAAATAGCAACTGGTCAACAGAAAAGGTTTTATGATCTTCAATAATGAATTTGATAAACTACCATTGCTACAAAACGAAGAATGTATTTGTCAGTTCCAGATGCATTAGCTAAAAACAATTTATGCTACTGTTACTTTTTCAAGGCATTTATATAGCAAGAAAATTTTGGACAATGTGCATGTGAAAATATATCTTATGTGCATATCCAGATTTTTATTTACCAGGAACATCAATTAACTGCATTGGATTTTGATCAGCTAAGATTATAATTTAATCCTTACTAAGAGTTAGTCCCACTGAACTTAATCGACTACTTTTATGCTAGGATCACCTTGTAAGGAGAAATCATATCCACATTTATTTAGTTATAAGTTATCTGATTATAGAGACAGGACCCTTGAGCAAAAATGCTATCTATGCTTTGATTTGATATAATCTGTTATACACATAGTCCTTGATTTAAAATCACAATAAGGAACCCAAAATTTGTCATTAAGCAGTGACTGCTCCTCTCCCTGATTTTATGACCTTTTTTCCCATGGTCATTAAGCAAATAATTCATTACATAAATCATGTAGTTCACAATTGACTTTGTTTCTTGGAACTGGGAAAATTACAAATGGCAACCCCATGATCTCAATATGCTGCAACCATTGTAAATACATGCCAGTTAACAGACTCCTGAATCACATGATTTCAGGAACTCTGATATGGTCATTAGCATGAGGACTGGTCAAAAATTTTCCCAGTGCCCCTGTAATTTTGAACAATCGCTAAACAAATTGTTGTAAATGGAGAACTATCTGTAATTCATCCACCTTCCCAGCAACAGAATTCTGTCATCAATTCTGCTGGGTTATGTCTATCTACATTAGCCACTGTGCGCATCTGAAATACCCATCTGATCTAAAGTGAAAGAGAATAGGTTATCCTTTGTAGCCTTGCTTCCATTTATACTTTAACAAGAGCAACAAGAAAATAAAATCAGGATTACCTATTGTGGACACAATGAAAATGGTCTAACTACACATGCTTAAAAATGTGGGTAAAAAACAAAACAAATGGAGGACCTCTCTAGTGTTTTGTCTTAGTCATGGATAAAACAAGGATTATTTAATCCCACAATCAATATGCTGAAACAGCTGCTTGTGGGATTATTTTACCTATGCCTCCTGCTTTAAGCAGGGAGAATTAGTTTAATCCCATGGAAGTTTGGTTCAATTTAGCTTTAATCTAATTCATGAGAGTTAACAGATTTGATCAGTTAGCTACATTTTAACACTAGTAACTATTAACACTCCTTACAGCTTCAGTTCAAAAGGTTGTAGGAAAGGGCTATTCATGTTAATCAAACCCAAATGCAAGGAGAAAGAGCTATTGAGAAACTGCACAGCTGCTAGATTCATATCCTGCATTAAACCTTATAGTGCACAATTTTGTTTGGTGGTGTATGGCTTAAATAGCATCTTTTTATAAGAACCCAATTCTGCCTAATTTTCAAACCATGGTTAAGCTAACTAATCCTCAGTGTGAACCATGAATCTAATTAAGAATAGAATATTAATTTTATATTAGGCCAAAGATTTAGCAATGTGCTTCTCACAAGATGTATTCACATATAAGATGCTTGACTGATAAGAATTCATCCCTCACTCTACCTGTTGGATTGTTAAATAAGCCACAGTGGCAGAATTCATACATAACACCAAACCATTAGACACTGTTTATACATTATCAGTTCCGTGCGCCTTTGGCGTCTAGTCATGCCGGCCACATGACCACGGAGATGTCCTCGGACAAGCGCTGGCTCTTCGGCTTTGAAACGGAGATGAGCACCGGCCCCTAGAGTCGGAAATGACTAGCACGCATGTGTGGGGGAACCTTTACCTTTACCTATACATTATCATGTGTGAATTTATTAATCAAATTTTATATGCTGCTGCAATCACAAGATTCTTGATATCTAACAAGATATAACAGTCATTAAGCCAAGACTAAACAAATCACATTAACTGGCACATTAATTAGCATATGAATTTACCCAGCGAAAGATACTAAACTGAGATATTATCACATTCAAGCTTCCTTAGAGATTTATTTCTTGAGCCTTTTTATTCCATTATTTTGAGAATCAATTGATTCTTCATAAATAAAAAGACTTTATTCTAATCTGTGGGCGAGGATATTAAAAAAATATATCCTTAGATAAAATGGAGTTACAGTCTTCCATCTTTAGTAGTTACATTACATTTAGTAATTACATTTTTTTCATATTTGTAGTTTTGTGCTAAATTTCAGCACTGTAACTTGCCTTGCACCTGTTGAAATGTGTCATATGTAATTCAAGAGATGAGAGCCTTTCTCCTCCCCTCTTCTCTCTCCCTTATCTACGGGGCTTTTACTAAGGTCCCAGAAATTAATCTTATTATATTTTAATAAAATGATGCAATGGTATTATAATTTAATTTAAAAAACAATAAAAATCAGGTCACTCTTAATTTTCAGCTTGTTAAATATTCTCTCTAATCTCCAAATGACATTGGGCATATCAAACTGCCCCTACTCAAGACCCTTGGGGATGGCTAAGATCTCTCCTTACTTGAACTGTGCTTTTAAAAATTCAGATTGAAAAAACAACAAAGTGGCATGCTGCCATGTAAAGCAAAGTTCCAATTTTCAGCATCATCTGCTTCCAAAAATGTTCTGAGGTTCCTAATGGACTTATAAACTTTCCTATAAAGTGCACCTATTATTTTTAGGGTAGGGCTAACAGGGTAAAAAAAAAATGTCGAGATGGTAACCACAATCCTGGGATTGAAGCCCTGTCCTTATTTACATGCTTTGTAATACATACAAAAAGAAACAGAGTTTTGATCAAGCAGCTGTGAGCATTATTTTTACTTTTTTGAATAATCATGGACAGCCTTCTGGCTGGGAAAAGGCTCTTTTGTGGAAAAAAAAATAGAACGGTAAACAGATGTTTAAAAATATTCTGCTGAAGGGTTCCAAAGGTGCTTTTTCAAAAGACAACTGAACCTTCTTATTTTTTCTTTGAAAGATGTTTCAGTTCTCATCCAAGAGAACTGAAGAAACTTCTTGGATGAGTAGTGAAATGTCCTTTAAGTAAAAAACAAGAAAGTCCAGTGGCTTTTTGAAAAAGCACCTTTGGGACAACCATGGATGATGGAATCTCCAGTCATTCTGGTGAAGGGATAATATTCTGGTGTAGATCAGGGATTGTAACTGGTTCTGTGGGAGA
Source organism: Daboia siamensis (assembly GCA_024449315.1). Taxonomy (NCBI): domain Eukaryota; kingdom Metazoa; phylum Chordata; class Lepidosauria; order Squamata; family Viperidae; genus Daboia; species Daboia siamensis. The sequence goes on along the minus strand of JAKJMR010017385.1, from coordinate 209,201 downwards.
ACACCGCAACTAATTCCAAAGTAAATTCTACATGTGCTCCACCTACTAAAAAGTTTATTACTCCTCCCCTTAAAGCAGGGTCTTCAAACTTGGCCCTTTTGTGACTTGTGGACTTCAACTCCCAGAATTCTTCAGCCAGGCACGCTGGCTGAAGAATTCTGGGAGTTGAAGTCCACAAGTCATAAAAGGGCCAAGTCTGAAGACCCCTGAAAGGTTCAAGGCTTTTACTCTTAACGTTTTGCAGAGATGTTAAGCTCTTTCATCAGGGCTTATGTGACCATTTATTTATTTATTAGACTTTGTCCAGTATCATTTTATAAACAATTCAAGGCAGAGAACATACAGGTAGTCTTTGACTTACAATCATTTGTTAAGTGACCATTCAAAGTTACAATAGTATTGAAAAAAGTTGATATAACTGTTTTTCATAGTCATAGTTGCAGCATCCCCAAAGTCACATGATCAGAATATGAACCCTTGGCAACTGGCACGCATTTATGATATTTGCAGTGTCCCAGAGTCATGTGAACACCTTTTGCAACCTTCCGACAAGCAAAGTTAATAGAAAAGCTAAATTCATTTAACAACCATATTGCTAACCTAGCTGCGTTAATTCACCTAATGACTGTCACAAGAAAGGTGGTAAAGTGGAGCAAATCTCACTTAACACCTTTCTTGCTTAGCGACAAAACTTTTGGGCTCAATTGTGGTTGTGAGTTGAAACTACCTAATACTTCTTCCTCTTCTTCTTTTCTCCCCAAGAACAACACTACAAGGTAGCATAACTTGGTTACCTCTTCTGCAAAGTGATACTATTCATAGAACATAGAATCACAGGGCTGGAAAGGACTCTCTGTTCAAGGCAGGAGACCTTATGCCATTATGCTTATTCCAAAGACCCAACTTACTCAAGAGAATGGTATAATCTTAAACTCTCTTATTAGGGAATAAAAACCCACATCTCTGGGATAAAGAGGATTGAAATTCAGCTCTCCTGAATTTAGACCCTTATATCTTTACTAATCCTGCAAAGCTAGATGCACCAAGCAAATACGTGTCGTGACTTTTTTTCCCATTGCCAATAATGGGGTGGGTGCAGTTTCGGCATGATGCATCCAGCAGTTTGACACCCCTGGTCTAGGCTGAAACCAGGTTAAATGGCCATAGGCAGAGCTGCTGGACTTAAGACCAGATTTGAGCGCAACATTTCTATTGCCAAGCAAGACAGTTATTAAGTAAGTTTTGCCCCATTTTATGACCACTGCTGTTAAGTGAATCACTGCAGTTGTTAAGTTACTAACCTGGTTAAGTGAATCTGGCTTCTTCACTGATTTTGCTTGTCAGGTCACAAAAAACAAAACAAAGAAACAACCCCTGACCTCAGGACACTACAACCATCATAGGTACATGCAGGGCTTTTTTTCTCATAGAACGCTCAGAACGGAGTTCCAGCACCTTTTTTGGGATGGAACCTTGTAGGGTAGGCAAGGCGGGTTGTGTGACATGTGTGAGTTCCGGCACCTTTTACAAAAAAAGTACTGGGTACACATCAACTGAATTTTGCTTAGAAGACCATGAAATGCTGCAATGGTCATAAGTGTGAAAAATGGTCATAAATCACTTTTTTCAGTGCCATGTAACTTCAGATGATCACTAAACAAATGTAAATCGGGAGCCAACTTGTACTCAGTAAACTAGTATGCCCTGAAAATGTAGCTTCACCTTGGTGGACCTTTTCTGTTAAGCAAGATGGTTTGGGATTATCGAAGCATTTATAGGGGTCACTGCTGCTTGCAAGACTTAGGTTTATGGAGAGGGGGAGGGGCAAATTTCGCAGCAAGGCAAGCAACCCACCCAAACTAGATTAACTTTAGAGCTATTAGGAAAACAAAAACGCCTAAGAAGAGTGAAATTTTCCCCCACTGCCTGAGTTAATTGATTTTGCAACGGAAGGGCTCTTTAATAGGGATCCCAGGTAGTGTGTGAGTGGGGGGGAACGAGGCAATAAAGGCAATACCCGGCAAAGCCTTGTAGGGGAGACAATCCGCCCTTTTTCAGCAACATGAGTGTTAAGAAGAGAGTGAGAGCCGCCGCCTGGCCGCGCTCAGGAGAGACGCCGAACAGGTGGCCACAGGCAGTTGTGGGCGCGCCAGGAAGGCAGCCGACAAGCAGCGAGCAGGCGTGCGTAGCGCTGTCGGCGCCCTCCCCCTCCTGGCCCGCAGCATGTGAACCCTTCGCCCTGTTCTCCAGAATAGCGGCACGATTCTGCCTACTTGGTTGCCGCAGGGTGAGGCGCCCGCCCTCGGGCCGGGCTCCCGCTTGGCACTGGTGGCCCAGGAGAAGCAAACGGACCCCCAAAGATCTCTGTCCCTCGGGCAGCCGAACCGCACTCGGGAGGAAAGAGCCGCTCGGCAGTTTCTCCAGTAGCTTCTCTTGGAGGGCCGTGTCTGGAGGAAGGCTCCGAAGCAAGAAGATGAAAGTCACCGTTTGCTTCGGCAGGACAAGGGTGGTCGTGCCCTGCGGGGACGGGCACATGAAAGTTTTGAGTCTGACTGAACAAGCCGTCACCAGGTACAGGAAGGCAATCGCCAAGGTGAGTTGGGACGCTCTCCGGGGCCGCGGCGAGGCACCCGCTGTCGGAGGAGGGGGCCGAGCGCCTGGCCGAGGAGAGATGGGGTAGAGAGAGGCGAAGAAGGCGCAGCCGGAGGAGGAGGAGGAGGGAGTGAACGAGGGAGCCTGGGATCAATATGGCGCTTCCTGGAAGTGGGAGGGAGGCAGGGAGGAGAGGAAAAGTGGTGGCTGAAGGGGCTCAGGCTGCTGCTTGGTGGGCACGAGGAGACGCACCCGGGAAGGGGACCTTCTCTTCCTCGCCCCGCCGAGCTTTTTAGGCGCGCGAGCCAGAGGTGAAAAGCTCCCTGAGGAAGCGTGGAAGAGAGTTGGAGAACTGCGGCCGCTTCCCTCCCTCACCTCGGTAAACTTTCCAGTGCCGCCGCCGAGCTCCTGTAGCTTTCAGCCGGCTGGGAAGCCAGCCGAGAGCGCGGGCGAGGAAACCCCCAGTTCTTCGCCAGGGATTGGCGTGGCCGGGGGCGCAGCTCCATCCGCTTTGTGCAGCCCAACCGGAGCGAGCCGAGATTTGTTTCTGAGCCCGGGTGGCGAGATACACAGTTGCGAAGGGTCGCGGGTGACGTCTGGGGCCTCAACTCTTTTGTTGTTAGGTGCCGGGGAAACCCGCAAGTGTCCTGCCAGCAGGCCTGTAACTTTCCTCCTTTTCCCGCTGACTTGTCTCTCCGCTCGTCCCCGAAGCGTTGGGGAGCCCTTCTCTCCTCGGCCAGATCACGGGTGGGATTAGGCTCTTGTCTACCGCTTTAGAGAGTACTAAAAGACACGTCGGTTTCCTCTCAGTTGTCGTTGGGATTTGTACGGTCCTGGACTGCATCGGGACCAAAGACTGTCGCTTTGCACAACATGCGACGGTGGTCGTAACATGCACACACGTAGCCCGTTCTTTTCCCACTCCGCTCCCGATGTGCAAGTTTCTTCCCCGGGTTGTAAACTCCTGCACGGTTTCAAATCCAGGCCCAGGCTTTCCAGAAGTCCAGGCCCAAGGTGGGGAGAAAGTGGGTGGATGGTGATGGTGGAAAACAAACATTAAACCATCATGGCTGTTAGAAAGAACTCTGTTTGCTGGAGGTTTCTTTGTGTTTGAAGAAATGCTGTGCTGCCACCTCATTTTAGTTAAACATAAACACAACACATGAGTTGGACAACTCTTTCTAAAGAAGGGGGGGTTATTAGAGGAAAAGAACCCTTTGCTTTGGTTATAGTGTAGGCCACATTTCACAGAGGAATGGCATTTTTTCCTGCATTTTTTAGAAAAGCAGCCAAGGTGCAGAATATTTGTCTCTCTTGAGAGGGGAAGGGCAAATGGTAAGGCACTCTAAAGAAGATGGGGCTTTCTCATTTACAAAGACAAGCAACCAGTGAATGAACCAGTTCCTCCTCTAAGTATTAAACTGTAGGAGCAGCTTGTCTAGGACATTTGCTCTTAATCATACAATCTAACATGCCTTTCTGGCTTGTAGAAGCTTGTTTGGATGTTTATTAATTTTTGCAAGAACTCTGCAGTTCTGATACCAAGGCTGTAAGTTGAGAAAGAAAGAAAGAGCAACATTGATGAAATCCTGTAACTTTCCTTGGGCTGATTATATGCCTGCAAATTTTCATCCTGGAGATTGTTTACTTCTAGGTGTTTCCATGTTGCTGCAGCAAAAGTGGAGGATGGTTTTAGGGTAGCTGTGGGAAATGCATGACGTGTAAATCTGTGTCATGTGCTTACAGATATTTGGTATTAAATGTGCCCCTTTCTGCCTCTGAGTTGAAAGTTCTGCCCTGAAAGTATAAATGTGATTCTTTTTTGTTTGTTACCGTCCATGTTCCTTGTCCAAACTCAAGGAGTTTAGTGCAGGGACAGTGAAGTAGAATAAAAGTTTGTAGACAAAGTCAAAAGACACGGGAAATGGCCTCTGAGGAAAATGAAATTTGACCCTTGAACCTGGAAAATCAAGTGTAAATAGTTACTAAAGGTAGGTGCTAATATATTGAACCATCACGCAAAGTAAGATAATCATAATCTTCCTTCTTATGAAAAGGAAAATTGATCTGCAGCAAAAGACAGGGTTGGGGGATCTGCTGATAGAAATGGCAGGCTGCTCTTGAAGCACAAGAAGGAATTCTGCTCTTCAGTACACAAAATTATGAAACACAGTGTATGTTTTCATCCAATGAGAGAAGCACAAATGACTTTCTATTCTAAAATAGGTTAAAATCAATCTCTCTCCAATGTATCAGAAATGTATCAAAGTTATAATTCCAAAATTCTCTGCCAGCATGAATTCTAGGATTTGCAATCCGTATCAAATTGGAGAAGACCAGATTGGAAAAAGAAATTAAATGACAGTTGATCATTGGCCTGATTTAGGCATCTCACTGGACAATGCTTTAACTGCGGTTTGTTGGGTAAACCCAAGTTGACTGAGTTTGTACAACAACTGAGCCAGATTATCAACCTGAAGCAGCTGACTTCATACTAGTTGCTAGTCTACAATCCAACAAATTACACTTAGGGTTAGTGCAGTCCGATGAGTGTGTCTTGAGAAGCTGGTATGTGTTTTGCAGGTTACTAAACAGTTCCTTTAGGTCAGGGTTAGGCAACCTCCGCTCTTTTATGACTCATGGATTTCAACTCCAAGAATTCCTGAGCCAGCTCAGGAATTCTGGGAGTTGAAGTCCATGAGTCATAAAAGAGCCGAGGTTGCCTACCCCTGCTTTAGGTCTTCCATGATACACACATGACCACTCTTAGTCCCTGAATCTTGCTGCTGTGTCCTTCGACTCTCCCTTGCATTATACATTTCTCCACACAGATATTTGCATAATGTATTTAAAGTATGATAATTTGAGCCTGGTCATTTATGCCTCTAGTGCAGTGTTTTTCAAATTTGGAAATTTTAAGATGTGTTAACTTTCCCATATTGGCTGGGAAGCTGAAGTCCATACATCTTAAAATTGCCAAGTTTGAAAAACACTACTTTAGTGATAACAGTTAAAAAGGTGTAGTACATACACACTTTATTATTGCATCGTTATATTGAAGTTAAACTAGAAAAAAATCATTGGGTGTACCTATTGATGTTTTAATCAGACCGGTGTATCTTAAACTGAAGCCTTTACTTTTGGATTTCTGTGCATGCTGAATGAATTTAATACGTGAGTATTCTCAAATAATCTCTAGATATGGTGCAGATAAGGCAGAAGATTCTGGTGTTATACTTTTTATACATTCAAACGGGGATGTTTTGGAGGGAATATCTGTGAATATTAATACTTTCCTTGACTCCGAAGTCTGCGTCATACTTCAATCACTCTCTTAACTCTAGAAGCATCAGTTGCTGAATTTTAAAACGGTTCTTCAAATGGATAATTTGGCTTCTAAAATATAGTATGCTCCCATCTTTATGAAATGTTACTTTTATTAGTCTCTCTGCTCCTCTCATCTCTTCTACTAAATCTGGTTGAAATTTCTGTTCTAGACAGGAAAATAGGGACATGGTTCACAGTGCATTTAACCATTCAGAAACAACAATGTTTTGGTTTTCTGGCTGGTAAATTTTGCAACATACTTGTTCTTGAATAGTAAACTTTTAAACTGTTCCTGGTGTGTTGCAGGTATAAACTAGAGGAAGTTTATTCAAAACAGTTTGGATTAATTTTCAACTGTCATAAAAAATAACGTACAGTAATAAATTTGCATTTTAAATAATGTGTTAAGGCCTAATGTGGTGCATGGATTTTGTCTTAATTGCTAAAGGGATAGCACTATGTGAATATAAATCCTGAGTCAGATCCGAGGTTCATCATCCCTAGCATTCTGCATTATGGCTATAACATCCTGATATTTCAAGCAGCTTTCCCAACTTTATCTGGATATGCTGGGAATTTTATTTGGGATCTCCCTTAGGGAGAATTGGTTTTCCATTGAATTATGACTTTTTGCTTTAGGTTAAATTGTAAAAAGTGTTAAATACTGTTGTTTAAAAATAATTATCTATTTTAATCATACATATTTATAGATAAATGGCCTAACATATATTTGTCTATTTATAAATACACATTCAAAATATTCAAAATATCATGTAACAAATAGATATGTTTAAAATTTCAGCTGTTAAATCTCCAAACCTGTTCAAAAGTCACTGTGGGTATTGGAGATAAACTATTTGTAGCATCTCAGCCGTAATGCTTTTTTCATAAGCAGTTTAAATCTACAGGTAATCTTTGACATACAACTGGTTGCTTAGCAGCTGTGTGAAGTTATGACGAATCTACTTAGGGGTACTTAAATTCAGTTTTGATAGTTTGAACTTTGAATTCAAAGTTCTGATGGTTGCTATCCTTGTCCCCTTCAATCATGTGACTGGACTTCAAGTTCTTGGCAATGGCACTGCATTTATAGCTGTTTATTGCAATGTCCCACGTTCATGTGACAATATTTTATGATGGTTTTGTTGAAACCTAGGATTAACTTGTGGTTTTCAGGAAATCCAGTCCAAAGCGAATCATGGATTCATTTAATGACTGTGACGTTCCCTTTACAGTTGCCATCTCTGCTTAATGACCATCATAGAAAAGATCATAAAATTGAGTTGATCGTGTGACCAATCTCCTTTATGGCTATCAAGAGTGATGACCTAATGGACAGGCTCCATTATGATTATAATACAAGGACTGCCTCTAATGCCTAATGCTTGTATAGGGATTTAGTACCAGTTAGAATTCTTTATGACTACATGTGTTTGCAACCTGAGATTTACAAATTTACTTGAGAAGAAACCCTTATTTAGATATATAAATATCTAAAACAACACAGGAGACAACACTAATATAACACACATCTCAATTGTAGGATCAACTTTGTGATGGAAATGTATTGAATTATCTGTTCTATTTTTTCTTCCAACATAATTATGTGAATGCAGGCTGTCAGTGAAGTATTTTTGCAAATTAAGAAGCAGAGCTGTATTCTCAAGAGCTGATAGTGCTTTTGTAGGAAGCAGTGCTCCAAAAATTAAACCTAGTATAATGCAAATTACATCTTTTGTTATGGTTTGAAGGGACCTTTTATGATAGGAAAATGAAAAGTTAATTACATGGCTGGAGACAGAACTTGCTGTAAACAAGAAGACTTTAACAAAATCAGGTATGGTTAAATATACTTTTTTACTTTGTTTTATAATCAAGAATAGATTGAATCATTTTTCATCCTTCTCTGCATTTTTAATTGTGGACTCACAATTTTTTTTTTTAAAAAAATGACTTTGAATGCAAGATGGATTGTAAGACTAAGGGTTGATGTATTTACTGTATATGTGTATGCTATTGTTAGAGCTTATATCCAAGCAACTTTCTCATTGAAGTTTAGAGGTAAATGCTTTTGGGGATTATTTTGGATATATATCTGTGTATCTCTTTGTGTATGTTTGTGTATGTGGTCAAGCATTGGGGATGACAGAAATGTTTTGAAAATAATTATGAACTCTAAAGTTTATACAAATCTATAAACACTAAATACAGATGCCTGGTGTCACTTGAGGATATATACACAGGATATGCTAGTTATATACTAGTATGTGTATCTTCAACACAGGTGACTCATGACTGCCTGGACAAATCCCTGGAGTTGTCTTGGCAAGGTTTTGGAAGTGGTTTGCCTGTGCCTTCTTCCTAGGGTTGAGAGAGAGAGATTGGCCCAAGGTGGGTCTGCTCTAGAACTCATGGTCTCCCAGTTTGTATCCTTATGCCTTAACCCAGGTATGTCAAACTCATGTGACCTCACGTGACTTTTTTCCCATTGCTAGGGCACACGGGCTGGCAGTTTGATATGTCTCCCTTAACCAATACACTAAACTGTCACTTTGTATGCTAGATGGAGCTGTAAAAAACTGTTCTAGGAGCTTCAAACAGATGGTTGGATATCACCATCAATAGACAAACTACAATTAGCATGATATATTGTTTTGAAATCTGATTTTGGCAGGTGCTCTTTCTTATCCATTTAAGTTAATAGTTGCCATGCCAGGTTTTGAAGGTCTACAAAAAGCAACATTAGAGGCAAATCTTATCTTTTTGGAGAAAGTGAGAAAACAGCATTGAGGTGATTAAAATTTCTTTTTTCAGTGCTTCAATCTCATTTCTTTAGTTGATGCTTCTATTGCAGTGTTTTTTCCTACTTTTTTTCCATAGTTCATATAAATTACTTTTATTTGAATGAGCTCAAATTTAAGTACCTTTTCCCATGTAGCTCTTAATCAATACAAGACCTGGTTTTTTGGATTTAATCATTTTTTGTCCTTAATTAATGGTTTTGTACTTAATGTGTTCTAATGTTTAGATTCTTCTCTGAAAGTGTTGCCTTTTGCTAAGAGTTAACATGAGCAAAAGCAAATTAAACCACCTTTATTTCCAAACAGCTGCTCAGTGAAGTCTCTTATTACACCACCTCAAGTTGCTTTTGTTTGGGAAGGTAGAATTTTGGTTTGGGCCAAGATACACAGGTTTCTATAATATCTGCCAGCAAGTTTGGTAGATATTGTCCTTCACAGCTTAAAAACATGTAAATTCCATCCTTGTTGATTCACAGCCCAGCTCACAGCTTTCTTGTATAACTGGTTTTTGGTTCTGTGGGAATCATACCTGTTTAAATTATTTTCGAACAGCATTAATTTAACAACATAAAGGATAGAATTGTGCAGTTGTCAGTGTTTGGGCCCTGGATAAGTCTAATAGCAACAGGTTCAACTTCTTACTAAAATGATTCTTTGGTGATAAAGATGCTAAATCAGATTCTTAAGATAGGAATGGAAGATTTACATACTTTAGGTTTATGCATTTCCACCATTTAGTTACGATGGTGCTGAACAAGGAGCATTATGGAGTTTTGTCTGTCACAGAATTCCCACGATTGGGATCTGGGTGTCGGGTGCCCAGAATTATGACATCACAGCGAGCTGTAGGCATATGATTTGCTTGTGGCAAACTGGCAGCTAAGATCACAGTTAGCTTCCGCTGGTTTTTCTTCCAAGCAGGCCCACTTTAGAGTTTGAGATCTCATGGGTTTCTGTTGCACTTCCTTGCCTGCTTGTGTTCTGTAATGCCCGCTGCATTCACTACCTTGACACACTCCCAACAGACTGCTTGGTAGGATTCAAGTGGTGTGAAGTCTCTTCTTATCGACCTGTCTGGTCTCTGGATTACATTGGCAACCAGGAAGGCTAAGGATTGTTGCTAAGTGAGGTGGTCATGTGATGTTATGCTTTACAATCGCATCCCTTAGTGATGGAAATTCCAGTTCCATTTTCAGTCATAACCTGAAGACTATTTGTAATATTTTCAGTGCTGTTTAGGACCATTTGAAAACAGACTTTGGGAGAAAGACTGAAACAAATAGGAAATGAGATCTGTTTTGCCCCTTGGCCCAAATCTTTATGACTTAGTTGAAGTCTGCCATTCCCTTCTTTCCTTAATTAAAATTAACTTGTTACTTTTTGATCATCTTTATCTACTCTTGAGTTCAAGGGGAATAAAGTTATTAACATCTTCTCCAGAATTAACTGACTATCCACTGAACACACTGACTATGTTTTCTAACCATGTAATTGCATAGTGGACTTAGAAGCCAGTGCTGTTTCCTAAGAAGGTGGAAATCATTTGCATATCTCAGGTTGTTAGTATATTTTGGGCAATTTTGATTTCAGCTGTCATTTCTTCCATGGTTTGGAGGATGCTTTTTGAAGTGGGGGTGTCTTTGAGTCAGTTTTGAATCCTGATGACTGCCTGGAGTAATCCCTGAAGTGTTTTCTGAGCAAGATTTTAGAAGTAGTTTGTCCTTACCTTTTTCTTAAGACTGAGAAGGAGGGGCTGGACAAAGTCACTCAGCTGGCTGCATGCCTAAGGCAGAACCAGAACTCTCTGTTTCTAGCTGACTCCTTAACCATTACTCCAAATTGCCCTTCTGTTTAAGTTCTACTGCTCTTAAAATTTTAATTAAATGTATGGGGACAGTATATCCTTGTATCACTTTGTTTTTTCTCTTGTCAGCTACTTTGTTTCTCTAAGTACAGTTATTATAGTAGCCTTTTTGTTTAGGATAGAAATACCTCAGAAAAATAATCAATTATGTTAGCAATAGCATTAGTTTTATACATTGCTCCATAATGTTTTACAGTACTCTGAGTGATTTAGGGCAGAGGTTCCCAACCTTTTGGGTACCAGGGACTGGTTCTGTGGAGAAACGTTTTTCCACGGACTGGAGAGTGTGTGGTTTTGTGTGCTGCCTGCATCCCATGGATGGAGCTTTGCTTGTTTGTGAAGACAGGTTGCTGGCATGCCTCAGCCCTGTTCCCTATCCACAGACGGGGGTTGGGGACCCCTGGTTTATGGAGTCAGCATATTTCCTCCAACAATCATGGTCTTCATTTTACCAGTCTTGGAAAGATGGAAGGTGAAGTCAGGATTGAGCTCCTGGCAGTCGGCAGAGTTAGCTTTCAATATTAGAACAATCTCTGTGCCACTACAGCTCTAGCCTTAATATATTGCACATTCTGGCATAGTTTAAGCAAAATCAGTGAAACAAAGGTAAATTTGCTCTGATATGCTGTTTGTTTCCCCATTATCCAATTTAGCTGGGATACCTGCTATCTGATTGCAGGTCCTTCTGCCTTTTCTAAAATCTGCCTCTTTGTTTGACTATTTTGTCTTTTTTTATAAGTTGTTACATAAAACTCTGCACTGATTGAAATTAATTCAGTGTTTGGTTCTCACATTGTCTTTATTAAATTTACCTGTGGGCCATGTCATTGTCAGGCTAGCACGAGAGGGTCTTGTGTCTTTTTTCTTTTGTTTAGATGTATACACCAATCTTTTCCAGTCTGTAAGCCCCAAGATCTGGGTCATATTTGTTGATATAGGAACAGAACATGACAACAGAGTTGAAAATGACTTTGGAGGTCTTCTAGTCCAAACTCTCTGCTCAAGCAGGAGACCCTTCATTATACTGGACAAATGGCTTCCAATCTCTTCTTAAAATGATGGGGCACTCACAAATTCTGAAGGCAAACAGTTCTACTAATTGATATCAAGCAACGGGGGATCAGGTGATTCAAGCAGTTCAAATGAGTATAAAGATTTATTTGTAAACTTAAGCTCTCTACAAAAATCTTGACCTACTAATAGTCAAGGGAAATGAGCAGGAATAAGAAGGCATTCAAGATGGACTGGATTTAGATCTCTTGTGGGACTCGTAACTTTATGACGCATTTGACTCCTTGCTCAGGATCAGCCTGGTTATCTCCTGAAATTGTTCTATCTAGGAAATTTCTCCTTATTTCTAGTTTTCCTTTGGATTAGTTTCTATCTATCACTTCTTGTCCTGCCTTCAGGTGCTGTGGAGAATAGGTTGACTCCCCCCTGCATGAAGCTATTATTATTTTAACTCCTCTCACCCTGCATCTTTAGACAGTTCAGTAAGTGTTTAATCTTCTCCTAAACTCGTCTTATTGACAGCTGGTCTACTGACTGTTGTCTAGTAGAATGGCTTCCTGAAATTATTATCTTGTTGCTAATGTTTATGATTCTCTAATTCAATTTGCAAAGCATAAAGTAGTATTTCCATCTTCCTTTAAGCCAATTTAGAAGTGTGCTGTGATTATTTCTGTGTATCTCTTGCTTATCTATCTGCAATTTCTTTATCCATTTTTGCTAGATGTCAGATATACATACATACATACATACATACATACATACATACATACATATATACATAATATATATAGTATACTTCCTTACATCAGTTTATATTCTAACTGACCCTTAAGATCAGGGGTCTGACTGACCCTTAAGATCAGCATAGCTGGCTGAGGAATTCTGGGAGTTGAAGTCCACAAGTCATAAAAGGGCCAAGTTTGAAGACCCCTGCTTAAGATCATAAACAGTTAGCAAGCTTATCTGACTGTAATATTTTACCTTTAACCTATGTGCTTGCCACCAGTAATTCATAATCTGCTTCACAATTTGCACCTGGAAGGAATCTGGCTGTATTATGCTTCTGCATTTTCATTATATTGTTTTAATCCAATTACTTAATTGATTTGATTCCAGTGTGTCCATCTGGTAATATTCAGGTATGGAATCTTCATTTGTTTGGTGGTAGAAGATCTTAATATAATCTCCTAATATATATCTTAATATAATCCAGTATTTTCTTTGCAAAACCAGATTACCCCTTTTTTACATTATTGCATTTGCCCATTGCAAATCTTCATGTAATTCTAACTTTCTTCATTTTTCAACTATGATTAACTAACATTAATGTGATAGATTTCATTGATATTTCATGTAACATCTCTTGCTGTTCCCATAAAATTATTTACTGTCTTTCACTATTATGTTTGTAATAGTTTACGAGCTATTTGTCATTTAACTTAATGGGTCTTTCCAACTTAAGCATCTCATGTAATTCACAGCATACTGCACAAATTACAAATAAATTCATTTGGTGGTTACCTATATTGGCTTGTGTGGGTGATAATGGAAGTTTTCAGACTGGCATTCAACCAGTTTTCAGATTGGCATCCAATCCTTTTGTTTTCATAGAACAAATATTTCACTATCCTATATCAAAGAAAAAGCACTTCATTACAATCCCAAACATTATTATTTGAGAATAAGCCTCAATGATCACTAAGACTACAAATTTATATTTTCTGGTGGGAGTCTTTATTGCTGAGCAAGCAAGTTAGCTCTTAACATCCATGTAGTTTCTTTCACAAATCTTACTTTTATTTGGCAATACATTTTAGCAGCTTTGGATTTAAGGGAGTAGCAGCTCCATTGGTTGTTTTTCCAATAATATGTTCCAGATGTATTGTGAGATAAAAGGAGATGTTTAAACAAAATCTTTGTAGTTTCTATCCTTCTCTAAATAGTCCATTGTTTACCCCAAAGTCTATGATTTTTCTTATTTAAAGGTGGTGCATTGCTTAGAATGGAATAGAGCTTATTTTAGCAAACACACTTGGTTTCACTCATATGAGTAGCAATCAAATATAGCCCTTGACCCCTACATTCTAGCTAAAAGATGTGACATGGCTAAGCCAACATTTGTTTGGTTTGTTCAATAAGTCACAATTGGTAAGGTTCACAAATAAAACTTTTTTTTTTTGGCCTGGGGAATTCCCTTCATTGCAGCCTGGGGTTTCAGGAGGCATATTAGATATTGAAAGATGAAGTGAGAGGCTGCGGTTTTGGTTTAGATGTTATGTTTGTGTTTTATGCGGGTGCTTGAATTTTTTTAAGAGACCTGGTAGGCTTAATGCATTCATTTGCCTGCAGTGAAAAATCACTGTTGAATTGCAATCATGTAATTTGGAGGTTTTGTAAGATGCAAAAATGAGTTTAGGAAGTCCTTCCACTAACCATGGCACACAATTCAGTTTGTTAACTGATAACATTGAAGAATCTGCAAGACAATTGAGTAGAGAGATGAAACAAAATGTCAGGGTGGAAATTTTGGAAAATGAAATAGAAATAATAAACAGAAGAAATGCAAACATTGTCATGAGATGAAAAATGACATGAATAATGGATTATTATTGGGTGGTTTACAAGAAAAAGAATCCTGTTTGAGACTATTTATAGGACAACTTGGGTGCAAATAGTAAGAAGATTCTGTTGAAGCCTTGCATTTTTTTTTTAGGATGGGAAGGTTTGTTCAACAGACTTAATGTCAAGTCAAGGATTAATATTGCTAGAATGTTATGTAAGAGAAAGGAATAGAAATTGACTTTTATGTTCATAAAGGGAATAATATTTTTTTGACAAACTATGGTAACCCTTTATGGATTTCTTGCTAAAAATAGAACTCAATTAATGATCTTTGGATTTACCAACTGAAAACCATTGGATATGGGAAGAAATAACGTATGTAATGTAATTTGAAAACAGGAGAAGTGATATTAAGTTTGTAGCTGCTGAAAATACAATTGAAAGTCACTTCCTTAAGTACCTTATACTTTCTTTCCTTTTTTTGACCTTTCTCTTCTATTTTCTGCATTTTTATTTGTTCCTTATATTTTTATTCTCTCCTATTTTTTCTCTTAATCTTATTTTGCATTATCTTTTATTATTGTTAAAATCTTTAGAAATAATATTTTTTTAAAAAAATATGACTTACAAGATCAGCTTGTTAAACCAAGACCATACAAGTCACAATAAATGAGATCTCAGTATGTGTAGAACCCAGTTTAGGGATTCTGAGCATACATTGCATACATACATATACATACATCTATATGTAAATTGGTTTTGCTAACAAAGAATTAAAGGGAGACTGATATGCATTTCAAACTTATTTGTTTTCGTCAGTCAGCCATACCCTTCTGAGATTCGAACATTAGGCAGTTGTTTTCACCTCTAGGCCACAGGCTCTCTCTCGCTTTGTTAGCTTAGAAGCAAGGGGGATATGTGTCAAATGCTTGTTAACTATTTTTAGATTACCTTGCTAGGCCCCAAACATGGGACAAATCTTTATTTCCTGTTTCAGCCTAACAGCCTTACAGGCAGTAGTCACACTGGTGACAGCTCATATTTGTGTAAATTGGTTTTGCTAACAAAGAATTAAAGGGAGACTGATGTGCATTTCAAACTTATTTGTTTTCATCAGTCAGCCATACCCTTCTGAGATTCGAACCTGGGCTGATTGCACATTAGGCAGTTGTTTTCACCTCTAGGCATACACACACACACACACACACACACACACACACACACACACACACACA
>JAKJMR010017385.1:183630-193799 GCA_024449315.1 Daboia siamensis | reverse complement strand
ACACACACACACACACACACACACACACACACACACACACACACACACACCCAGAAACCTTAGGTTTGTAATCTTAAAGAAGACCCTTTGAAAAATGCTCCAGACCTTGAGGTCTAAATAAAAGCATGGTGCTAGTTCACGTTTCTGAAAAAAGTAAAAGTTAACACAATCCGTTAAATGTAATTCTTAGCAGTGAGAATGCAACTGAATTCACTTACTTACATATATAGGGCTAGAGCTGGGATTCCCAACTGGGGGTGCAAGATGATATTCCAGGTGGTGTGAAAACTTGCGTTTTCAAAATTATAGTTTATATGCATAATTCGTTGCTGTTATTTTGAACTTTTGTAAGGGGTGTGAGAATATATCAGAATTGTTCTCGGAGTGCAGGATATAGAAAAGGTTGACAGCTGCTGGGCTAGAAAGTCTTAAAATATTACATTTTTTAAGTAAAATTAGCAGAATATAATAACTGAAAGAAGCACTTAACAGCATCCAAATAGATCTTTATAATATAAAGCCCAAGTCCCTTTCTGAGCATTTTATGTCTTTTTAATGGATTATAACAAAGCTTCCTCTGGATGCGATCCCAATCTTGAAACTCATAAAAGGGATAGATGTGCCAAAGCATCTATCCTCAAGACTAGGGTTGTGACTACATTTTCTTTAAACCTGGGAAGTTTCTTACCTGTGAGAATTCCAGAAAAGTGGAACAGTCTCTGGCTCCTATTTACACATAGCGGATGCACAGATATATTATGAAAATGGCAACACCATTGTTTCTTGAACTCAACAGTTCAAAGGAAGAGATCTTGGTACAAGTTGAAACAACTGACATTCCTGGTAGAAAATTTGAATGTCTTTAGTCTCTTCCCACATTTCATCTTAACATGATGAATAAATTCAAACACAGTAGTTAAAAAAAAAATCCTTCCGCATCCTTGGCCTGCTTTTGGGGATCTGTCTATAATCTTGCCTAAGGGAAAGTTCTACAAAACTTGAATGTGCTTGCATTTTGAATTTGGAATCTTTTAACCAAGATATATTTTCTTCATGATAATAAGGTATAAAACGCTTATAATACAGGTAGTCCTCGACTTATGACCTCAGTTGAGCCCAAAATTACTGTTGTTAAGCGAGACATTTGTTAAGTGAGTTTTGCCCATTTTATGAACTTTCTTGCCACAACTGTTACTGTGTTTCCCCCAAAATAAGACTGGGTCTTATATTAATTTTTGCTCCAAAAGACGCATTAGGACTTATTTTCCAGTTAGATCTTATTTTTGGGGAAATGTGGTACTAAATGTGACCATCTGATTGACGATCTTAACTGGGGCTTATTTTTTGGGTGTGGCTTACATCTTGAAAAATCACGCTGGGGCTTATTTTCTGCTTGGTCTTATTTTCAGGGAAATGCGGTAAGTGAATTATTGCACTTGTTAAATTAGTAAACCAGCTGTTAGTTGAATCTGGTTTCCCCACTGTGTTTGCTTGTTGGAGAGTCACAAAATATGATTATATTATGAGAGGACACTGCAGGGAATCAGTTGCCAAGTATCTTAATTTTGATCACATGACCATAGAGATGCTGTAACAGTCGTAAGTGTGAATAACGGTCATAAGTCACTTTTTTCAATACTGTAGTAACTAAATGAATTGTTATAAGAACTACCTGTATATCCCAATTGGTTGGTCTGATGGGTGCAAAAGTGAAAAGAAGGTGCTTTTAAAGTAACGGTGATGTGATGAACAAATAAATACATTTTTGATAAAGGGAAAAATATTATGCTAATAGAGATATGCATTCTTTGCTAGTTTATTTTCTTCTATTTTTAGATCAGTGAGATAAGAGATAAATAATAAAAGAGAATATTTGTAGCTCAAGGTCGAACTGTTCTGGGGTCCTTCATGATCTCCAGACTTTGTTGCTTTCTTGCAGATGTTTCATTACCCAACTAAGTAACAAATTTGGTGCACTGTTGAGTAATGAAAGAAAACAACAGAGCTTATAGAGCACCAAGGGTCCAGATAAATAATAAGTCAATAAACATTACTGGTAGGAAAAAAATGAATAGGAGACTTTATTTTTTTTAAAAAAAAATACATGTTTTATTTTTATGTTGTCCATCTCACTATCAAGTGACTCAGGGTGATATATGATGTAGCCATTCAAACAGAAAATATTAGTGGTGCTTTGGAGAAAATGTTTTTACAGAACAAGTGGGGGAAAAAGGAAAAGAAATTTGGACTATAATTTTGGAAAATAAAGTTTATTGTTGAAAAAAAGAGAACCCTTTAAATTACAGTTGGGATTAGCCTTGCTAAACTTACTAGGATTAACATCCAAGTAGATTAGGGCTCTTGACTGAAAATTATAGTCCCTCACAAATTTTCTTTCTTAGAAAGCAAAATATTGATGCTACTTAAGGTATGAGAATTTGTGAGGATAATAATATGTAGTTACATGTAAAATGGTGTGTGTGTGTGCGTGTGTGTGTGTGCGCGGACACACATGTATATATATATGTGTGTACAATATTTTGTGTCTCAGATGAGATCACTAGCTGACCTTGGCTGAGTCTGGATAAACTAAGCAGCGTCATCCTCTGGGGATCCTTGTCCCAGGGCTATAAGCTTGACCGAGAGGCTGGGGGAAAAAAAAGAAACCTGAAAAACAAGTAGAAAGACAATTTTCATATTATTTGCAAAAAACCGACAGGGATCTGTTCTGGTGATCGAGTTCATCTTGAGAAATTCTTTCGACAATTAATTTTTAAAAATATATTACCCAAAATGCAATTTCTTTGAAAAATGGCAAACCTCTACAGAGCATTCTTGTTTATTTATGATTGTATTACAGTATTAGAATCTAGCTAATGTGTTTTCATTACCCTTTGAAATTGTTTCTATTGAAAAATCACAGAATATTAAAAAATAGGATTTATTCTTGTGATGTAAGTTACAACAAACTCTTCCCTATTCCAGATATCTTCTACGTCTGTATATATGTACACACAAACACTCCTTTTTTATGACCTTGTAACCCTTTAATTTGGGATAGCGGGATGACTGAATGGAGCTGAGTGTGTACTGGAGGGATGCCCTTCCTGATGCGTAAGTCAGTAATGGCGAACCTTTTGGAGACCGAATGCCCAAAACTCACACCCTCCCCCTGCCCCATCCATACTTGGCCTCCCGCTCTACCCCCATTCCGCGCTCCACCCCACTCGCAGGGCCACCCACTGCCTCCATGCCCTCCGCCCGTGCCCCGCAGCATCAAATGCACGCGATGGGGCATGAGGGCAGAGTCTTGTCCCAGCTGCCCGGCTGCCATGTCACCTGAAGCGACTCTCCACCGGGGGAGCTGTTGGTGAGGAGGGGGCCTCAGGGGGAGGTGGGGCTGGGGCAATGGCGTGTGTACCCACAGAGGGCTCTGAGTGCTGCTTCTGGCACGCATGACATAGGTTTGCCACCATTGGCCTAAGCAGAGTTTGTAGCAGATATTTTTTCTTTTCATCTAGGAGAGAAACTTCTGCTATTACCTAGAATTGAATTCTCAACATTCCGCGTAGGAGGCAAGTGTCTTCACCACTAGGCCATTACACTGTGTGTGTGTGTATGTGTGTTATATGTATGTGTATACATACGCATACATTCACACACATATATTAATATGCATGTGTGTGCATCTGTATAAACACATTTAATGCAATATCAACACATGCCCATCTGGGATATATCACGTAGGCTAAATGTTTTAAAGTGTTGATAAAGCAGGGTTTTTTTTTCAAGGGCTTCATAAATCTATAATTACAGACACAAACATTCATAAATGACACAGCATTTTCTTTACTTTTGATGGAAAAATTTTTACTAGTATGTCTGGTTTGTGGTTAGTATATTGGAACGAGTCAAAAATTTCTGTGGTTTTTTGGCCATTTTGACTGTAAATGGAAAAGTATTAAAAATAGCTGACGTGATTGCAACATATTTCTTGACTGCTCCAGATAAATGACATGGTGGGCTCAACTATTATATTAACTTTTTCTTTGCTGTATATATAGAGGAATACCTGTAGAGAATCACTGTTGTACAAATTTGACAAATAAAAATAAATTAATAAGCATGCAATGTAAGTTTCTATTTTGAAATATTCTTGATTTGCTTTATAACAATCCAAATAACTGTTTTGCTGAAAGGGAATGCAGATTTGTTGATTTTGTGCGTCCTTTCTAAAGGCTAATTTTCTTCAGGTATACTGACTCTTCTGTCTGAGAATTCAGAAAGTCTTAATTAAGATTAACCAAGTTGAGTTTTTAAATAATATTATATTATGGTCAATTGACAACAGAAATTAAACTTGATAACCTTCTTTTCAGAGCTGTACCAGTTCTTTCTTGTAAAATAAACACTGCTTATTGTTTTAAACACAGTATTGAGGGTAGTTCTCCATTTGCAACCATTTGTTTAGTGACTGAATTTACAAAAAAATGCTGACAAAAAAAGCAATTTACAACCAGTCCCTATTTTTAACGACTGTTGCAACATCCCTGTACATCAACAAGCAAAGTCAATGGGGGAAACAGGATTCACGTAAGAACCATCTGATTCACTTAGCAACTTAGTGACCTCAATTAGTGACGAAGTTCTGTTTCAATTGTGGCAATAAGGCAAGGACTACCTGTGTTCATGTACAGCTCATTAGAGTGCACTAATTTAGATAGCAGAGAAGTGATAACAATCTTGTTATATTGATGCAGCAAACAATTTTTTTAGAATTTGAAATTAATAGAAGGAATCAAACATTAAGGAGAATGTGCTTAGACTTGCAACTACATTAAATACACGCTGAGTTATAAAATGAAGCAACTCTTTTTAAAAAGATTTCTTTATGGAACCCACACAAGTAGATGTCATGGTATATACAGTATATATTTAAATGTTACCATCTGCGATGAAAGGACTGAATTTGACGTAGGGTTCCTATTTTGGGGAACATCATTATATCCTCTGTTACATGTACTTTTGTCCTTAGTTTTTAAAAATCAAGCTGTGCATGTCGAGTAGAGAAAGAAAAAACGCATTCCTGGAAACTTCCAAGAGAAGAGAAAGAAGCATTTTTAATGGTATTTCCCCTCCATTAACTGGTTTTGGAATGTGTGAGTATTGGGAAAACATAAATTGTTAATGAAAAGAGGGGGGAAAAAAAGCACTGCAGAACTCGTTCAATTAAAAGTGGGTTGTTTCTTCAAATACATAATTGCCTTTCTGGATCAGATCAAAAGTCCATCTCATGCAGCTTTCTGTATCTAACGTTATTCTCTGTGGTTTTCAGAAAGAGATCATGAAGATATTGGTTATATTCTATTGATTTTTTTCTAGTGTTGGTTACTTAGGGGTATGTTATCTTTAGACATAAGAGTCCCTTTAAGTGTCAATGCTGTACTGCTGACAGCCTTCCATTATGCGATAGATCGTATTCAGATGAAAGCTGAGGCAACTAGAAAAATAGTAATATGCAAGAACTGATTGTAGTGAGAGTGCTGGTAATCACTGTACAGGTAGTCCTCAACTTACAACAGTTCATTGAGAGACCGTTCAAAGTTACAACAATATGGAAAAAAGTGACTTAAAACCATTTTTCACAAGTTTGGCAGCCATCCCCATGGTCACATGATCAAGATTCAGATGTTTGGCAACTGACTCATATTTATGACACGGTTGCGATGTCCATGGTTGCGGGGTCGTGGGATCACCTTTTTCAACCTTCTGCCAAAGTTATTGGGGAAGCCAGATTCACTTAACAACTGTGTTACTAACTTAACAAACTGCAGTGATTCACTTAAAAACTGCGGCAAGAAAATGGGGCACAACTCACTTAACAAATGCCTAGCAAAGAAATTTTGGGCTCAATTGAGGTCATAAGTTGAGGACTATGCATGAGTTTACAAATTAGGAAACACTATAAAAATATATTTGTGATGAGTAGGTGTGATAATTATGTTTTGATCCACTCTTGGGACCTGCTCTCCTTTTAACATATTCAAGACATAGTGAATGATATTGCATTTGGACTTAGCCTGGTACATCAACAAATTTATTTTAATTTGAAAATGTAATTTTCAAATGTGTAAATGGATGAAAATGAAGGCCAGCCATGACTTGTTCTAGATACCCTTATCAAGCAGATTCTTGTCATAACATGATGTGTGATGTTTCCAGCATCACCTACTAGACATCTTCATCAATTTTAACCAGTCTGCTGCTCTTCCATTGTGTTGAGATTTAAATTCCCAGTATTTCTAAGAAACATTATCAAGACATTGTTTCTTAGAAATTCTGGAAGTTGTAATGTCATTACATCTTGGGAGACCACTATGCTGGGGAAGACTGATTTCTGTATTTGTGGTCTGATTGTCTTTCTGATGCGACAGGTGACTTTTTCTCCACTCTTTTTTGCATTATTTTTAAACAAGAATCATAACGAGATTGGCTGGATTGGAATTTCACCACATTTCCTTTGTTTGGTTCCAAAGCTTTGTCATCTATATTTAGTAGGGCTGTCCAACTTTTCAAAGTTGAAGGAAAATGTGTGTTTCACAGTATGAATGCATCACCTCTAGGATTTTTTTTTTAAACCAGAGATATCTTTCTTGGGATTGTGCTGCCCATTTGAAAGATAGCCATACAATTATGGAAAAATATATCAACTGCTTTAAGGAGCTGCCAACAGGTATTAGAAAGAATCCAAAACAGGAAAGCCATATCAAACAAATAGTATTCTCTCTATAGCTAGCATTGTACTCATCCTACAAACACTTTTCTGCTTTTGTTCTCAGCTTTGATCGTAAAATACTTTCTATGATGAAATAGGCAAAACGGGAAATTTGGAGAAAAGGAGGGAATTGAGTTGCTTTAAAACTATAAGAAAGCACGACAGACTTCCACTTCTCCATTCCTCCACTGAGTAGACTAATGATTGAAATTAATGGACTTGAAAACTGACAGTCTGAAAAAGATGGATGAATTGTTTTGATGAATATTGCATATGGGACAATGTTCAGGTTACATTAAACAACAGGAATGCAGTTTTACTATGGCTGTTTATAGAATCTTCCTGACTAATTTTTATAGTTTTAATGTCTTTTAAATTATTTCAATTGATTTATAATTTTAGAATTGTGTGCATCACAGTCACTTGGTTGACTTGGATGGCTATAGAAATTGAATAAATAAATAAATTGTAACAAATATTAAGCTTGAAAGCCTCTTAACTAGTGATTTAAATCAGTTTCTTTTATATCAAACCCAGTTGCAAAATGTAAAAGATTTAAAGTGTGAATGATATTTAACCTTAACAAATGTTCCAAAAATCCACTTATTGGTTCAAAACATCTATTAGGGCAATCAGAAGATCACAAAAGAATATGTGAACCTCTTCCATTAAGCAAAACAATAACCAAAGAAGGAAAATAGTATGGTTTTGATTCAAAAACTGCAAAATCTGCAGTTAATTACAGTCTAAATATAGGGACATAAAGATATTGGTCATTAATATCAGGGTAAAATAGGTCTAGAATTTGTTCAATGAAATAATCTCTATATTTAGATCTCATATAGTGAACATGATGCGTAGGAGGGGATAAAGACTCAAAATGATAGAAGGGCTTGATTGGAAGAATATGAGAATGTGGGTAGTTTCTCTAGATCAAGATTCAAGATAAAAAGACATTTCTTCTTTTAAAGGATCCTACAGCCCATCAAAATGGGGAAATTCTATATGCTGATTGGGAAATCATTAATAAAGTGTGTTCCTTTTTCATTTTTTGGAGGACATTTTTGCATTTTGTTTTACAGGGTTGGAAATTATTAACAGATGGGGCTGTTGCTATTTGTACAATAATATAAATGCTTTAGTGCAGGGGTCCCCAATCCCCATCCTGGCACCTTGAACTTATCGGGCCTTGAACTGTTTTGGAACTAGGTTGTCGAAGTTGTAGACGAGCATGTGTGTGCATCTCCACTTGAGTGAGCAGCAGGCAAGTAAGCGCATGTGCTCCATTTGCACGAGTGGTCATTTGGGAACCCTGGGATTGTGGGCTAATTTGGAAGTGGGGGAAACAATCCCAAAGAAGACACGGGCATATCTTTTCTGTATTGCTGCCAAGAAAACAGCAGGGATTTGTTTCTTTAACTTCCTCTTTTTAATCCAAATGATACCTAAACAACAGTGCACTTCTGTTATAGGTAGTAAGAGGGGATTCATTTTTTAAAAGCAGCCCAAATGGCAGACTGAGGACAAAGTGCAGGGTAGTTAAGTAAAATCCTTTATCTATGTCCCTTAATGGTTTTAGTAGCAGAAGAGATTATTTAGATCCTATAGTTTCCTCATTAGGACTGTCAATGCTGCTAACCTTGGATGTTCTTGCTTTGACAACAGATGAAAATGCAGCCATTTTCTCTATACCAGCGATGGCGAACCTTTTAGAGACCGAGTGCCCAAACTGCAACCCTAAACTCAGTTATGTATCGTCAAGTGCCGGGTGGATGTGGCCCATTGGGTGGGTGTGGCCCATTGGGTGGGCATGGCTGCGGTGGTAATGGCAGACTGGGTGGGACTAAAAAGTCCAATCAATCAATTCCAACTTTGCGAGATCTTTTTTTCCCACGCGAGAAGCTGAAATTGATAAGATTGAACCATTTTCCCCCCACACACAGCGGCGTAGGCCTAAAGTAAAAAGGTTTTATAAAACCCTGCTGAAAGCCTAGGACTGGGGTGACAGTGCACGTGCCCACAGAGAGGGCACCACGGCTCTATACTTTTAGAATTAGTTGATGCTGGGAGGGGGGATAGGGATGAGAGTCCAGCTAGTCATAACAGTAAATACTCATCAGTGGGAACCCAAGGACATTGGACCCAGAGCTGATAGCGTTTTGGCGGGCTGGAAAGCTGAGGGGGAATGTGATTTATGACTGTTTATTGGAGGTGGGAATTGTACTTTGTTACTTTGTATCCAGGGAGGGGAATTTAATTTTTGGGATCAACTATGTAGTATCAGTACTTTGTTTCCCAAATAAAAGATTCTTTAAGGTAAACAATGCCTTGAAGTTCTTTCGAAAGGTTTCATCTGTCATAACCATGACAAGGACTATATCCTACGGTCTTGGAATTCCCATAACTTCAAGTCAATAGTTGGAGATGATGGGAGTACTTCAAAACAGCTGGAAAGCATCACATTTTCTTATCCAATCAATTGTGGATCTCTTGGGCATGAGGCAGAATTTGTTTCTTTTTTTTTTTTTTTTTTTATTAAAAAGTTTTTCAATACATTTTAATTATAACATCCCATTCCCCACCCCTCCCCCACCCTCTCCCACCCTCTTACCCTCCCTCTCCCCCCTCCCCCCCCGGACTTCCCAGAGCTAGATACAAGGTATAAAAATTAAAATAACCAATCAAAAACGCCCATATGCTAACAATAATAACTTATTAATTCTCTCGCGCTTTAGCTCTTATAAATTGACTACAAGCAATATACTTATTCAAATGCTAAATAAAACTTTTTAGTCCCATATTTATTCTGGATGTAATCAATCCATTTCTTCCACTCCACAATGTATCGTTGTTGAGAATGGTCTTTCAAATATGCTGAAATCTTCGCCATTTCCGCCAGGTTGGAAACTTTTAAAGTCCATTCCTCTAAAGTCGGCAGTTCTTGCTTCTTCCAATATTGCCCTATTAGAAGTCTCGCTGCCGTAATTAAGTTCAACATCAAATTAATGTCCAACACAGTAGTATCAGTAATAATACCCAGTAAGAACAATTGCGGACAAAACTTTATCCTTTTCTTGAATATCTTCTGCATATTCCACCAGATTTTAATCCAAAATGGTTTGATCTTTTTGCAAGTCCACCATATATGAAAATACGTCGCGTCTTCGCCACCACATCTCCAACATTTAGGCTGATAGTTTGGATACATACTTGCTAACTTTCTAGGATCTAAATGCCATCTGTAAAACATTTTATAAAAATTCTCTCTTAAATTTTGAGCTTGCGTAAATTTCACATTTCTCACCCAGATCTTTTCCCAAGTGTCCATTGTAATGACTTCCTGAATGTTCTGTGCCCATTTTATCATACAGTCCTTAACAATTTCTGTTTCTGA
>JAKJMR010017385.1:135391-183230 GCA_024449315.1 Daboia siamensis | reverse complement strand
TTTTCTCGTAAAAGATTGTATGACTTCAAACACCATACATTCCTCTCCAAAGTCAAAATTTCCTTATATGTAATCACATCATGTTTAAATCCAACATTTATATTCTCTATTGCGTGTTTGGGTATTGCCCATAACGGTATCTTATAATTTAATTTTTGTCTGTGCTTTTTCCAAACTCTCAACAAAGCATACCTCAAAATATGCATTTTAAAAACATTATCTACCTTTTTGTCATATAGTAAATATGCGTGCCAACCAAATAACAAGTCATGCCCTTCAAGATTTAAGAGTCTCGCCTGTGTCAAATTAATCCAATCACTTATAGCTGATAATGCAGCAGCTTCATAATATAATTTAAAATTGGGCATTCTTAGACCACCTCTTTCACGCGTATCCTGCATAATTTTAAATTTGACCCGTGGCCTTTTCCCTGCCCAGACAAATTTATTAATACCCTTCTGCCATTCCTCCAAATTTGAATCCTTTTTGAGAATGGGTATCATTTGAAACAAAAATAAAAATTTTGGCAGAACATTCATTTTTACTGCTGCAATTCTTCCCAATAATGATAGTTGTAATTTTTTCCAACTATCCAATTCTTTTTGCACTTTATTCCATAACTTTTCATAATTATTTTTATATAATTTAACATTTGAGGGTGCTAAATATACCCCCAAATATTTAACTCTTTCAACAATTTCAAATCCAGTTAAGCTTTCTATAGAAGCCTTTTGTGATACTGTCATATTTTTAGATAAAATTTTAGTTTTTTGTATGTTAATCTTAAATCCAGAAACTTTCCCATATTGAAATATTAACTCCATCAATTCCATAACAGAATTTTCTGGATGTGTCAAAGTAATAACCAGATCATCCGCAAAAGCCCTCAATTTATAGTCCTGATCTCTTATTTGAACTCCCTTAACTATTTCCGAATTCCGTATTTTAATCAATAATATCTCCAATGTTAAAACAAATAATAAAGGTGATAACGGGCAACCCTGCCTCGTACCCTTTTCAATATTGCATATTTCAGTCAAACTATTATTAACAATTATTCGAGCTGTTTGCTTCTGGTATATTGCCCTAATTGGTTGTAAAAATTCATCCCCAAAGTTCATTTTATCTAATACTTTCAACAAAAATTTCCAATCCAATTGATCAAAAGCTTTTTCAGCATCCAAAAAGATCAGTGCTGCAGGGATCTGGTTATTCCTTTCCAAAAATTCCAACAAGTCAACTATATGTCTCACATTATTTTTCATTTGTCTACCACTTATAAACCCAGTTTGATCACCATGAGTCACCTGTTGCAATACCCTCATAAGTCTACTAGCTAACACCTTAGCAAATATCTTGTAGTCCGTATTCAAAAGTGAAATTGGCCTATAATTTTTTGCTTGAGTAACATCCTGATCTTCTTTAGGAATTAAAGAAATAAAAGCAGTTTTCCAAGACGGGGGTACTCCTCCCCCCTTTTGAATTGTCTGAAACAGTTCCTTTAATGGCTTTATCATCTCAAACTGTAAATTTTTATAATACACAGCAGTCAAACCATCGGTGCCTGGTGCTTTACCTACTTTTAACTGTTTAATTGCCAAATATATTTCTTCCTCAGTTATCAACTGATTCATTTCTTCTTTTTGCTCTTGCGTAAGAACCGGAATATCAAAGTCTTTTAAATATAAATCAATGTCCATTTCATTAATCTTGTCGCTAGCATATAATTTAGAAAAAAAATCAACAAAAGTTTCCTTAATAAGATTCTGTTGATACACAATCTTCCCCTTATGTTCTATTTTGTCTATATTAGAAACCCTTTGCTTCTTCCTTAACATATATGCTAACCATCTGCCTGGTTTATTGGCATTGCAAAAAGTATTATGCCTTGCAAACCGTAGATTAGTTGCCACCTGATCAGCCATTAACTTATCAAATTGTCCTCTTAATAGCTTAATAGTCTCTTTAATCTTCACATCCGATGGGTTCAAAATTAAAGCCTTTTCTTTTTCTTTAATCTCTGTCTCTAATTCTTTCCTCCTAAATTCCAAATTGCGTCTATATTTGTTATTAAGATATATCAACACTCCTCTCATATATGCCTTACTAGCATCCCATACCATTTCCATAGAAGTACCCTTATGCATATTCATTTCAAAAAAAACCTTCATCTGTTTCTTACACTCTTCCACATTTTTCTGATTTCTAAACAGATTCTCATTTAAACGCCAGGAACGTCGTTCTCTAATGTCGTTTCCAATCTCCAGCCAAACTGGACTGTGATCAGACATAGTCTTTGAACAAATCTTTATCCTCTTAGTTCTAAAAAAGAGATCATTAGACAATAATATAAAATCAATCCTGGAAAAAGATTGGTGTCTATCTGAAAAAAAAGTATAGTCTCTTTCTTGTAAGTTTCTCTCCCTCCAAACATCACGTAATTCCATATCGTCCATCATCTCAAAAAAAGATTTAGGCAATTTAGCATGACTTGGGGTACTTCTGTAGGATCCACTCTTATCCATTTGTACGTCCAAAACACCATTCCAATCTCCCATAAAAATAAAAGATTTGTAATCCAATTGGGTAATCCTGCTGTGTAATAAACTATAAAAATCAGCTTGCTGTTGATTAGGTGCATATAATCCGACCAGAAGAGTTCTTTTACCTTCTAATAACAAGTCCACAATAACATATCTTCCTTGTTGATCAGCTTCAATTAATTCTGCCGTAATTGTATTCTTGACATAAATAACCACTCCATTTTTCTTGTTAACTGCAGACGCAATAAATTGTGTACCTAATCTTGAATTTGATAAATACTTTTGGTCCATAACTCTAATATGTGTTTCTTGTAAACAAATAACGTCAGTCTTAAATTGCTTTAAATATTGAAAAATTTTCTTTCTCTTTTGTGGTGAGTTTAATCCATTAACGTTCCAAGTTAAAAACTTAGTCACCATTTCTGGCAACCCGAAGCTTTTGAAGCGCGTCATCCAAAATCCCTTTTACATTTTTAGGTCGCGCTCCTCCCACAGCTTGGCTATAGGTACATTTTGGAAGTTCCACAACAATCTGCTGGTCTAGGTCTTGCTCACGTCTGGCTCGCCTCGAAGCAGCTCGAGTTACCCTCTGGTCCTTTGCTTCCTCTAATGTTGAAATTTGAATCACTCCTGCTGCAGTCTCTTCTATTTGTGTTCCTTCAGCATCATATGATTTTCCCTCCTTTGTTGGTTCCAGAAGTGGTATGGGGATTGCTTTTAAAACATTGCTATAGAAATCACGTGCCTGCAGGACTGTAGCAAGACGGTATCTGGTATCTTCAAACATTACCACCATACCCACTGGAACCTCCCATCTAAACCTGACATCACGTCGCTTAAGCTCCTGTGCCAGAAATGCAAATTCCTTTCGTTTCCTTAGAATTTTTGGAGGAATCTCTTTCAAAACCAAAACTTCTTGGTCTGCAATCACAAGCTTTGTATTATAAGAAACTTGAATAACTTCATTCCTGATTGCTCTCTTTGTAAAATAAACAACCACATCTCTTGGTAATTTTCTTTGTCTCGCAATCCAGGAGTTAACACGGAAAATTTTGTCTATATCTTCTGCAATTTCTTCAGCTGGCCTTCCCAGCACGTCTTCGAGAGCAACAGAAACCAATTTTTTCAAATCTTCCTTTAAATTCTCCTTAAGGCCCCTTATCCTCACAGCAAACTCCATTTCATGATATTGTACCAATGTCAGGTCATAATCAATTTTATCCACCACATTTTCAGTCTCTAATATCTTTGCATCCAATTTAATATTGTTTTGAGTAAAGTCCTCCACTCTTTCGTCAAGGCGCTCAATACATGTCGCCATGCCTTGAAATACATGCAAGATTTCCTCCCTTATTACTGAAAACTTTTCTGTCAGCTTCTCATCCATCTTCTCATCTATCATCACAGCCAAATGCTGTGAGTGTTTTTCCAAAGCATCTTCCAAAACTTTTACTGTTAAGACAGGCGAAGGTAAAGATGCAGGAGGTGCTAACACTTGCGCTGAAGATTGCAGCAGAGGGGAAGCCCCCGTAGCTTTAGAAAGTTTAGAAGAAGATTTAGCCGCCATCTTTTCCCTCTTTTGCAACTACGCACTTTCACTTTCTAGGTCTTCTATGTGGATTGAGCCAAAGTTCAAAAGTTCACTTACTCCTTAATCTCTTGCATCGCTCTGCCTGCATTCATAATCTTCCAAAGTCCATTCTTGTAGGCAGGGATGGTTGCGTTCGCCTTGTTCTGCTCCCGGAAAAACGGAGCAGACACGCTGCGCAGCCCGGAGAAATCCAAGCTTCGGGGGGGGCTCAATCTTCCAGCCGCCAGAACTTTAAGTCCTGGCGGCCCCAGAGAGCCCCTCCCCTACTTGGATACTCACCCCCTCCTCTTCTCCCGAGGAGGGGGCTTCCGAACCGCCGAAACAGCTGATCGGCGCTGTTTTCGGCGGTTCTACAAAGCCGCGAAGCTGACAAGCTAAAATCAGCTGTCGGCGGCGGCGCCTTGCCACCCGGAAGTCCAGAATTTGTTTCTTCACTTGCTACTTTAACTGGTTATGTTTTTAACCAAATATCCTTGAGATGAGCTAAACTCCATGTCCACTTTGGTTTCTGAACTGCAGTGTGAAAGTATGTTTCTGTTGGCTTCTTCTGGGATGTTTTTCTGATCAGCTTGCACCCTTAAGGTTCTTTTATGGTTTCCTATACAAGGACGCGGTGGCTTAGTGGGTTAGGACGCTGAGCTTGTCGATCTGAAGGTCGGCAGTTTGGCGGGTCGAATCCCGAGTGCCGCGTAACAGAGTGAGCGCCTGTTACTCGTCCCAGCTTCTGCCAACCTAGCAGTTTGAAAGCACGTAAAAATGCAAGTAGAAAAATAGGGACCACTACGGTGGGAAGGTAACAGCGTGCCGTGCGCCTTTGGCGTCTAGTCAGGCTGGCCACATGACCACGGAGACGTCTTCGGACAAGTGCTGGCTCTTTGGTTTTGAAACGGAGATGAGCACCGGCCCCTAGAGTTGGAAACGACTAGCACGCATGTGCGGGGGAACCTTTACCTTTTCCTTTATACAAGGACTAATTAGGTTAGATCTTTCTTACCAGAATAGTCAAATACCTTATTCCATAGCAGTATTGTTAACCTTACCAATTGTAATATGTGTGGACTTCAACTCCCAGAATTCCCCACTCAGATAATTGTTCTAAAAAAGAAATGAACAACTGGTGTCCTTAGTTCTATATGCATATCTCTCCAAGTCTTATGTGAAACTACTGCTGCATATAATAGTAGTAAATTAGCCATTTGTTGGGATGGTGATTAAAGTTCAATTTAAATTTTAGGGCTGGTTCCACTTTTTACAGCTGGCCTTGCAAGGTTTATAGTATACCCACCTATATGTTCCTCAAAGACAGATGTGGCTTTTGATCAGAAGTTGCATATGGCTTTTTACAATAGCTGCTAAATTGCAACAAAGGTGCATTTACCATGGGCTACCTCACTTTCCTGGTTTATGCACTACATTGAGACATTAAGGAATCATATAGCCTACATTCACACATCAGTTGAAGCCATTAAAAAAACTAGCCAACCTTACTATCAAGCAAGCTTAACACTCTTTGCTTGTACCTGCAAGTTCTTTAACTAATTGGGTACTCATATGGCAGAAATATTCTGCCAGCCAAATAAAACTCTGTCCTAGGACAATTAATTCATATAATGTGTGTGCCATGTATCATAAATCTCCTATGTGGACGTGTGGCATGGAATTGATTTGAAAAGCCCCCTTACCTTCAAATCAGCAGATGGAACTTCTAGTTTGTCCTTTGGCTGAAACTCCCAAAACAATTTGCGAAACATTGAGTTAAAACATACTTGAAATACAATGGAAAGACATCAAATGAAACCACTGAACAAAGGGAGAACTGGGAAGTATTAACTACCAATCAGATAATCTTGTTTTATTTCTGTTACTTATAGGTTGTTATTTACAAGTTGAACCTGGATATAGCAAAACAAAAGTAGAATAAAATGATAAGAAACAAAACATTCCTACAAAGTGAGAAGCTAATTAAACAAAATACGCTTAGGTGAATAGTGAGAGCTAAGAAGCTGAGGAGGAGAAGCAGCACAATTTAGAAGAAAGCTTTTATCATTTTTAGATAAAAGGGGACTTGCCAAGTAGCGGAAACAATGTGGAACAAGGCAGGGTGAATATTTCTCAACACAGAAGCATGTGCCACCACAAGGAGAAGATACAAGGTAGTTCTTGACTTACAACCACAATTGAGCCCAAGATTTCTGTTGCTGAGACATTTGTTAAGGGAGTGTTGCCTCATTTTATGATTCTTGCCACAGTTGTTAAGTGAATCACTGAAGTTAAGTTAGTAACATAGTTATAAAGTAAATCTGGCTTCCCCATTGACTTTGCTTGGTTGAAGGTTGCAAAAGGAATTCACATGATCCTCAGGATGCTGCAGTGGTTGTAAGTATGAAAAATGGTCATAGGTTACTTTTTTTAGTGCCATTATAACTTTGAATGGTCACTGAATGAACTGTTGTAAGTCAAAGGCTACCTGTTCAGGTAGAAAACAGCTTTTATTCATCATTATTATTAAGGATTTAACTGTTTTTAATTAGTTTTAGCTGATAAAGTGCTATATGTTTCTGCAACAATCAGATTTTTTTTTGTTCCACTAGTTTAGGGATCTTCAAACTTGGCAAGGTTAAGACTTGTGGACTTCAACTCCCAGAATTAGTTTAGCCATGCTGGCTGGGGAATTTTGAGAATTGAAATCCATAAGTCTTAAAATTGCCATGTTTGGAGATCCCTCACCTAAAGAGCAGGCCAGGGAATTAACTACACAGTAAGCCTAAATTTTACTGAAACTGGCTTTAATTACAGAATCTTGCATCTCTGATTATGCTGAATCTCTGGCAGCTATTGAACTGCTTCTGAATGTTATCAAAAGCAGTTTAGCCCCTTTTGCCTGGTTAACTCTTCTTGCCTATTTCCATCAAGAGTATCTTCCTTACCTTCTGGAGATCTCCATGTATTCAGATGTATCTAGAACTGAACTTGGAATTTCTGTATGTACGACTAAGCTATAGACTGCTCTCTGAAAGTCAAATATTGTTATTCTTGAAAGAGCCAAGTGGTTGCATGTCCTTGGCACTTTCCAGAGAATTGTAGAGCAATTTGTAGTTACAGTATATGCCAACAAAAACATGAGTTCACTCAATCCATGAGTCCTATCAGGAAGTTTGAAAAAATGTTTGCATGGAAAAAGTTCAGAATGTGAACTCAGGCTCAGAATTCTGGATTTGAGAACCACGAAATACAGAAAAAGAGGAACAGTTGGAAGAGAGGATAATAAAATCATATTGGATGATTTATATAGATTACGGCTTGCTGTTCTGTTTGTATGTCCATCATTTCGACAGATGTCAAAAAGCTATGGGAAAAGTTCCAAGTGTAGTGTGGGTTATTTAGTCATCAGATTAAACATTTCAGACCAAACTTGCCCTCAGGACCAATAAATCAATGAAGTGCAGTGTGTCGGGTTCTAAACAGCATTCTCAAAAGGACAATTGGAAAACAAGATTACCATTTGGATAATTAGTTTGAGTTTTTCATTTCATTTCTAAAAACAGGATCAAACGATCCTGACAACCAGGACGTGACTACCAAAGAATATTGGCTTTGTAACTTTAAAGCACAGCTCAAAATTATCTGCCAAGAACCTTGGTTGGTTTTCCCCACCTCTTGAGTCTTCCTTCTGAGCAGAAGGGGTCAGCTCATTGTAGCCAACTTGCTTCGGACAACTAGTCACGGTCAATACAACATGGGCAACTCGCTGTGGGACAAGTTGCCATGACCAACTTCCACTGTATAATTTGCTGCAGGACAATCCAATTCAATTTAATGATTTAAAATATTTTAAGAATTACTTTAATTTGTGCCATTCACATTTCATTTTGTCCCTCCTTTGGCATCCTTCTTTAATGATTCTATTCCACTATTTCTTCAATATTAGTATAACTCTTGTCCTGTGGTGAGTTGTCCTATAGCAGGTTGACCATGGCGAGTTGGCTGTGACAAGTTGTCATAGACCCCTTCTGAGCCTCCACATACAGGGTTAAATATATTGCACCACCAAGAATATATTGTAAAGGATTACACAAACACACACACACACAAATATATGTTATTTTACCATTAAATACAAGAATTAAAAGAAATTTTCACTCCTTGGAAAAGGTAAACACATGAGCACAGAGATATTCCTTAGTAATAAGATAGGCATTGTCTACCTCCTGTGTTCTTCCTAGATAAATCTTTCTTCCTCTTCTTTTAACAGTTAATTTATATTCATTTGAGACTTTTTACTTTAAGAAATACTTGGTGGAATACAGAGGTGGATATAAAACAAATACATGAACCAGGAAATAAAATTGTGTAGCTAATCAAGGAAGGGTAGATAGTTTTAAGCAATAAGATAGATAAACTAATTTTAATTCTGAACGCTAGTAGAATGGTTTACAGTATTAAACATGTAACACTCTGTAGATCAATATCCTTGCAAACATACTAAAATCTTCTGAATAAGGAAACTGAACTAATTACAATAGCATGCTTCAGATTACTGAGTTTGGTTTGTTTAAGATGTATTGATAGCATTTATATTATACATTTTCTTCAAAGAAGAAGTCTAATAATTAATTCTTCTCACTGGAACATCAAAACAATTTGATGAGAGCTATCTAAAGGCCATGGATCATCCACTGAGTTTCACGGTTGAATAAGGAATTTGAATATGGATTTCTCTAATCCTAGCGATGTTCTTAACTGTTCTTGACACCATCACGACCTTGATTTTATGTTAGTTGGATGTTTTATCTGGGATCAGTACTGAGATAGCTTTGCTTGCCAGGATTATCCATAATTCCTTTCCCTGTGCTTTCATGACCAGTTTTATTCTAGAAGGAGGATGACATGACTGAAAATGTGTGGACATTTTGAGTTCAAATAATATTCATTAAATGTCATGACAAGCTCTGTAAAGAATACGTATAGTTTGAACTAGACCTTCCATCATCTCTGGCCAGTATAGCTCTGATGGAAGCTGATATAATTTAATGCATTTGGAGGTCACCAAGGTGGAGAAGACTATAGCATATACTAAGACAATGGTTTTGTCAGAATCCATTTATATCATATTCATAAATGGAATGTTTCAAACATTATTCCATGGATTCTGCCATCTCCCGAAGAGAAGAGAATGGATGTGTATTGAACTGGTATTAGGCATTTCAAAGGAAAGGAGAAGCCTTTTGAACTGGGGAAACAAAAGGGGGGGCTAGCATCTGGCTTGTGTCACGGAAGAGAGCAATAAACATGAAAGGTCCTAAGTTCCTTTTTCCCACGAGAGGGATGATACGAGAGGAAGGATGGGGGACTGACCAAATGGGATTAAGAGGGGTTAAACCGGGAACTCTTTATAAGGGTTTACTTCGTGGAAAAATATTAAGTCCTGTCTCGTGTTCCTACAACCAAGCATGTCATAGTAAAGATTCTTTTTGGAATAGATTTGACTCCAAGAATTTTGTCTTCCTAAGATGTGGTTTGGGGTGGTCCTGACATTAGACAGGACTTGCACTGAAAGTCAACCTGGGAAGAGGAACCTTACCGGGGGACTTTGCAAATAAATATGATGTCTGACAATGAAGCAAGAAGGGAGGGAAGCCCCACGGAGAAGGAGCCTTCCTCCCAGCCAAATTCCCAGAAACATTGGGAAGCTGAAGTGTCATATTCCTCCTGGAGGAAATGGTGGAGCAGCACGAACAAAAACCCCAGTGGTCGATGGGCGTTGGAAGGAAAAGTGAGTGGGAAAAGGCTTTGGGAGAAGTGACCCTGAGACGGAGTGACCACCAACCGGAATGGAAACAAGAGATGGAGAACTCCCTGCACCCCAGTGAGGAAGAGCGGATTCTGGAAAAAGCTATTGACTTGATGAAAACAACCCTGAGCTCACTAAGGGAGGAGAGAGCTGGAAACCGCAACCGACACAACACCTGGGGTCGCAACTGGAGGGGTAATGGAAGGGATCCAACACCTGAAACTCCAGGGCCGTCCAATGGAACAAAAGTCGCTGACTCAGCGGTACCCCCCCCAGACCCACAGACGGGGATCGAGATGAGGAGCGATACACTCTGCGGTGCAGACAACGCTCCAGCCAAAGATTCCCACCCCTGGAAGCAAAGTTCAAGGGGGAGCCATCACGACTGGGATTTTTCCTAACCCAAGTCCTCAGCTACATGGAAGAGTACAGACAGGACATCCCCAGTGACAAAACACGCATCCGAATTGTGCAATCTGCCCTGGACGGGACGGCTGCAGACTGGGTGGTGAACCTGCATGACTCCAATGCCCCAGAACTCAACGACTTCAACCGATTCATGTCATCCTTGAGGCGATGATTCGAGGACCCTTTGGCTGACCGGAAGGCCCGGGAGAGAATCAAAACGGTGAGGCAGGGCAGGAGAACAGTGACCGAATATACCCAAGAATTCCGAGCCATCGCCAGCAAGCTGAACTGGCCAGAAGACATCCTCCTCAGCCATTTCAAAGACGGTCTAAACTACGACCTGTATGACACTTGCCTGCCTCGGGGAGACCCCTACCATCTCGACGACTGGTATGTCCTGGCAGAGGAAGTGGAAATAGACCTATTGAAGAGACCACGCAGAGGAAAACCATGGGGCCGCCTGCCACTCGAGCAAACACGTGAGGGGGAAAACCCACCGGCCACGGCTAAAAATTAAAGGGATGTTTCAATTGTGAGAGAGAGGGCCACCATGCTGCAGAATGTCATTCAAAAGCCCCTCCACGCAAAACAGAGGCACCATCTTCCAAAAAGCTGGGGAAGTCTCAAGGCAACCCAAAAGAATCTTCCATGAAGGGGTCAGAGGCTGTAGAGTCCACAATTCCTGCCAAAACCTGGGATTGGACTCCGGCCTACACCGCAGGGGCGGTGGACACCTCGGAAGACAGCTCAGAGGGACAACCTTTGGTAAATGGACCTCTTTCACCCATACTTAAGACAGTGACTATATTAGCTTCCTCTGTACCAAAAGCCAATGAAATAAAGGCTCTGATAGACTCTGGCTGCATCCGCTGCCTCATCAGCCCAACAGTGGTGGAGGAAATGAGCATCCCAGTGAGGAGGCTAAAACAACCAATCTCCTTCAGTCAATTAGATGGGTCTATAGCGGGGGGGGGGGGACCAGCTACCCTAGCCGCTCTACCAATCCACATGTCCCTGGGGTCTCATGAGGAAGACATAACGTTTATAGTGGCCCCAAGCATGGAATACCCAATGATTTTAGGACTGGAATGGCTGAAGAAGTGGAACCCCGAGATAAACTGGAGGACAGCAGAACTCAACTTCCCAAAAGGGGAACAGGAAAACGTAGAACCCCCAAACACCCCCCCCCTCCAACCCAGAGGGAGGAGACAGCAGCAGTGGGGAAAGAGAAGGGGTTACCAGAGATACCGGAGGAATACAGGGACCTGGCTGAGGTTTTCAGTGAGGAAAGAGCAGATGAGCTTCCCCTCCACCGCCCCACAGACTGCACCATAGAATTCAAACCTGGGGCAAAACTCCCAAAACCCAGGATGTATGCCATGAGCCCAAGGGAAATGGCAGAAATGGAAAGATTCATAAAGAAAAACTTAGAAAGAGGATTTATTGAGCCTGCCAAACCCAAAGTGGCTGCCCCAGTTCTGTTCAGGGAGAAGAAAGATGGTTCTTTCCGCTTGTGCGTGGATTACTGGAATCTGAATACAATTAGTGAATGTAATCTGTACCCCCTTCCCCTAATGAAGGATATGCTATCCCACCTATCGAAAGGAAAGATTTTTACCAAACTAGACCTGAGGGAAGCATACTACCGTACTGGGATTAAGGAAGGAGACGAATGAAAGACTGCATTCAACTGCCCAATGGGGTGCTATCAATTCAAAGTATTGCCATTCGGACTGCAAGGGGCCCCCCGCAGTCTTTATGCAATTAATTAATGACGTGCTGAGAGAGCACCTATATAAGGGGGTCCTGGTTTACCTCGATGACATCCTTATCTTCACAGAAACCAAAGAGGAACATATCAAACTAGTCAGAGCAGTCCTGAAGAAGTTGCGAGCTGCCCATTTATATGCTAAATTATCGAAGTGTGAATTCCATCAGGAAAAAATCGACTACCTGGGATATTGCATATCCCCAGAGGGCATCGAAATGGACCCTGAGAAGGTCAGGGCAATACTAGAGTGGGCAACCCCCCCCCCCCCCCCCCGCACACGGAAGCAATTGCAAAGTTTCCTGGGGTTTCCAAATTTCTACCGCCAATTCATCCCCGCATTTGGCCAAATAGCCATGCCCTCACAAATTTGTTGAAAACGAAGGGGGGGTCACCCATGAAACCCAGGCAGCCTCTAAAATGGTCAATGGAATGTCAAGCAGCATTTGAGAGGCTAAAGAGACTTTTTTCTGCGGAACCTGTACTTACCGAGATCCCAACAAACCTTTTGTAATACAGGCAGATGCGAGCGACATAGCAGTCGGAGCCGTATTACTACAGGAAAATGATGAGGGGGCGTTGCAACCTTGCGCATATACATCCAGGAAACTTACAGAAACTGAACAACGATGGCCAATATGGGAGAAGGGAGCATTCTCATTAAGGTGGTCATTATTAACTTGGCATCAATTTTTGGAAGGAAATAAAATACCTTTCCAGGTCTGGACTGACCACAAAAATTTAGAAGCATTAAAAACGCCCAGGAAACTCACTCCTAAGCAAGCCCGCTGGTCCCAACACTTTCACTGATTCAATTTCACTCTCAAACACTTGCCGGGGGGGGGGGGGGAGAACTTCCTGGCAGACGCATTATCTCGCATGTCCCAATATAATAGCACATGGGTAACTGACTTTAAACCACTTGTACCAGAACAACAACTGGCAGCACCAGTCACCACCAGGGCACAAGTAAAAATGAAGCCGGAAGTGGATAGCCAAACCGGAATAGAATTCCGAAAGTCCTTGGAAGGGGATGAATGGTTCCAGAAAAATAGGAATGTGTGCACTATTAAAGATGGGTTACCTTGGGTGGGTGAGAAGCTATACATACCTGCCACCCAGAGGACCAATTTCATGCAACTGTGCCATGATACAAAATCAGCAGGACATTTCGTGTTTGTAAAAACATTACATTTAACTAAAAGGCAATTTTGGTGGCCATCTATGAAAAAAGACATAGAAAGCTATGTGAGCAGTTGTCAAATTTGCGCAATGGCCAAGAGGTTACAAGGGAAATCGCCAGGACTGTTACAACCAGTGGCGAATCCCTCAGCCCCATGGAAAGAAATAGCCATGGATTTTATTGTAGAACTACCAGAAAGCAACGGAAACACCATTGTCTGGACTGTCACTGATCTGTTGTCTAAGCAAGTCCATTTCATATCATATCTTGCCCAAAAATTCCAACTGCAAAAGCATTAGCAAAACCTTTTGTACAACATATTTACAGATTGCATGGGGCACCACAACGCATCATATCTGACGGGGGGGTGCAATTTACCTCAGCATTTTGAAAGGAATTTTTATCTCTGTTAGGAACTACCCAAGGACTGACATCTAGTCATCATCCTCAGGGGAATGGGCAAGCGGAACAGTCTAACGCAATACTTGAGCAATATTTAAGATGTTATATAAGTTTCCAACAGTCGGACTGGTCGGATCTACTGCCTTTTGCAGAAGTAGCATATAAGAACGCAGTTCACTCCAGCACAGGTTACACTCCTTTTCAAGTAGCCACAGACCAGAGCTTCAATCCCATACCTGATCTAACCCCAAAAGAACCGGTAATTCCAGAACTAAAGGAATGGATTGCTCAGTTACAATACACCTGGCCTATTGTCAGAAAAGCGTTAACAGAGTTTAGATTAGCACACAAGACACAGGCAGACAAGAAAAGAGCCGATCCCACACCATTCAAGGCGGGAAAGATGGTATATCTGTCTACAAAATACCTTAAGTCTCTCCAACCCTGTAAAAAACTAGGACCAAAATACATTGGACCTTTTCCAATTAAAAGAATCATAAACCCAGTAACAGTTGAATTAGGACTACCTAAAAATCTTAGACGAATACACCCAATCTTTCACTGCAGTCTAATAAAGAGAGAACAACAATCTCCCCTACAAACAAAAATTCCACCACCACCACCTCCCATCATGGTGGAAGGAGAACATTTTGAGGTGAAAGAAATTCTGGATTCCAGGAAACATCATGGAACAACCCAATATTTAGTGGCTTGGAAACACCTCCCCTCCTCAGAAAATGAATGGGTCAGCAAACACCACGTTAAAGCACCAAAGCTGCTTAAGAGATTTCATACAGAATATCCGAACAAACCGAGTTAACATTTACATATGTTTTTTTCTTCTCTTTTCTTTTCTTCCCCTACAGATGGACACATCTTTTTTCTAAGGAGAGTGGACTGTCAGAATCCATTTTTATCATATTCATAAATGGAATGTTTCAAACATTATTCCATGGATTCTGCCATCTCCCAAAGAGAAGAGAATGGATGTGTATTGAACCGGTATTAGGCATTTTAAAGGAAAGGAGAAGCCTTTTGAACTGGGGAAACAAAAGGGGGGGGGGCTAGCATCTGGCTTGTGTCACGGAAGAGGGCAATAAACATGAAAGGTCTTAAGTTCCTTTTTCCCATGAGAGGGATGATACGAGATAAGGATGGGGGACTGACCAAATGGGGTTAGGGGGGGTTAAACTGGGAACTCTTTATAAGGGTTTACTTCGTGGAAAAATATTAAGTCCTGTCTCGTGTTCCTACAACCAAGCATGTCATAGTAAAGATTCTTTTTGGAATAGATTTGACTCCAAGAATTTTGTCTTCCTAAGATGTGGTTTGGGGTGGGTCCTGACAGGTTTAACTATTTGACCCAATTACCCATTTTCAAAAACTCAAATAATATCATTATACTAGAAAAAAAAATTACTGGCTGTCGGCAATGGATATTTATACAAGTCTGTCAGAAGGGACAGTCCCAAATTGAATCCTTGATTGACAAACAAGCAATTACAAATTGTCTTGGCCTATGCACAAAATACCTTCTTGGAGATACCCCTTGTTTAAAACTATTGTCCTACAAGAGCAATGCATTGGCCTCTTTTCCTGCTATTTGCATACTGGTGAAACTTATTTATAATGTACCATTGACTTACATTTCTTTCCAAACTTCATGCCTGTCAAACTTCACATACATGAGCACAACCATACATCCTCTCAAATCTCTGGAAACCAACTTTTAATTAAGATTAAAAACAAGATGGTTTTGATCTAAATCAAATATACTTAATTCATTCTTGGAATCAGTCTAAGAAAATTCTGTTTTCTTGTTTTAATTATGTTTTATATTCTATGCAGGAAGATTCTGTATAATAATCATTATATATACATTATAAAATTGTTTAATATAACCCAAATAAACATTTTTCAATGTTCTATAAGTAATCTTATGTTTAAAAGCAACAGCGATATAAAGCAACTATTAATTGTAGAGAGTCAGTTTGATCTCATGGTTAAGGCATTAGTCTAGGAACCAGAAGACTGTGAGTTCTAATCCTGCCTTAGGCATGAAAGTTGGATGAGTGACTTTGGGCCAATCACCAGTAGGCTGTTAGTTCTAGTCCTGCCTTAGACACAAAAGCAAGCTGAGTGGCTTTGTACCAATCATCAGGAGACTCTGAGTTCTAGTTCTCTATTAAGCATCTCCTAGATGACTTTGGGCCAGACAATCTCTTTCAGCCTAACCCACCTTAAATGTGAATGTTGGGGTGGGGCTTCAAATCCCCACGACGATAGGGAATGGCAGCAGGTGGTTGCACGGAGGGCCGTATCAACATCTGGGATCGCGCCCCCACTGTCTGCGTGCGGTGGCGCGCTCCGACCCTCCGGTTAGCACCCTTTTACCCAGGGATGAGGGTGATCAGGCCCCTGAGCTTAGGCTGGTTTATTTTAATGCCAGATCCGTCGTTAACAAGGCTCCCCTCATTCAGGACTTGATCGAGGAGGAATGTGCGGATCTGGCGTGCATCATGGAGACTTGGTTGGGCTCGGAGGGAGGGGCTCCTCTGACCGAGTTATGCCCTCCAGGTTTCCATGTGCTACACCAGCCCCGGGCTCAGGGTAGGGGTGGAGGGGTGGCGGTGATTGTTCGGGAGACTCTATGTCCGCGGGAGACCACCATTGTCCAGATGGCCGGGAGAGAGTCCCTCCTCCTGAGATGTGGCCCTCGGGCTCAGTTGGGCTTGTTACTCACATACCTTGCGCCCAGCTGTGTGGCAACAGCCCTGCCCGAGCTGCTCGACACCCTCTCAGGGTTGGCGGTGGAGCTCCCCAGGCTTATAGTTCTGGGGGACTTCAATTTGCCTTCACTGGGAGGGTCGTCTGAGTTAGCTCGGGAATTCATGGCTTCCGTTCATTCCGCCGGGACCTGAAGACCTGGCTCTTCGAGCTTTCTGGCCCAGGCTGAGAATTTTAATTTTAATTTTAATTTTAACTGGGGTTTTATTTTGTTCAGGGACGGATATAATTTTTTAGTTGATTTTAACTTTTGTATTTCTGTTTTTAATTACCCTGTAAACCGCCCTGATTCCTTCGGGAAAGGGCGGTATATAAATGTAATAAAATAAAATAAATAAATAAATAAAGGGTGGTGTGGGCGAAATAGGAGGAGGAAGGAGTATTAGATATGTTTCCCAATGAGTTATTTATTAAAATAATAAAGGTGAGATAAACATTTTCCCGCTCTCTCCAGAATATTTGTTATGAATAATTTCAGGAATATATAAAAAATAGAAATATCTGTCTGGCAGTATTTCTTTTACCATTTGATTCCTCCTGGGATGTTCTCTTCTGATTTATTAACTTCGTATGTTTAAAAAGAAGATAGTTTTCAGGTCTGTAAATGATTTTATCACATGCAGGTTAACAAAACATATACTAATTAGATGTTATGTTCATGATTATATTTTTGAAGAATTTTTTATTATTAAAAACACCGATTCTGAAATAAATATTTTTAATGGATTTTACTTCTCTGGCATGTTGTCTATTTGTATATTTCAACTACTCAAAACCATAAAAGTAAGATTTGTATTTTGCATCTATCGGATGTCATTTTGCAGTATATCTGGCATCTTATTATTTTCACAGAATTATTGTTTTAATAACTCTTGGAAGCAAATGCTGTTTATTTGGCTTTTTAAACCATTGGCAATGTATATGGGCTAGTGCATTTGTATCCAATTTTTAAGTTGCTCATACACATTCACATCACATTAAGGCTGCAAAGCTGAGTAAAATCTCATTTAATTCAGAATTATTTATGTCTGCACATTAGTACTTTTTAAAGATAATAAAAGTCTTGCTGCTCTTCTTTATATTTAAGAGCTGCTGAACTTTATTGGGCGCAGTAATGATTGATGCAAACAGCCTGCTATGATTGGATTTTTCTGAACTGCGCCTAAATGATTTGTTGAAAATTTAAAGCTTTTGCATTTTACTCTGCAAATTTAATAGAATGTTATCAAACAATAGCAGACTCTTGTCAAGATAAATCCTTTGTGAATATGCTGGGCTCAATTGTGGTGGCTGTAAGTCAATAATAATAATCTATCATACTAGTAATAATCTATCATACTAGAAACAACTTCTTGTTTTTGTTTTGTTTTAAAGTTTTTTTCTAAATGAGTTCTTAGGCAAATTAGGAAAGAACCAGCATGTGGTTAAGGTGTTGAAGTAAAATTGGGTGGATCGATTTTCGGGTACATCAGTAGTCTGTTTGAGGGCGACTTTGGATCAGTGACTCTCAGAAATATTGTGTGGGAAAAAAGAGAAGATTCAGTGCACATTGTCTTCATTCAAATCCTGGAGAAAAGATAGAATATAATATAATCCTGGATTGCTTTCCAAAATCCCTCTTCCTGTTTAAATTTTTAACCTTTAGATAAATCCACATATTTCCTTTGTAGTAAAGCTCAGAAGTTGGATTTTGGTTGCTGCGCTATGCTGTTCTCTGGAGAAAAACCAACCGGAGCATAGAAGAGTCACTTTTTCTCTGAAATGTGTAATTTTTGGTCTGAACCAAAACCCACATACTTGAAGAAAGCCATTCCTTGTTAGCTTTTTTTGGCTCTAAAAACAGTATTTCATAGAACCCTTTGAGATATTCATAGTACTCAGTGTCTTCCTTGACAGGTCTCACCACTGTCCGTGCCATCTGACCCTTCTTCTTGCTAATTTCAGTAATGGAAAAAGAGGAGAAAGAGAGGAATCAAAATTGCTCTACACTGGATAGATAGCAATTGAAATTCGAATAAGACTCCATAGTTTTAAGGCCCCAGAGTCTCTAAAAATTGTGAGAGAAGACAAATGATTAAATATATGGAAAGTCATTGTACTAACAATATATAAATGTGGATTAAGTACAAATTTAATAAATAGTAGTGAAATAAATAAGTTTGGCTCTATCGTTTTTGGAATGTGGATCCTGATGTGCTATATATAAAGATTCATTATGTCTTTAGTCTCCAAAATCTGCTTCTGAAAGAGAAAAAGGGCAAATTAAAAGCTCTGTTTGGGGTGGGTTTGTTTTTTTTTTGCTGTGTT
Source organism: Daboia siamensis (assembly GCA_024449315.1). Classification (NCBI taxonomy): domain Eukaryota; kingdom Metazoa; phylum Chordata; class Lepidosauria; order Squamata; family Viperidae; genus Daboia; species Daboia siamensis. Next base: position 164,450 of record JAKJMR010017385.1, on the reverse strand, counting down.
ACTTGTTTTAACTTTATTGATGCTTTGATTTGAAAAATATGTATAGATGTAGTACAGGTTGTCCTCAATTTACAGCCATTTGCTTACAGACCTTTCAAAGTTACAGTGGCACTGAAAAAGTGACTTATATCTATTTTTCACACTTTGGCCATTGCAGCATCCCCATGGCCACGTGATCATAATTCAGTTGCTTGGCATCCTGCATATATTTACAATGCTTGCAACATCCTGAAGTTATGTGATCACCATTTGCGTCCTTTCCATCCAGCTTCCGATAAGCAAAGTCAACGAGAAAACTGGATTTGCTTAATAAAAATATGATTCTGTTAATAACTGCAGTGATTTGCTTAACAACAATGGGGAAAAAAGGTCATAAAACCAGGCACTACTAAGTTAACTACCTTGCTTAGCAATAAAAATTCTTGTTTAGTTATGGTTGTGAACTGTACACTACCAGTATCTGGATTTCAGCACCTCAGAGGAAAGGCCTGACTTTGGCTCTGAAAAAAACAGGTCTAGATATTATTCTCTGCAGTTCCAAGTTAGTTTTTGTTTTAGTTCTCTCTTGTTAATTCTGTTGGAAGGAAATTCAGGGTATGCTATGCTCAAGATGTAAAAGAACCTAATTTTGGCATTTTCCAGCCTGACAACAAGACTTCATATTTAAAATTTCTTCATCTCATCCCTAAAAAGTTCCCAACATGTCGATCCTACTGACTTCTAGGGTTACTTTTAAAATTATGCTTTAAGTTGTGAAGTCATCCAAAAATGAAGTGGAATTCTCGAAGGCAGGGATCACCAACCCCTGGGCTGTGACCCAGTACCGGGCTGCTGCCTATTTGGAACCAGGTTATGGAAATGGTGGGTGAGCATGTCTGTGTGTGCAGCTGTTCTTGTGCAAGCGCAGCTCCATTTGTGTGAGCAAGGTTGTGTGTGCCCACCACTTAAGCAAATTGAGCTCCCTTTCCCAGCTGAGCCACAAAACAGGAAGGGCTGGGGAACTCTGCTCCAAAATAAACTCACATCAGGCAGGGTTGGATTAGAGATAAATTTGTTACAGTTAACACCAAACTACTCTAGTTGATTTTGCTCAGCTGGGACTGTTAACTATATATCTAGTATTAACAAGAGATAGTTAGAAAGATTGTTTCCACTGTCGCTCATAAACTTGTAGTAACCTGTCAAAATGTAGTGTGGGATCCATACTGGTTTTGCAGCCTTTTGAGAGAGAGAGAGATTACCTTTGTTCAAATAAGAAAAGGACATGAACTAAACATGGTATGTTCAAGTTATGGAATGACCTGTCACCATTACTTAGACTTGACAGTGAATATTCCAGATTGCATTATAGATAAAAATTGTTCAAAATTAAATGTTTCCAACTTTGCAATGGCAGGTTTATAGCATGACGTTAATGTGGAATTAAAAATCAAGATGTAAGTAAACAGACACCACTAAAATAAGCAATTTTTAAATGATATGCTCTTTGGAACGTCATCCTTAGAAAATTCTAAGGTCCTGACTCTGCTGGCTTTTTGCAGAGCTCTAAGATCATGGTTTTGCCAAAAGGATGGAGATTCTGGATATAGAATCACCAAGAACATTCTCATCAACATTAATAGGGCAAACCACTTAGAATATAAAATGAGAGCAAACCCCACCTCATATTAACACTGATTATGTTACCTAGTTTGGTAATGGAACATCTGCAAGAAAACAACCAAGCTTAGAGAACACCAAGCACCCTTTATTTCAACCCTGTCCTCCTACAAACATTCTTTTAATCTGTACCCAGGATATCGTATAGCCTGTGCAGTATTTGCATTGTGATCGATGGGTATTAACTACCTTGGATAGGAATTGTGTTGTGTTTTTTTATATCACTGGTTTTAAATTATAGTACAAGTAGTTCTCAACTTGCAACCATTCATTTTGTGTCTGTTTGAAATTACAACAGCCCTGAAAAAAATGACTTGCAACTGGTGCTTGCACTTAAAACCATTGCAGCATTCCCCATGATCAAAATTCAGGTGTTTGGCAAATTGGCAAGTATTTGTGATGGTTGCAGGATCCTGGAGTGTCATGTGTTCACCATTTGTGACCTCAGCCAGATTCTATAAGCAAAGTCAATCGGAAGCCAGATTCTCTTAATGACCATATGTTCCATTAAGAGCTGCAGTGGTTTGCTTAAACCATGGCCAAAAAAAAAAAAAAAGTGAAATCAGGCACAACTTAACTACTGCCTTGTTTTGCAACAAACACACTGGTTCCAAGATGAGAACTTCTGTATTATTTTTCACTTATCTGTGAGCCACTGATAGTCTTACACTGAGATGGCTGGCTATATAAATTAAAAAGTCTTACACTGAGATGGCTGGCTACATAAATTAAAATAATGAATAACCTGATCCATTGTTATTCTGATTCCAAAGACAAAAACCATCATCATGATCAAGAAGACAAAAAAACAAATAGAGTTTTAAGTAAAATAAAAAGAGTATAATCCTAAAATTGCAAATAGGCTTTAATATTCTATATATTGCATACGTGTCAATGTACAAACTGGAAGAAAACTGGGTAGCAACTGTATATCTTAGTGATGATCCCACCATAACTAGAGGACTTTAATTCTATGCCAATAATTACACATATAGGGTTATACTTCAATAACCTTATTTTTAATCTCAAAAGTAAGTATATTTAATATCTCTGTTTAGTTATGCTTTGCCCTAACCCAGGGATAGGCAACCTTGGCTCTTTTATGACTTGTGGACTTCAACTCCCAGAATTCCTGAGCCAGCCTGAAGTCCACGAGTCATAAAAGAGCCGAGGTTGCCTACTCCTTGGATGGGGAGCAGACACTAAAAAAGTGCAGCGGTTTTTTTTTTACCTGCTTTAACATGGGATGACACTGATATGTAGTTCTCTCATGTGTGGGATTATGTTTTCATTATTTATCCATGTGTAGAAAATTAAGCCTTAAGTTATTTAGAATGTTAGGATGAACATTGAATGGTTTCTGATGTTTTTATTGAGAACAAAAAAGATTTTGCATTATGTATCCTGGTACTAGGACATGGTTTCTTTCAGAATGACTCATTTTTTTCAGATTTAATTTACCACTATTTATTGGATTGATAAACACTTGTATAATGAAAATAATGTTAAGAAGTAGCATATATGTCTGTGATCTGAGTTGAAATCTTACATCATCATAGAATGAATACAGATTGGTTCGTGAGATTACTGCTGCAGTAGCAACAATAAATAAAATTTATTCCAATTTATTCACCCAGTATTATTTTACACAGACACACACAAACACACACACTGACATGCAGAAACACAACTGCATTTTTAAAATTATCAATATTTTTTAGAAGTTGTTTGCCATTGTTAGTAATATTGGTATTAGATTGACATTTAACATACCAATTTCTCTGTAGAGCAGACATATCAAACTTGCGATGTCATGGGACTGTTTTGCCATTGTCTGCAATGGGGTGGGTGCAGCTTCCAGATGACACGTCTAACCCGCGGGCCCTGCAGTTTAACACCCCTGCTATAGATTATGCAAGGATTACATTTATATTGCAGATGAGAGGTGGGCTGGTGTGATTCGAGGAAGGAGAAGATACTTGATACTCAGCTGCTATCTAAGGATATTGAAATATAGACAGAATTGCCTATAAAGACATATCAGAATGAGTTTGATGCTATCTTTTCAAACTAATATATTTTGTGGACTACAGCCCACAGAATCTACAATGTCTATTAAGTCATATGGAACTTCTTAGAATCATTGAATGAAATGATACATATGTGTTATACAAGTAAAAAAATAGAGTTTATAAGCAGCATTTGATGGTTTAGATATGTACATTTGTTTTAAAGCATGGCCTATTTATACTACATTTAAATTAGGAACCATTAGAAAACATTTCTTTTGACACATGGTAACAAGCTGGAGACGTTGATTTAAAGCAATTTATCTCCAGTTGGATGTAGACAAATACTCTAAACTCCAGCTCAAATTGAGGTTAACATTGAGGTTAATGGGAATTTCCAAAACAGCTGGATGACTCCCAGGCTGTGTCAGCATTTGCAAAATTTACTGGAAAGGAGCATGGAGGAGAACAATGATTTAATTGTACCATCTCGTATGATCATAGAGTTTTGTGGGTTTTGTTAGTTATTTTACATTGGGCTTCCTATTGATTGATGTTTCTCCCTCTTAAATTGGCTTTTTAAAAATGTTTTATATGATACCCAGAGTCCACTGGAGTTATACTGCTTATTCAACAACTCTTTTTGAAGTTATGGTCCTGAAAAAGGAGATCTGTGATCAGTCCTTGAATTTTTCAACCGTCACAGTGCCCTGATGGTCCTGTGATTGCAATTCAGGTGCTTAACAAATGTCATGTGTGTATGATGGTCATAATATCCCAAAGTCATATGACCATGGTTTTCACAACTGGCTTCCAGCAAAGTCAGTGGAGAAGCTGGCAGGAAGTCATTGTGTGACATTGGAGTCACATAATGTCACACTTAATAACTATGGGGTTTTGATTGAGGAACACGGCCAGAATTAAGTTCGGTTTGATGTTATGTTTCACTTTATGAGCCTATCACTTAGTGACATAATTGCAGGTCCTAGTTGCAGTTGGTAAATGAGGAGTACCTGTAATGATGTGCTTCTCTTACTCATATGTTGTAATGGTATATGGGAATAACCTTGGGAAGCAAGGTTGGGATGCAAACAAGACAAACAGTCAGATAATAGGGTGGAACAAGAGACTCAGCAAGGACCTTCCCTAGTTTTATAACTGTAAAGGAGATGGAGGGAAAGACTTTCAGTCTTGCAAGAGTCTGTAAAATATGATTAGCTCATCATTGTTTTCCTGCCTGGTGTACCTCATAAGACTGACATACATTTTAAAGTTCAATTGAGGCCACATCTTGTTTGGTCAAAATATCAGAAAGTTAATCTATATCAATGTCACTGTCTTTGCTTTGAGATTTTGATCAGAAGTGTTTTCCAGGTTTCCATGCCAGATGCAGCTAGATGTCACTTATTGTTGATGGAGACTGTTTTTTCCCAGGAGACTCTTAAGAAACTCCAAGTGAATAGTGTTGGGCTTAAGAAGAAGTGGTTAGAGCAGGGGCCAGAAATTCTGGGAGTTGAAGTCCACAGGTCATAAAAGGGCTAAGTTTGAAGACCCCTGGATTAAAGCATCATTTTGGTTTATAATTCACTCTGATATTGTCTTGTCTCTTTCTCTACTAGTAGGATAGGACAAGGCATTTTTGCCAGAAATCTAAATGAAGTGCTTGCAGGTGGTCTTTGAAATGTGGCACTTTAGGACCACAAGTTACTGATTCTCGTGTGATGGATGACAACCTGGGGTAACATCAGTGATGTTCCAATTCTGATCCTATGAGTTATCTTATTTGTGATGAAGATTTATTACTAATCTAGGTTCTTTAACTTTTCATTTTTTGTTGATTGACTTGGATGCTGCTCTACAGAACATTAGTTTTGGTTTGATTTAATGTCTTAGTTATTGTATGAATCAGTCAGAAAACTCATGGGATGGATAGCTTCTTGTAATTCAAAGATACAGAAGTAAACCTGCCAAGTTAACAAAAGCTTGATCTTATTTTTATACTGAGCCATAGTTCATTATCCTGTTGAGTTTGGAATTTTGTTTTGATTTTAAGGAAGCAGTTTTTGAAGTTGTTGCATAAACATAAATTTTGGATTCAGTTTTCAAAAAGATGACTGGGTCTAAGTTTCTATTAAAAAAAAGCTCCTTCAGCTGGAAAAACGGGATAGAAAGTAATAACTTGTATTACTAAGTAAAACAAATCAACCCAGACAGTACATTGTTCATTAAGCACTAATGAATTGTAATAATAGAAAATTAATAAAATACATTTAAAAAAGCTCCTTCAAATCATGGCAATAGTCTCTGGCTCTCATAGAGTGAAACAAGATGGAATTTTAATTTGCATGTTGGGTCAAATCATGGCAGGAATTTCGGGGGTTTGTCTAGAATAGATGGTGGGAGAAAGCAAGCAGAAATGATTGAAAAGTGTGTAAGGATGCTGTTCATTCATGATCAGCTGAACCCTCAATTCTTTTTCATTCTAACATGTGAACATAGTAATATTGACACTGAGAAGTAATTCACAGGGGAAATCCACTCTCCTTCTTGATAGCTGGTAGCAAAGAAAGTCACATATAGTAGATAGCCCCTTCCTTTCTGTTGATACATTTTAGTTATCTCTGCTCACCTCTTCTCATCAAACAGAAAATAGGAAGACTACTAGTAAAACAGAGTTTTTTATTATTTATTTGCCTACCAGCTATCTACTATTGTTATGCTTAATCTTTTTCCTATTGTATTAATAAGTCAGGGAGAATCCAGAGATACATTTGCATAGTAATATAGCAGGGGTCTTCAAACTTGGCCCTTTTATGACTTGTGGATTTCAACTCCCAGGTATGCTGGCTGAGGAGTTCTGGGAGTTGAAAGTCCACAAGTCATAAAAGGGTCAAGTTTGAAGACCCCTGGAATATAGCAATCGCACTACGAAGATTGTATTTCTCTGTTGAACTAGGTACACCTGGTATCTTCATTTAGATCACACAGATATACAGACAGGTTGCCTATATCGCTGTCACACAAGTTCACGTCTTAACATGTTAGAGTACTTTGAATTACAATACTCTTGGTCTTGCTATCTGGCATGAAAAAATTGGTACCAGGAAAGGAATTACAGTATCACTCTCTACTTTTGACCTTTATCTCTGACTCACCCTTTACCTTTCGGTGGGTTGTTTCACCTTGTCCTTGCTCATTGTACAATAGGGATGGACTCCATTAAGCTATTGTGAGTATAAACGTCATTGTTTCCTGTTTCTGCAAACAGTCAATTCTTAGCTATGACACACTACTGACTTTATTTGGGGAATATGCACATGAAACAGCACCAATTCACTGTGCACAGAGAAAGGTTCCTTTGAGTAAGAGTAGTCAGAAATAATACATTCAGAGGACGTTGGAAGTCCCGGTCCTTATGATATGTAAGAATTTAGTTAATAATACACTGATGTAGAAGTAATGCCTTCTTGAAACAACCTTTATTCTTCCCCTTTTAGGCAGATGTCATATATAGACCTTTCTATAACTTACAGGATTACTGATGGCTGGAACTCATTCATTAGTTCTTACTGGATTAAAATGAGTTCTTCTAATTAAATCTATGCTTTTTTAAAAGTTCAGTATTTCTTACAGGCTCCTGACTTGGCCCCTCACTCAAATGAGATGAACTTTCTCCACGGTTTTCTGGGATTTGCCCTTGATTAATAATTAGCTTAATCTGATAAATCTTGTTACATTTTAAGAACATGCATCTGATATATTTAACTTTTATCCCTATGAAGAATTATGGATTTAAGATGCATGGCACAAGATATACCACAGGTCTGAGGTTTTGAGCTGCGTTTTCAATGTACAAGGTTTGCTAGATTTCATAATTTATTTTGATAATTGAACATTGGTTGGGGAATTTTGTAAGCTGAAGTCTGCATTGGTTGGGAAATTCTGGGAGTTGAGTTTGTTTGGCAGTTTAAGTTAAAAATATCCCAACCAAGGCCACTCCCACCAACATTGAGAGGGCAAGGCACTAGAACAGAGGTCCCCAACCTTTTGGGCACCAGGGACCGATTCCATGGAGAGAGGTTTTTACACAAACTGGAGGGTGTGTGATTTTGTGTGCTGCCTGCATCTCGCAGATGGGGCTCTGCTTCTTTGTGTGGACTGGTTGCTGACATGCTATGACCCGGTACCGGTATACAGACTGGGGGTTGGGGACACCTGGACTAGAATATAAACCCACTCTCTATTACACTGATAATATCACTTAGTTTGGGTAATGAAATGACTGCAAGAAAATATCCAAGCTCAGAAAGTATCAATAATCTCTTGTTTCAACCCTGATCTACAAGTATTCTCCTTTAAGTTATAACTGATTCAATAAATATACAAAACCATTGATATGCATTGAGCAAAAAAATATGCTCTTTTCTACTATAAATTTGAAAAACTCAGCGTGATTTTTTTAATGAAGACTACATGTATTCATTAGAATGATTTAATAAATAAAGAAATCATTGATCTTCATTGAAAAAATGATATTTTCTATTATTGTTTTGAAAAACTCAGCATGATTTTTTTCATAAGGTTTATTAAGTTCAATTTGACTTCAACCAAAAATGATAAATTGATTTCATTTAGCTTGATTTTTAAACTGGGAAAGAAATAAAATATTTAAGACGATAATATCTAATATGGAAGCATGCTTAGAACTATGAACTTGGTATTCTGTTCAGTTTAAGAGCAAGTTCAGGAAATTCATGACTGAATAGAAAGCAATATCTTTAGTTTATAATTTATTGCTAAGTAATATCAAACTTTCTATTAAGAAAGTAAAATTTTTCTGGGAAGGGGAAAAACGAGACCACCTATTTGGCATCCCATTCTTGGTATTTGTGAATGGCTTGGGCATGCTTAGACAAAAAGCTGGAAGGCACAAGAGCTTGCTTTTCTAAAGTAAACATTTTGCAATGCTCGCTTACACATACACGCCTACAAACACTTGAACATTTGCTGAACTTGCAAGGATAGCATAAATCCTTAACTGTGTGTGTTCCACTTTCTGTTTTGAATTTCTGGAAGAGTGGAAGGAGGTTGCAACAGTTGATGCTTTAACATAATATTTAACTGCAAACACAGGGTTTTCCATTGATGAAATGGAAATGATTTTTTTAAATTAACTCCAAAAGAAATAATCTCAAACTACTAAAACAATTTTTACAGCAAACTTGATAAAACAGCCAGATAGATGTATATAGCCTTTGGAACAATTTGTTTTTGGTAAAGGGAGATTCTGATTACTATTTCTTAAAAAGTTCATACCTTTCATGCAACTTACATTTATTAACAAAAATGTATTCCAGGCAGTTTGGAGCTTTCTCGAAACCAACATGAATTTTATTGTACTCTTTTAATGACCTGGGAAGTATTGGGGCAGTATAAGCATTGAGATACATACATATGTTCTACATTCATGTATTTTTATATTACACTTTCAGTACACTTCCAGAGGCTTAATGGAAAGAGAAAGATCAAAGAGTTAAAATGAACAGTATGAAGTTTGTACTTTCAGACTTGGAAGATTCTATTTGTTGTGATTCAGGGTCAGCCTGTGGGTTCGGCAGTTGGGTCCGACGACTCAGAGGAGAAGGGGGGTGTTGAAGAACTTGCTGATGAGAGCCCTCAGCCAGGCCCCTCCCACCTGGTCACGACGGAGACCCAGCTGTGTGAGCCTGACAGCGTGGATGAAGATGACCCACAGCTGGTCCTGTTCAAGGACGCCCGACGCAGGAGGTAGTCAATCAGGAGTAAACAGAGGAAGGCAATGGGGCACCTCGGAAGGAGGCAGAGAGAAGCCACGCCCTGAACTGTATAAAAGGGGAATGCGTGGGAGGGCTGGTTTGCTGAAGGCAACCGCTTGAATAGTTCCTGTTTCATAGCTCCTGTTTCATGGTTGGTGTCTTGTTTTGCTCTGTTTTATGTCAATAAATTTGGCAGGCTTAATTCCAGCCTCTTGCCATTTGTAAAGGGGTTGTCCCTGCCTTTTCTGCAGGGCCGGTAGCAGGCTGGTACAGAACACTATTAATATAGCTTTATGATAATGTAGAATAAATTCATCTAGCTGTGGGTATCTTGGTGTTCCCAGAGCTTGATTATTTTCTTGCAGGTGTTTCATTACCAAACCAGGTAACATCATCAGCTGAACTTGTTTGGCAGTTCCTAGAAACAGTAAAACCATCTCCAAAGAGCCCAATCAAAGTACCTCTATGACCACCCCCACCAACTCTGACAGGGCAAGCCTCTGGAATATAAACTGAGAGCAAACTCCACTCTCTTCTAGTGCTGATGATGTTACTTAGTTTGGTAATGAAAAAAGTGCAAGAAACAGCTTGAGAGAGAGCATCAAAGAATCCATAGTTCAACCCTGAGCTATGAATATTCTCGTGTAGTTGTGTTTCCTGTCTGATTTAGCTGGAAGACCTGCTACATGAAAATGCATGGCCTTTCTTTTAAAGTCTGATCCATCATTGGATAATAACCCAATGACTTATAGACATTTTTCCACACTTATAATGGTTGCAGCATCCCATGGTCACATGATCAAAATTCAGGTGCTTGGCAACTAACTCATATTTATGATGGTTGATAACTTCTTGTGACCTTCTGACAAGCAAAGTCAATGGGGAAGCCAGATTCACTTAGCAACAATGTTACTAACTTAATTATAGTGATTAACTTCACAGCTATGGCAAAAAAAAATGTAAAATAGGACAAAACTCACTTAACGAATGTAAATTTTGGGCTTAATTGTCAAAAGATTAGAGCTTGGAGGTCTTCTAGAATCTAGTCCAACCCCCTACTCAAGCAGGAGACCCAGTGATTCAGCCAGTTCGCAATATTTCAGCAGAACCGGTAGCTAATTTTTTGTTGCCCAGGCCCAGAATGGATTTCTGGAAGCAGCATCCACACAGAGAACAAGTTGTTCACATATTTGAATCCCACCACTGAGGAGACCCTACAGACAAGTGACTGTCCAGTGTCTCTTAAAAACCTCCAGTGACAAAGCACCTACATTAAATGTCTCACTTAGCAATAGAAATTTTGGGCTCAATTGTGGTTGTAAGGTGAGGACTACCTGCATAATTTTCAGTGGGGAATCTTGTTCAGGAATAAGAAAGGAGAATCACCAGAAGAACTGTACAGCCAGGAGGAGAAGACCTTGGCTCTTTTATGATTTGTGGACTTCAACTCCCAGAATTCCTGAGTCAGCAAGGCTGGTTCAGGAATTCTGGGTATTGAAATCCACAGGTCCTAAAAGAGCCAAGTTTCCCTATCCCTGGTAGCCAATCAGCCTTGTAAGGATTAAGATTGAGCCTGCTAGTCTCCATCCCAACCTGAACAGTCTTCAGGGAGCAAAACAGGAGCTGGGCAGCCTCTTTAGATTGACCAAGTATTATAATGTAAAACTGATTACCATCAGTTTTACATACTGAACCCATTTAACTAGATGACCTCATCCACTAGATCAGGGGTAGGCAATCTCGGCTCTTTTATGACTCATGGACTTCAACTCCCAGAATTCTGGGAGTTGAAGTCCATGAGTCATAAAAGAGTTGAGGTTGCCTACCCCTGCACTAGATGTTAAATGGGAGGGGTTGAATATTGAGCTCCTCAGGGTAATATCCAACTTAATATCGTATCAGAAATGGTTCATACATGTGTGAGTGGTTCTGTAGATCAGGGGTGTCAAAACTTGCAACATCACATGATGTTGTGATGTATCGTGACTTTTTTGCCATTGCTGGCAATGGGATGGGCACCGTTTTACCATGACGCATCCGGTCTGTGGGCTGGCAATTTGACACCACTGCTGTAGCTGCTCTTCAGCTTCAGACAATTGTGCATTGAATTAAGTAAACCATAGAATGGTTAATAACATTATTTCCCCCCTCCAAAAAACCCCAATGTGCTTAAGCAAATAATAACACGAGAATGAAAGCCATTTAAGATGCTGCAATGTTGTGAAATCTTACTGCCTCTTGAGTTTGAGCAAAAGTCATATCATGATGCTATGCCGCCTCTAAAATGTTCCAGCTGCTAAAGGCCACCTGTTCTGAGTCCAATTGGCTATCCCATTTTCAAAGCTGGTTTTGGATTCAGATACATCTACGCCTGGGGGAGGAAATTCCAAGTTACAGTAGCAAAATCCATCTGGAATGATCTGGAGTCAAATTATGCAGGGCATAAAACTATAGGGTTTCAGTTTTGGTACAAATTTGTTTAAGCCATTTCCATCTGAATATTTCAGTATGTAACAAAACTGTATTTATAATTTTAAAGGTTATGTAAGGTCCATTTGGCACAATTCACAAATAAAATAAGGCAGTTCTTTTCCAATTTTATTATTGCTCTCAAAAATGTGATGGTGACATAAACATGTAATACCAAATGGGATGTAATGTGCAAACTCTTAATCCTAATTTGGTTTTAATAAGCAAATTTTTCTGTTATTCCCCCTCCTCCCACAATAGATGTAGTTACATTGTTTGGTAGCTTCTGGCCCACCTGCTTTTTTATATTTATTTTTGTGAGTTCCAGTTGAATATTAAATTTACAGTTTACGGTCTATGACCTATGACGCTGTAGCATTTGCCTATTTCCAAGAGTTTTCTAGCAGCATAACTTTTTAAAAAGATAGTAATTTTATTAAAAATTATTATTATAATTATTTTAACATTAATACAATCTAAAAAGAAGAAAAATGCCGAAGAAAAAGGAAATAAGAAAAAGAGAAAAGAGAAAAAATATAGTAGAGGAAAATTTATATATATGTTTATGTGTATGTGTGTAAATTGATCAGTAGATCAATAGATGGACAGATAGGCAAGCAGGCAAAGACAGATGATAGATAGATAGATAGATAGATAGATAGATAGATAGATAGATAGATAGATAGATAGATAGATAGATAGATTTACTATACTTTTACTTTTTCTGATAGCATAAATTTCTGGAAGGCAGTTTTCTATTGTGTTTGACGTAATCTGCAGCTCATCTGTGAAACTGGGGCCTTTTAGTCATTATGACAAGGTACAAATATTTTTATTTTTCTTGGGTGTGTGTGTGAGAGAAACATGCTTACATCTGTAAAAATTGGCAATGCCTTTGTATCTTGCAGAGTTGATTGTGAGATTTTGTGAGAAGCACAGGGAAGGAGCTCTGGGGAAGATTGCATGACTAATGTGAACCAGCTTACTGTGTATATAATTTCACAGCTGTCGTTCCAACATGTGACTTTGGGTAGATAGTTATGATACGGCTGCCATTTTGCCCCGAGTGCTTGGAATGTATGGTGAGATATTTCCAAGGGTGCTAATTTGCCTTTCCCTTTGGCCAAATGCTGTTTTCAGATGTCTGTTTTCCTCAGTGTACAGTATTAAAAAAGATGAAAGATTTTTTTAATAAAAATAGGAGCAAAGTTGCACATTTTTTAATGTATATTTGTATATTATTATGATAAAATTGTTATGGGATAAATATGGAGAGATAGCAGCAGATATATCAAAGTTGTGGCGGCTCACTTTTAAATTGGCTTAGAGCTTCTCTTTTTGAAACCCAATAAGAAATTTCCTGATTTTCTTATCCTTCAGGAAGACCGTTTATAGAGCAACAGTTAGTCCTCAACTTACAACCATTCATTTAGTGACAATTTGAAGTTACAACACCACTGAAAAAAGTAACTTACGGCCATTTTCACAAATATAAGCATTGTAGCATCCCTTTAGTCAAATGATCAAAATTTAGATGTTGGCAACTGACTCATATTTATGATGGTTGCAGTGTCCCAGGATCATGTGATCACCTTTTGTGGCCTTCTGACAAGCAAAGTCAACGGGGAAACCCAATTCATTTCACTGTGTTACCAAACAACTGCAGCTTAATGACTGCAGATTCACTTAATGACTGTGGCAACCAAAGATGAAATAAAGCAAAATTCATTTAACAACTGTCTTGCTTAGTAACAAAAATTTTGGCTTCAATGACCATCTCAAGTTGAAAACTACCTGTACTTAACACTACCTTGTGCTTTATAACATTCAGTTTTTATCTTTGGAGTTTTCCCATCATTTCCTATAATTGATGAAACTTGACTTCAAACCAAGACTATCTGCTTTCTTATCTAGCCAACTTGCTCTATACAGTTTTTGAAACTTGAAAGTGGACCTTTATTTGCTTATGTTTCAAAGTGAGTTATCTTAAAAGGAATATGGTAATGAAGTGAGTGAATAGAATTACATTAAATTTTAAGCCACCCTTTTTGGAGATAATTTTGAGGGGTTCTTGATGCTCTGAAGTTGTTTTCTTGCAGACGTTTCATTACTTAGGCATTACTTGATTCGGTTAATGTAATGTCTGCAAGAAAACAAGCAAGCTCAAAGAGCACGCTGGACCCCCTCATTTCAACTCTGAGCTGCAAATATTCTCCTTTATTGAAACTTAATTTTTGAAGCTCAGAGCTTCTCCCGCAAAATCATGTAATGGTCCCTATAACTTTTTTTTTTAAGTGAACTTTAATGAAGCCATCATCTGGCATTCACCAAAATTTGTTCTGATGTCCAGAGTTTGTTGGATTCTTGATTTGACCAGGAAATATCCACTTGAACTGGGGAATTTCACACATGAGAATTTCTTTGCTTTGAAAGGCAGCTCTGGAAAGAAAGAGACTAAGGAGATTAAATAGCATATTCTAATCTAGAAAGAATCTGGAAAGATTAGAAAAGGGTTTTTAACAACCGTGGGGCCGAGTAAGTTCCTTTACTCGTCTTAGGTGTGTTCTACATTACAAATGCATACTCATGCAGGTGTATGTGCACCCAACAACCCACCCACATCACACACCTTTATAGGAAAATCTGGCCAATAGGTAACCATCTTTAAAAATCTTTTTTGTAATTCTCCGCCTTCCTTGCAAAAATCCTTACATTCTATGCTCTGAATTTAATTGGAGAAATCACTGGGTTAAGATGATAACTGTTGTTTGTTATTGTCTTCTCCCGATGACGGGAAAGAGGCCAAGTGAGATGTTAAGGATTGGTTTGATATCAATTCTGGGCACCAATTTGAAAGGACACTTAAGTGGATGGACTTCAGTGCTGGAGTAAATGTAAATGGAGTAAATGTAGCAAACTCACTTCAAATTAAAAAGGAAAGAATGGTGCCTGGCGTTTCCAGTTCTTATCAGCAAAATAGTCCTAGCCAGTTCAAACATAAGGCATATCATTTTATGAAATATAAAAATATTGTTAGTGGAATGATCATCTGACTCTTTATGACAGGGGTGTCAAACTCAATTTCATTGAGGACCGCATCAGCATTGCGGTTGCCCTCAGGGGGCCGGGTGCATATGGCCTGGGTGGGCGTGGCTGGTTTCCATTGTCCAGGTGCATTACAAAACATGGATCACATGTTTTCAGATCTGGACCAACTATTCTTCCTTTATTGAAAACAAGAGATTGTCCTCTCTCTTAATCACATTTTCTCCCTTAAGGCTAACTTTTAATTGTTTGTATATTACTGGTGTTTTCTTTGGCTAAGATTTCTTTAAAAATCAGTGTATTTAAACAAAAGGAGATTATGCTTTTGGTTCTTATTTACCCAAGATATATTTGTCCTTCTTTTTGCAAAGTATCCCCAACCAGTATACCAAAAGACAAATTATCAAATGTTCCTCCTGTCCAGGAAGATCCAACAACTTTGATGAATTCAACAATGATTCATCAAAGGTCTGCAGATATTTTTTTATCAAGGAAACTGCTATCTCCTTATCAGTTGTTTATTGCATAAGGCAGAATCACACAATCACAGTACTTGCAGATCCAACTTACATTTACACCAATATTTTTCTCAGTGGAACATAGGGTGGAACTACTTTTTTGTACCAAGCAACCAATTAGTGAACATCCTCCCTCCCCAATATATTCTTTGCAACAGCTCACACTCACACACAAGCCAAGTCTTCCTAATAAAGCCTTTTTTCTCGCCTTTTTTAAGCAATCCCTTAAAAAATCAGTTCAGTATACCTTTGTAACAACTGCACTCCTGTGAGCCTCTTTGCACAGTGTGACCTTTAAAATCCATCAAGGCAAAGGGTTTTATCTGCAAGACCACCTAATTCTAATTCCTGCTATCAATCTGATAAGATCTGACTGAGTTGGTCTTCTTTAGGACATGGCTCTTAAGTAGTGTTATCTGGCAGGACCCAAGAGATGTGACTTCTCTGCCACCATACTTGCCCTATAAAGCAGCATTCACTCCAAGATTCAGATGGCCCCATGAATTGAATCCAAAGCACTACATGCCCATGAATGGTCCTGTGTTCTTGGATCCTAGGAATTAGAACAACTGACCTTCATGATCCCTTCTAGCACTCTGACCTTAGCTCAGTGCTGTACCGTATTTCAAAGAGGGCCTCAGCTTTTCCAGCGGAGTTGTCCTATAGCTTCATAGACCAGTTGCGAGATGATGATGGTGATGATGATGATAACAACAACAACAACAACAACAACAATAATATCACAACCTGACCATCGAAACTGTGCAATTATGGATGAAATGTGTAACAGTGATACCCATTGTCATTGGGGCACTGGGAACTATGTCCAAAAACTTTGCAAAATACATCAAGAAATTGCATCTTCCTGCAATAACTCCAGCAAAGCTACAAAAAACTGCGCTACTCAGAACATCTTACATTTTAAGGAGATACCTGGTTGATACCTAGGATGCTGGCAGCAGCCCGTGTCAACCATTAGTGCCAGTCAATTTGAGTGTTCAGTTGACTGAGTGTCATGTTTTATGAATAAAAGTTTGATGATGATGATGATGTTGTTGGAAGGGACCTTTGAGTCATCTAGTCCAACCCCCTGCTCTGCCAGGAAATCCCGCACCATTTCAGACAAATATCTGTCCAGCTCTTCTTAAAAACTTCCAGTGTTGGATCATTCACAGGTTCTGGAGGCAGGTTGTTCCACTGGTTAATTATTCTAACTGTCAGGAAGTTTCTCCTTAATTCCAGGTTGTTTCTCTCCTTGATTAGTTTTCATCCATTGCTTCTTGTCCTGCCTTCAGGTGCTTTGGAGAATAGCTTGACTTGCTCTTCTTTGTGGTAGCCCCTGAGATATTGGAAGACTGCTATCATGTCTCCCCTCGTCCTGCCTTCTCTTCATTAAACTAGACATACCCAATTCCAGCAACCGTTCCCTATATGTACATTGATTCAGACACAGATGAGCTGAAAAAGAGAAAATAAGCAATAACATTTAATTCTATCCAAGGTTGCTTTGCCTCAACAATTTCAGTTATATAATAATTGTGAACTGTTTGGGACTGGGCAGCAGCAGTAGTGTAGAAATGCCAAAAATTTTTAGGTACCAGATTATTACAATAACTTTGCCATGCCTTCTGGCTATCCAGGAGTGCTCAGTTAATACACAGGGTTAGCCTGTGACCTTATATTTGGCAATGAACCAGATTCCTTTGCTAATGGGGCCTGGATGTATCATCTCAGCTAGGAGAAACACTGGTTATAAGTGATTATTGAAGTGTGGGTTGTGAAATGAAGGAGATAACGTTCTTGTTGAAGTTGACCATATCTCTTGTTGGTTAAATTGTTATGCTCACAGTACTTCAGCCTCTTTGAAGAAATCATGAGGCTTACCTAATTTATGGGTGGATTTAAACATCTTATCAGTTGCCTGATAGAAGTTCAATAAATAAAGTCCAAATTCTCCTGTTGGAATTTATCCCATTTGATATATTAACACTAACAGGAAAGGTTTTTTTTTGTTTTTTTTTAAAGGCAGAAATGTAGCAGGCATGAACGTCTTGCATTTCTTCTGACTTGGAAAAATATTATTAGAGTAATTTGGCAACTGTTTTGCTTAGCTGAACAGTGTTTATTGAATTAAGTCAGCTTGCTGGTTTCAGACACATAAAGTCAAAGTCAAAGTTAAACAAACCACATTATGGCTTAGTGCTTTTTTTGTAAAAGAAAAAGATGCCGGAACTCACACGTCATACAACCCGCCTTGCATACCCTACAAGGTTCCATCCAAAAAAGGTGCTGGAACTCCGTTCTGAGTGTTCTATGAGAAAAAAAACCCTGCTTAGTGTATTTTGTTAAATAGAGTTGGAGTTAGAACAATGAGTTTCTGAAGGTAGTGCCTAGGTCCCTAGGAAGATAAGTGTTCCTTTAAATCTTAGTTTCCTTTTTTGTAATATGGAGAGGATACAACTTCTTAGGAATTTTTGAATGAATTCCTGGCATAATGTAATAGTGTAATATTTTGAAATGTTTTGGATTATAGCCAAAGGCAATGCTATTTGGGAATGAAGGCAGGAAGTGATTTAAAACTACATTGATGCCACAAATTGTGGAAGACATGTGGGATAGCTTACACCTTAATTACTCATTAAACAATACTAATTAAAAAATGTGGCAGTGTAATTTATTTTATATATCTCTCTGAATTGCTCTTCTCAGATTTCTTCAGAGTGGTCCCATTGATTATTTTAGAAATAAGTGGTTGATAGATCTAAATTTCCTTACTCATGTCTATATTAAAAATGCAGATTATAGTCACTACTCCAAATTGCTTTTAGGAAACCTTAGGACCTCTTTACTCTCTCTCAAAGAAGTACCTGCTGTCAATGAATAACCAGGAAATTAAGAAATTTCCAGCATTCATTGTTACCGAAATAGATCAAAACTCATCTATCCCAGAATGCATGACTCAAAAGAAATGGGAACAGATAAAAATGCATTCTATTGTTCTCACAATAATTGGATTATTTTAAACCTAAGGGTAATATTTTCTACATTTCAATTTAAACTCACATCTTTACACTAAATGGTATAATTAGTTGAGATGTTGAGTGTTACAAAATGAACTCATGTCTTGCTTTAAGAACTCCTTTAAAAATAATACAATACATATAGTACAATACAGTAAATGGGAATATTAGAACAGCTTATATTTTGTAACTATATGTTTTTCATTTTCAACACACAAAAAGTCCTCAATTTTCAACAGTTTGTTTAGTGACCTTTTGAAGTTACAATAGCACTGAATAAGAGACTTAAATGACTATTTTTCACACTTAACAGCATCACCACGATCATGTGATCAGATTTTGGATGCTTGGCAACTGGGCGGTATTTATGATGGTTGCAATGTCCTGGGGTCATGTGATCACTTTTTGTGACCTTCTGCCAAGCAAAGTAGTGAAGCTAGATTCACCTGACAGCTGTGTTACCAACTTAACAACTCCACTCATTCACTTAACAACTTGGCAGGAAAGGTTTTAAAATGGAGCAAAGCTCACTTAACAGTTGTCTTGCTTAGCAACAGAAATTTTGGCTCAATTGTGGTTGCAAGTTGAGGACTACCTGAACTTGTTTCAATTAAATATTTTTATTCGGCATCTGATATTCTGTCAAGTCCATTTTCCAATTGTTTGATTGCTGTTTCTTTTACCTCTCCTAGTGTCTTTCCTAAACTTTCCCAAAGTCCCATGTGATTTGAGTCTAACCAGTTTACAACTAGGGGCTAAGAAGGGAATTTTCAAAAGTAGCACTACTGCCCAATATTGTGGCTGTATAATTCATGAAATCTTTCTTCTTTTAAAATCCAAAAAAGGGTGAGGATACTAAGCACAGAAGCAACTTGGGATAATATCTAGAACCATACTGATCTTCACAAGTTACTTTAGTGCAAGCAATACATTATGTTGTATTGCTAATCAGACCAATACCACAGTTTATATGTAAGGACCACAGGGGGCTGCTTTGAAAGCAGCCATTCCAGTCTTTTTACCCATGTAAATGGTATTGTTGGTGTGTAACAAACCAGAATGATGTCAAAGTGATAATGTGTGCAGCACCATCATCTTATGGACTTATACCCTAAATGGACAGGCAGCTGGTGACAATCTTATATTTTGAAGCAGGATCTTGGGAGATATAGGTTAAGATAGATAGATAGATAGATAGATAGATAGATAGATAGATAGATAGATAAGCTTTATTGTCATTTTTTACTGTGGGCACAATGGCACACATTAAAAATGGAATTTAGTTGCTTATGTAGTGTACACATACATAACACACATTTAAACATATACAACATATGTATAGACCCTTAAATGTAAGTAACATGTAATTATTAATCACTGTCCATCTTGAATACATAACGGAAACAGGAAGCTTTAGAATTCACAAGGAAATGGACAACAATGAAATGAATACAGGCAGTCCTTAATTTACAACAACAATGAAGCCCAAAATTTTTGTTGTTAAATGTGACAGTTGTTAAGTAAATTTTGCCCCATTTTATCACCTTTCTCACCACAATTGTTAAGTGAATCACTGGACTAGTTATATCCGTAACACCGTTGTTCAGTGAATTTGGCTTTGCCATTGAGTTTACTTGTCAGAAAGTCATAAAAGGTGACTCCGCAACTGAATTTTGATCACATGACCATGGGGATGCTGCAGTGGTCATACACATATAAAGACAGTCATAAATCACTTTTTTCAGTGCTGTTGTAACTATGAATGGTCATTAAACAAACTGCTGAAGTCGAGGACTATCTGTAACAGATACAGTGAAGGAGTCCATTGGTAGCTTATTTCATAAATGGTAATTAAATCCAGTTTCTAAAAAATCTGGGAGGAATATTTTCAAAATATACCAAGGTATTTCACTTAATGAACTTATTAATAAATGACGACTAGAAATTTATCTTGTAGTTTTAAAGATTTTGCTCCTGCAGTTTTCTTGGCAGCATTTTTTCCCCTGGAGCTGAGAGAAAGGGATTGGCCCAAAGTCACCCAGCTGTATCTAAGGCAAGGCTATTTATTTATTCATTTAGATTTAGGCACTGCCAGACTCCAGACTAACTCTGGGTGGCTCATAATATCTCCAGAAAGCAAAACAAAAAGCAAATACAATAAAAACACAGCCAAAATGATACACAGCAATTCAATGCAGAATCCTCACAATATCACTGAGAAACAGAATAAAAACACAGCCAAAGTGGCACTTGGCACAATGCAGAATGTGCCCAAAACGTTATCAAACAAGGGCCTGACCTACACCCTAACTTAAGAAACTTATGATGCTCACTTGTTCATTATTCTGTATAATTTTTTCTGCAGATTTGGATGAAGTGGCAAGTTTTGGGTAATTGAAAGTAGAAGCTAATTTTTCCAGACATGATAGAGAATAATGTTAATGCTAGGAGGCTTATGTTTATTTAGAGTTAAGATTTGAACCAGCTTAATTTGCCAATGGAGAACCTGTTTAGTGTAGTGGTTAAGGCATCGAGCTAGAAACTTGCAGTGATGTAAGAGTAAAACGCTGACTTTTTTTTTGCAAATGCAAATTAGGACCATATGCTATTGATGATGCCTCATAAGCCGTAACTGATTGCATGAGGGTGTTTGAAAAGATGGCAAATCCCCTTTAGAATAGCTGTATTGTTAAGTCATAAGGTGGTATGTTGCATTTTGGCTTAGCGTATGAACAGTCCTTGTTTGGTAATTGTGCTTCATGTCTTTAAGTTTTTAATACACTAAGATCAAAGGAATTTATTGATACTTATTTATGAAGTGTGATTGATTCAAATTATGGTTTAGCATTACGCTTGACCTAATTAGTGGCTTAATTGTATGAACTGGGCTATTTCAGTGAAAAAGTAGAATAGAATTTTTACACTTTCAACATTGGAATTGCCTATCTGACTGTAATGCAGTAATAGTTCTTTCTCTTCTGTCTTGTTGACCAAAGATAATATTCCATGGATTCCACATCATTATGTTAGAATTACCCTGTGGTAAGATGGGCAACCAGTGAATTTTATGATTGACTGACTGACTGAATAAACAATTATTTTTCCTAAAAATATTTAGGAAGCTACATATGCATATCAGTGTAGCCTTTGAAAGAGAAGAATAATCAAGAAATATTTTCTATGTTTATTGTTTGACATCTAATAAAACATTTAATAAATATATTGCAGTTTCATTGGCAGTTGTTTAGAAATGACTGGTCATTTATCTGTTCCTTTTCATTTTATAAAAAGCAGAATTCTGTACTTAAAGCTAGAGACTGAATTTTCAGTCCTTTGCTTTGTATAAGGATCAAAGCTCCCAGGTTAGCAAGCCATTCGTTTTAAAAGTATTAGTGCGATGCATAATTGTTATTTCTTAAGTTCTTCTATTCACCATTTTCTGTCCCCCATTCTTTCTCTCCTTGTCTCCAGCAACAGCTGTGGTTATATAATATCCCTTTCATAGGATTGTATTTTGAGCATCTGTTAAGATAGACGGTGATCTGCAAAAGCTTAGGTGATAATCTCTAAGGAGCCTCAGAAGTCATTGTGGTTTTGCTATTCAGAGTTCATGCTTGAACAGATGTAAGATTTCTTCCGCTTCTGAGATCAAATGCAGCATGCTCCATTCTTGTAAAGTGGAGCAACCTCGGTTGTGGCCTCATGTATCTGACCTGGGTTGATCTCAGAAGGTAGGTAGAAGGAATTGTTTACGGAGATTCTCAGTCATCCAAGTCATGGTTGTCCCAAAGGTGCTATTTTTAAATGGCAACTGGACTTTGTTTTTTTCCTTGAAAACATTTTGATTCTCATCCAAGAAGCTTCTTTAGTTCAGAGCTGAGGATGAAAAGCAAAACATCTTCAAGGAAAAAAAAACAAAGTCCACTTTCCTTTTTAAAAAAGCACTTTTGGATAGAGGGAAGTGAACTCAACTTGAGTGCATTCATACTTCAGGTGACAATGAAGCAGAGACAACAAGGGAAGAGAAAGCTGAAGCAATAGTTCAATATTGGGATTGGAACAGCAAATCATAGGATCTGTACTTCTATCTTTTATTTGTTAGTATGCCCCCATTCCTTTATAAATGACTCTTATCCAATAGTTCAGGGCTTTTCAACCAGTGGTACAGGTACCACCTGTGGTACATTGGCACCTGGCAGGTGGTACGTGACCATCCTAGAAAAGTGGTAGCGGGGGAGGGGAATGAGCTGAACTGGTGGCAGCACCGCACAAGCCTGAGTGAGAGATGGCTGGAGCTGCAGGGCTATCGGCTCAGCGGAAGCCCCAGGATCAGCACTTCTTCGGGGCTGTCAGGGATCAGTAGAAGCACCAGGATTGGCGCCAGGCTCCAGCTGGAGCTCAGTGCTGATCCTGGTGCTTCTGAGCCCAGAAGAAGCACTGATCAGCTGGAAAGTTGCAGCATCTCCAGGGTCTTGTCATTTACATTCAGATGCTTGGCAACTGATTCATATTTATGGCGGTCACAGTGTCCCAGGGTCATGTGAAGTGACGAAAACATGCTGCAACCACCCAGCAGTCGGGGGTAATTAAAACCAAACACCCCCGACCCCACCCCCGCTGCCAATCCTCAACAGAAATGCTCACAACAATGAAAACCTCAGACAGGAGGAAGAGCGCCACCGGGCAGGCAGGCAGGTGTGTTGCTCGGCTGTGGCTTCGGGGGCACATTTTTCAGTGCTGCTGTAACTTTGAACAGTCACTAAGCGAACTGTTGTAAATCGAGGACTACCTGTACTTCAGCACTTTTTTCCTTATTTTTTTTTGGTCATAAAGTTTTTGACACCCTTGCTAGGTGACTGGTGGTACTCGGATGTTGCCCTATCCTAAAAGTGGTACAATGGGTGAAAAGGTTGAAAAGCCCTGGAATAGTTTATAATGGAAAGAGCAGCTGAATGACAAGAAAATAAAGGCCTAATTGTAATAAGCTGTATAATTCCATCCTGGAAAGAAGTTTGCATTATATACTGAAAATCTATTATCTCAGACATGTTTCTGTAATTAAAGACAACCAGAAATATTTATTTATTTCATCATATTTATAAAAATGCCCATCTCACAAAATGTGACTTCATAAAATGAAAATAAGCCATAAAATAAAACAATATTTAAAGTATTCTACATTTTTTTTTTTGTAAAAAATAAATCAGTGCTACTATTAATAGAGACTAATGCACGGGAATTTTGCAGGGTGGAGGCTACAGCAGCAAAGGCCTTTTTTAAAAAAAGTCTCACCAAAAAGTAACTCTTGGACAGATGAGACTTGCAATATGCCTCTTCTGCTGAACCAGACAGGGCAGGCAGATGTAACTGGGAAGAGGCAATCCCTCAAAATATAAAAGAGTGGTTATGTTTATATTATTTACTGATAATGCAACTTGTTAGTTAGAATGGGCAAGTGAAGCTTGCAGGATCTGTATGATATTGCCTGGAATATAAGAGAACCAACCAACACAGAACGTTGGAGAAGGCATGAAAACTTGAAATAAATGAGGCACAGCTTTAAAAAAAAGAGCGGGAATAATAATAATAATAATAATAATAATAATAATAATAATAATAATAATAATAATAATAATAATAACAACAACAACAACAACAACAACAATAACAATAATAATAATAATAATAATAATAATAATAATAATAATAAAGTTGGAAGGGACCTTGGAGGTCATCTAGTCCAACCCCTTGCTCAGACAGGAAACCTTATACCATTTCAGGCAAATGGCTGTCCAGTCTCTTCTTAAAAATTTCCAGTGTTGGAGCATTCACCACTTCTGGAGGCAAGTTGTTCCACTGGTTAGTTGTTCTAACTGTCAGGAAGTTTCTCCTTAGTTCTAGGTTGCTTCTCTCCTTGACTAGTTTCCATCCGTTGCTTCTTGTCCTGCTTTCAGGTGCTTTGGAGAATAGCTTGCCTCCCTCTTTTTTGTGGCAGCCCCTGAGATATTGGAAGACTGCTATCATGTCACCTCTCACCCTTCTCTTCATTCAACTACACATACCCAATTCCAGCAACCGTTCCCTATATGTTTTAGCCTCCAGCCCCCAATCATATTTGTTGCCCTTCTCTGTACCCTTTCTAGAGTCTCGACATCTTTTTTACACCATGGTGACCAAAACTGGATGCAGTATTCAAAGTGTTGCCTTACCAAAGCATTGTAAAGTGGTGTTAGTACTTCACGTGATCTTGATTCTATCCCTCTGTTAATGCAGCCTAGCACTGTGTTGGCTTTTTTGGCAGCTGCAGCACACTGCTGGCTCATATTGAAGTGATTGTCTACTAAGACTCTGAGATCCCTCTCACAGTTACTACTATTGAGCAAGATACCACCTATACTATACCTGTGCATTTGATTTTTCCTGCCTAAATGTAGAACCTTACTTTTTTCACCATTGAATTTCATTTTGTTAGATAGTGTCCAGTGTTCGAGTCTGTCCAGATCCTTCTGTATCTTAAGCCTATCTTCTGGAGTATTGGCTATTCCTGCCAGCTTGGTGTCGTCTGCAAATTTGAGGAGGTCCCTATCTATCCCCTCATCCAAATCGTTAATGAAGATATTGAAGAGCACTGGGCCCAGAACAGAGCCCTGGGGCACCCCACTACACACACACTATGTAGATGCGGTTCCATTGAGGACCACACGCTGAGTACGGCCTGTCAGCCAGCTATGAATCCATCTGGTGGTAATGCTATCTAACCCACATTTTTCTATCTTATCAAGTAGTAGGTTGTGATCTACTTTATCAAATGCCTTACTGAAGTCCAAGTAAATTATATCTACAGCATTCCTCTGGTCCACTAGTTTTGTCACTTGAATGTAATAAGATTTGTCTGGCATGATCTGTTTTTGACAAACCCAAGTTGACTTTTAGTGATGACTTTGTTTGCATCAAGGTGTTCGCTGATTTGTTGTTTGATTATCTTTTCCAGAATCTTCCAGGTATTGAGGTCAGGCTGATAGGTCTGTAGTTTCCTGGATCTATTTTTTTCCCTTTTTTGAAGATGGGAACTACATCAGCTCTTTTCCAGTCCTCTGGTAGTTCCCCAGTGCTCCAGGATTTTTGAAAAATATAGTTCAGTGGTTCTGAACAGTTCCTTCAGAACCTTGGGGTGTAATCCATCTGGGCCTGGTGATTTGAACTCTTCTAGGCTGGACAGGTGCTCATTTATCATTTTCTTGCCTATCATAACTTGCGTTTCTATTCTGTTTTTTATGGCACTGGTTTGGGTAAGTTGGACTGTTTTTTCCCTTTGTGTAAAGACAGATGCAAAAAACGAATTAAATAGTTCTGCTTTCTCCCTATTGCTTGTCACCTTCTTGCCACTTTCCCCCACTAATGGACCAATAATTTCCTTAACTTTTTTCTTATTTTTTATATGTTGAAAGAAGCATTTTTTGTTATTTTTGACTTTGGTCGCAAGCCTTAGTTCATTTTGAACCTTAGCTTTCTTCACTTCATCTTTGCAGGCAAGGGCTATTTGCTGATATTCTGACTTAGTTATGTGCCCCTCTTTCCAATTCTTATACTTGTCCTTTTTATCTTTCAATTTATCAGAAAGTTCTTTATGCAGCCATGCTGGTTTCTTATGAGAGCTGTTATTTTTCTTCTTTGTTGGTATTGTACTAGACTGGGCCTTTATTATCTCACTTTTCAAAATTTCCCAAGCTTCTTGAGTTGTTTTCCCCTTTAGGATTCTCATCCATGGAATTCTTCCATTCTTTCTAAGTTTATTGAAACTTAGCTCTTTTAAAGTCCAAGACTCTAGTTTGGCTGTGTTCTATTGCATGTGCCTCCATAATGTTGAATTCCAATATTGCATGATCACTTCCCCCCAAGGCATGTATTTGAAGATTAAACCTGAGCTTTATTTACATTTCTGTTGCACTAACTTTGGCCTCTTTGGTTGTTAATTTAAAGGATTTGAAGAGAACTACATGTGAAGTGGAATTCTGATCTTATTTTACCTTTGGTTTGCTTCATTATATAATAACAGAAATGCTAATTCGTAGAAGCAGTGGAAGCTTGTTTATACTTGCATATTGTTTATCAAAAAAGTCTTGAGTGGTAATTAAAAAGATCAGCAGTTTTCATTCAGAATCTCAATCTTCCTTCTGTTATGGTCTCAGCACTCTCTGAGACTCCTGTACAGTCAGCAGCATTTTTCTCAGACTGAATGCATGAGATGTGTCAAATAATAATGGCTCTCAGTGCAACAAATTAGGTAAAGGTTTCCCTGTCAGTCAGTGTCTCTTGGCCAAAGACCCTTTCCATGGTCATTTGGCCAACATAGCTATATGCCAAAGGCACATGGGGCAGTGTTATCTTCCCATCAAAGTGGTACCTATTAATCTATTTGCATTTGCATGCTTTTGAACTGTTAGGTGTGTAGGATTTATTTAGAGTATGGCTGGTCTTGAACTACTAGGTGTGTAGGAGCTGGGGCTATATTACATTCTCCCCACACACAATAACAGTGCTCCTCATGCAACTAATTACTTGACCCATCAGGTAGCCTATCTCTTTCAATCCTGCTGCCATTCTAAACTCAAATGTGTTGACTGCCAGGAGCTGATTTTCTGCTTTGCCACCATTGCACATGCCAATCATACAATTAACAAAGTCTGACATCCAGCAAAGAAGATGGACCGACCTTCCTTCCTTCCTTCCTTCCTTCCTTCCTTCCTTCCTTCCTTCCTTCCTTCCTTCCTTTCTTCCTTCCTTCCTTCCTTCCTTCCTTCCTTCCTTCCTTATGACTGCAGTTAGGAACAGAATTTCCATTGTCAAGATGGTTGTTAATTGTAGTCACCTTTAATTTTATAAACATTTTTTCTACAGTTGTTAAGCAAATTACTGCAGTTGTTAAGTGAATCACATGGGCATTAAGCAAACCTGGCTTCCTCCAGTTGACTGCTTGTCAGAAGCAGTCAAATGGTGATCACAATACCTTTGGACATTGCAACCATCATAAATACATGCAAGTTGCCAGGCCCTGGATTTTAAACATGTGATCATGGGGATGTTGTGACAGTTGTAAGGGCAAGGACTGGTTGAAAGTCACTTTTCTCAATACTGTTGCAACTTTGATTGGTCACTGAATGAATGGTTGTAAGTCAAGGATTATCTCTAAGTCAATTTGGCTATTATTTTCCTATTCCTAACAACCTTATCCTGGTCAGTCCACTCTCAAACAGCTATGCCATCTAAACCACCTTCCAGATCAACCCATCTGTACAATTAAAAAAGGGTTAAGTTTCCCAATCATCTTCATGGGGAAAAAATAGTAACATATGTCACCTTCATCCATTTTTGGGGGGATTTCATTGACCTTCCATGGTAGACTAAACTTGGAAAGCAAAAACACACAAGCTAGTATTGCTTTTATTATAAGATTATAGTGCCAGAAACTTGTAAGTCTGCATGCGTTTCTGCCTCCCTCTTTCTATCTTCATAAGACCTAGGGTGGGTCATGTCTCAGATACATTCACAAATTTTATTTCTGCCCCAGACCCTGATTTCTTTTGTTTGAATATTGTCTTGGTTGCAATTCTTCCTCCTGTTTTCAAGGTTATCCCTTTCTACTCATCATAGTTTTAGAAGCAAAGGAGAGATTAAATTTGGTGCTACCAATTCCAGGTGACAACTCAGCCATGAACTGTTTCTTGTAATTTGCAATGGTTGGGTAAGTAGAACATATCAGAACATAAAGTGATTTGTATATCATCGGTTAACATATTGTCCAAACCCAATCACTATGGTTTGTAAACTATTATTAACTCAGCCAAGTCATTTATTTAATGAAGCATACCTAGAAAAATCATAATTTAGGCCAAGGCTAGTAGGGCAAGGTGCTATAAGTTGGGGGTAGGATGTTTTTATTTTTATTTTTATTTCTATACTGTCACTGTGAGAGAGTAGGTAGCTATATAAATTTTTCTAAATAAATAAAGTAAATAAGTTATTGTGTCAGTCAAGTTATTTCACCATTCTAGATGTCAACTAGCGGTTTTGATAGTCTTCCTTTCTAAGGTAATAAAATTATCTCTGATAGAAGACTTTTTGAGAATAACCATCTCTTAATTGTACTTTCATTCCTCCAGTGGCTCTTGTAGGTGTACATGTCATAATATAATCATATTTCTATGACAACCAGTTATAGAAAAATTTTCTAATCTATACTATCATAACATCAAAAGCTATCAGATTCCTGAAGGTGCATCGCTGAATAAATTGAACAATCCTTTTTTTTCTCCAATCAAAATTGCCTTTAAGTAAAGTCAACTTTGGTGACTTCTTGGATACTCCTATGTGATTTTTGCAAACAGACGGGGTTTGAGATTGTCGTCTTCTACATTTTTTTTTTAACTTCTCAGTCCAGTCCTGGACCTTCTAATGAGTCCTTCGGGAGAAGGGCGGTATACAAATATAATAAATAAATAAATAAATAAATAAATAAATAAATAAATAAATAAATAAATAAATAA
>JAKJMR010017385.1:79112-135381 GCA_024449315.1 Daboia siamensis | reverse complement strand
TAAATAAATAAATAAATAAATAAATAAATAAATAAATAAATAAATAATGTCAATCTCTAAGCCAGACATGTCAAACACAAGACCCGGGGGCTGGATCTGGCCCACGAAGTGGTTTCATGCGGCCCACGAAGCCATCCTGAAAACAGTGAGGGAATGGCCCCCACTGCCTTGGCCCTGGCCCAGAGACCCTCCTTCTGCCAGAGACCCTCAGATCTGTCCCATTCCTGCCCGGGCCCCCATAGGCACCCTTGATGCGAATGAGGTAGAGCTGGCCACGCCCACCCAGTAGGCCATTCGCACTCTAGCCACGCCCACCCTGGCCATACCCACCCGGCCCCCTGAGGGCAACCGCAGTGCTGATACGGCCCTCAATGAAATTGAGTTTGACACCCCTGCTCTAAGCTCTTGCCAGTTTTTGCTTCAGTTTTTGAGAATAACCATCTTTGATTGGGTGATTGTTTAAGAAATTAGCTTAATATATGGGGGATCGTGGTATGCCAACATGTTTTGTCCTGAGCATTTACTTTAGAAGTACCCCTTCCATACATCCTGAAAGCCTAAAATTTAAGGTACTGAAGAGGAGCGATTATAGTCATCTGGCTTCCCAGAACAGTTCAGTCCAAAATTTCTGTTACTGAGACATTTATTAAGTAGGTTTTTCTTGCCACAGTTGTTAAATGAATCAGTGCAATTGTTAAATTAATAACAAGATTGTTAAATGAATCTGGCTTCCCCATTGACTTGGCTTATCAGAAGGTTGCAGAGTCTGATCACATGATACTGCAATTGTCATAAATGCACGGCAGTTTCCAAGTATCTAAATTTTGATCATGTGACCATGGAGATGCTGCTTCAAAGGTTATGAGTTTGAAAAATGGTCAAAGTCACTTCCCAGTGCTGTTATAACTTTGAACGGTCACTAAATAAACAGTTGTAAGCTGAGGACTACATGTAATGTGTCCCCTGCCTGTGATCTCTTTAATGAAACCTTAGTAATGCAAGTTCAGTCAGCAGGAGCTACACATGTCAAGGTTTGGTAGTATTTTTCTTGTTCACCAACTTGGCTTTCAGTAGTACCAAGGGAGATCTTACACAGATCACACAAGAGGGAAAGCTGAGCAATAAATACAATACAATTTACTAAAAGGAAGAGATACCCTCCAGTCAAACTTGATTCTTGGCAGTGACCTGGATATATCCATGCAATTTTCTTGGCAATAGTGCAAAAGTGATTTGTCTTTGCTACCACTTGAGGTTGTTTTCTCCAACACCTAGTCTAGACTACGAGTCTGGAATGCCCTGTTGGTACTGCATCCAGGAAGTAGCTGTGCACGTCCTACCTTAGTTTCTGAATCTGGATCACATCAGCGAAGGGCTATTTCTGCTAAGATATTATTAGTAATTAGATTCTGTTTTTCAGCATAATGTGAAGGCTGGGACTTACATTTAATTAATGAACCCAAACAGTTGAAGACTAAAATGAAATGACCCACTATCATTTGCATCCAAACTCAAAACAGATTTTCATTTATGTCTGTATGCAGGTTATGAATTTGAAAGATGGGTAAATTTAAAAACAAATGAATCATGAATATTTTTGTTTATCTCTTTTATACTAATTAGGGAATGTCAAGTTTTTCCTCTTTTAAATTGTATGCAACCTATGTGCTTTTTTAAAAAAAGATATTATTCCATGACTTAGGAAGACTACTCATCATAAATTGCTTGATGTGATAATGAAATAAATCCTTTATAAAAACTGGTTAGTCTACAGGGGTGCAATTAGTTATCTCTTATTCTCTCTCTTATTCTCTCTCAGGTGGAGACATCCAGACAAGCTTAAAGTTAACTAAGTTAGGAACAATATGAAATATGATTGAGGCAAGGCAGAAAAGGTTTTATTTAATCAAAAGGCCCTGTACATGTTATACTATATTTGTGTTGCATCAGCACTTTTCTGTTTTTCCCTCCAAAAGTTTTTTCAAAATCCATCATACAAAATTTGTTGTGGGAAAAGATCCTGTCAAGAAGGATGACTCATGCAAACATTTAAGCTGCTTATTTATTCTCATTAGGGCACCCTTCATGGTTTTATTATAGTTTAAAAAGAATTAGCACTACTTCCAAAAAAATTCAGTCCGAATAGAGCTGGAAGGAGCCTTGGAGGTCTTCTAATCCCTATACAATTTGAGACAAGTGACTATCCAACCTCCAGTGATGAAGCATCCACAACTTCTGAATGCAAACTGTTCCACTAGTAGTTAATTGTTATCACTGTTAGAAAATTTCTCCTTAATTCCATGTTGCTTCTCTCGATTAGTTTCCATCCATTGTTTCTTGTCTTGCCTTCTGGTACTTTGGAAAATAAATTGAGCCCCTCCTCTTTGTGGCAGCCCCTCAAAGACTGGAATAATGCTATCATGTCATCCCTAGTCCTTCTTTTCTCTAGACTGGCCATACCCAAATCCTGGAACTGTTCTTCATATGTTTTAGTCTCCAGGCTTTTAATCATCCTAGTTACTCTTCTCTGCACTTTTTCCAAAGTCTCAAAATATTTTCTGTAATGTGAGAAAACTGATCCCTCTCGTTATTTTTAACTTGCATTTGCAGGTGTTCATGTTTTTTCTATAATTCTTCTGGTATGATCAAATCAGATTTTCATATTTCATTGTAAAATTTCCTCTCATTTTCAGGACTAGATCTTCTATAGACTTAATTAAAATCAGATCTGCTGCAAGATATTAAGCAGCTGTGTTTTCAGGCTTCTCTCTCCAATATAAGTTGTTGTAAGCTGCAAAGTCGTGTCCGACCCATCGCAATCCCATGGACAATGTTCCTCCAGGCCTTCCTGTCCTCTACCATCTTCTGGAGTCCATTTAAGCTCTCGCCTACTGCTTCAGTGACTCCATCCAGCCACCTCATTCTCTGTCGTCCCGTTCTTCTGTTACCCTCAATCTTTCCCAGCATTAGGCTCTTCTCCAGTGAGTCCTTCCTTCTCATTAGGTGGCCAAAGTATTTGTGTTTCAACTTCAGGAACTGGCCTTCTAAATAGCAGTCAGGGTTGATCTCCTCTAGGACTGACCGGTTTGATCGCCTTGCAGCCCAAGGGACATGCAGGAGTCTTCTCCAGCACCATAGTTCAAAGGCCTCAATTTTTTTGCGCTCAGCCTTTCTTATGGTCCAACTTTCACTGCCATACATTGCAACTGGGAAGACCATAGCCTTGACTATACGCACTTTTCTTGACAGGGTGATGTCTCTGCTTTTTAGTGTGCTGTCTAGATTTGCCATGGCTTTCCTCCCCAGGAGCAAGCATCTTTTAATTTCTTGGCTACAGTCCCCATCTGCAGTGATCTTGGAGCCCAGAAAAATAAAATCTGTCACTAGCTCCATTTCTTCCCCATCTATTTGCCAGGAATTGAGAGGGCCAGATGCCATGAACTTGGTTTTCTTAATGTTAAGTTTCAACCTAACTTTTGCACTCTCCTTTTTCACCCACAACAAGAGGCTCTTTACTTCTTCTTCACTTTCTGCCATTAGAGTGGTATCATCTGCATATCTTAGGTTGTTGATATTTCTCCAAGCAATCTTAATTCCAACTTTTGATTCATCTAGCCTTGCCTTTCTCATGATGTGCTCTGCATATAAGTTAAATAGGCAGGGTGACAGTATACAGCCTTGCTGGACTCCTTTCCCAATTTTGAACCAATCAGTGCTTCCGTGTCCAGTTCTCACTGTTGCTTCTTGACTCGCATATAGGTTTCTCAAGAGAGAAATAAGATGGTCTGGTACTCCCATCTCTTTAAGAACTTGCCACAGTTTGTTGTGATCCAGTCAATGAAGCAGAAGTAGATGTTTTTCTGGAACTCCCTAGCTTTCTCCATGATCCAGCGTATGTTGGCAATTTGATCCCTAGTTCTTCTGCCTCTTCAAAATTCTGCCTGTACTTCTGGTTGTTCTCGATCCACATACTGCTGGAGTCTAGTTTGTAGGATTTTAAGCATAACTTTACTAGCATGTGAAATGAGTGCAATGGTGCGATAGTTTGAACATTTTTTTTGGCACTGCCTTTCTTTGGAATTGGAATGTAAACTGATCTTTTCCAATCCTATGGCCACTGTTGAGTTTTCTAAATTTGCTGGCAAATTGCGTGTAGCACTTTTACTGCATCGTCTTTTAAGATTTTGAATAGCTCATCTGGAATACTGTCACCTCCATTAGCTTTGTTGTTGCTTAGCTTTTCTAAGGCCCACTTCACTTTACATTCTAAGATGTCTGGCTTGAGGTTAGTGACCACCTTATCGTGGTTATCAGGGACGTTAAGCTCATTCTTGTATAGTTCTTCTGTGTAATTTTGTCACCTCTTCTTAATCTCCTCTGCCTCTGTTAGGTCCCTGCCATTTTGGTCCTTTATCATGCTCATTTTTGCATGAAACATTCCCTTCATCTCTCCAATTTTCTTGAAGAGATCTCTTGTCCTCCCTATTCTATTGTTTTCTTCTATTTCTTTGCACTGTTCATTTAAGAAGGCATTCTTATCTCTTCTAGCTATTCCCTGGAATTCTGCATTCAATGGGCGTATCTTTCTTTTTCTCCCTTGCCTTTGACTTCCCTCCTTTCCTCAGCTATTTGCAAAGCTTCCTGAGACAACCATTTTGCTTTCTTGAATTTCTTTTTCTTTGGGATGGTTTTAGTTGCTACCTCTTGTATAATGTGCGAACCTCTGTCCATAGTTCTTCAGGCACTCTGTCTATCAGTTCTAATTCCTTAAATCTATTTGTCACCTCTACTATATATTCAATAGGGATATGATTTAATTCATACCTGAGTGGCTTAGTGCTTTTCCCTACTTTGTTCAGTTTAAGCCTAAACTTTGCAACGAGACACAGTCAGCTCCTGGTCTTGTTTTTACTGACTGTATAGAGCTTTTCCATCTTTGGCTGCAGAGCACATAGTCAATCTGATTTCTGTGTTGACCGTCTGGTGATGTCCATGTGTAGAGCCGTCTCTTGGGTTGTTGGAAAAGAGTGTTTGCTATGACCATCGTATTCTCTTGACAAAATTCTATCAGCCTGTGCCCTGCTTCATTTTGTACCCCGAGGCCAAACTTGCCTGTTATTGTGCTTATCTTTTGGTTTCCTACTTTAGCATTCCAATCCCCCATGATGATAAGGACATCATTTTTGGGTATTAGTTCTATAAGGTGCTGTAGGGCTTCATAGAACCGGTCAATTTCAACCTCTTCAGCACTGGTGGTTGGGGCATAGACTTGGACTACTGTGATATTGAATGGTTTGCCTTGGATTCGAACTGAGATCATTCTGTCATTTTGGAGATTGTATCCCAGTATTGCTTTTCCTACTCTTTTATTGACTATGAAGGCTACTCCATTTCTTCTGAGGGATTCTTGCCCGCAGTAGTAAACCTGATGGTCATCTGAATTAAGTTCACCCATTCCTGTCCATTTTATTTCACTGATTCCTAAGATGTCGATGTCCAGTCTTGTCATCTCTTGTTTGACCATGTCCAGCTTGCTTTGATTCATCGATCTTACATTCCAGGTTCCTATAGAGAAAAAATATTTATAACATTGGACTTTCCTTTCACCACCAGATACATCCATAGCTGAGCGTCCTTTCGGCTTTGGCTCAGTCGCTTCATTCTTTCTGGCGCTACTAGTACTAGCCCTCTGCTCTTCCCCAGTAGCATATTGGACGCCTTCCGACCTGAGGGGCTCATCTTCCAGCGTCATATTGTTTTGCCTTTTGGTAATGTCCATAGGGTTTTCATGGCAAAGATACTGGAGTGGATTGCCATTTCCTTCTCCAATGGATCACGTTTTATCAGAACTCTCTGCTATGACCTGTCCGTCTTGGGTGGCCCTGCACGCCATAGCTCATAGCTTCATTGAATTACACAAGCCCCTTCGCCATGAGAAGGCAGTAATCCATGAAGGGCCAATATAAGTAGGTGGTGATTCTTGCAATTTGGGCTCAATTTGGGTTCGTCGTAAATTGAGGACTATCTGTACTGTAGTGGAATTGCTGTAGTCAGCCATACTACTTCAAAAGCAGGTGGAGATGCAAACTCTTTCAATATGTCATCATATTCACTGGTCACAGAAGTCTTTGAAGGATTTTCACAGGTGGCTGTGGCTTAAAAGTAGAAGAAAGCTACTGATCTGTGTGGAAAGTCATGCTCTGGAATCCATAGGGCGTTACAGTTAGACTTAGCTTGTAATTTGAACCTTGACATGAGTTCTGCTTGCAGAATTTCAGATATTTTTAAATGGAGGATTTTTAAAAATAACCACATGGTACAATCTCAGATGTGAAGAAATGGTAGCAAGGCAAGACAGAAAACTGGTAGACTGTAGGAATCTGGGAAACAGCAGGCTACACTTTAACTCA
This sequence comes from Daboia siamensis, assembly GCA_024449315.1. NCBI lineage: Eukaryota > Metazoa > Chordata > Lepidosauria > Squamata > Viperidae > Daboia > Daboia siamensis. The sequence goes on along the minus strand of JAKJMR010017385.1, from coordinate 128,971 downwards.
TCTGGATGAGGGCTGATAACCCTAAGAATGGGAAACCTTTAAAAGGCTTGCTTAACATCTCACCAATATAGAGGACTCCTCCTTTATGGAATAAGTCCTAAGATTTGTGCCCAAAAATGAGTCTCAGCACAAGAAGCATTTTATAGGTTAGTAGCCCTTGTTATAGGACCATAATGACTGACCTGATTTTGTGACTTTTTTTTTTTTGCAATGGCTATTAAGTAAAGATGGCATCCATAAGGGCAAACATATTGGTCAATGAGCAAATGCCATAGTTGTTAAACAAACCCATTGTTTGTTATAATGTGGTTTGGTCAAATGCCCAAAGTGTGTACTGGTTTTGAGCAAAATCATGATAAAACATGGGCATGTGAATGAGAGATACTGCAAATGGCTGTGAAGGCACCTGAAATTCAGCCATGTCATTATGGAGGAGCCCTGACTATTGGAACTTTGAATCCAGGTTGTAAGTAGTAGGTAATCAAAACTTCAAGAATTGCCTCTACGCAGCAGTTGAGGATGACCTGTATAGAAAAGAAACAGCAGGCAAAGAGAGGTGGTTAACCTACCAAGAGTCGTTACATAGGGAATTTTATTTTACTTATTTACTTAATTTCTCAACCACCCATTTCCCTCAGAGAGGGACTACATAGTTTGAGAGAGAATACAAGATTAAATCAAGACATCAATTAAGTGCAGAGGCATTTCATTTTCATTTCACAGATAAGATTTAAGATGGATAACAAGACATTTGGAATTGAACGGCACAACATAAAAATTGAACTATGTACACAGGTCAACATGTAATGGCTAAATCTTTTGTTAAAATTTGAAACAAGTATGGTAAAATGAGCTAAGAACTTTGGACATAATATATTAATGGAACGATGGGAAAATACACATCTGAAAGGACTAAAAAATACATTGTGGTATATTTTAAAAGAAAACTTTTGTAAAATGATGTCCTGTTGATAGATGAGTCCATAAAAATTATCTAGAAGATATAAAGGTATTTCAGATTTATTTTTATATGATAATTACTGCAACATTATTATATGAAAAAATAAATAAAAAGGCTCTGAAATTCCCACAACTTAGAAGTGGAGGGTGAAGATGACAGAATTAGTAGTGATAGGAAATTGGACTTGTTTGATTAGGGAAAGGACAATAATTACATTTATTAGTGATTAGAAACCCTTACAGACTCTTTGCTCAAAAAAGAAAACAAATTGATCTTGTGATTTATACATTTGCTGATTAGAAAGGGTAGACCATGGAAAAAAGGAATTTCTGTAATAACCTTAAAGGTAAAGGTAAAGGTTTCCCCGCACGTGCGTGCTAGTCGTTTCCGAACATAAAATATAAAAGTGCTTGTAAATTCTCTTAATGTAAAGCAGGCATGTCAAACTTGCGATGTCATGTGACATCATGCAATATATCGTGAGTTTTTCCCCATTGCTGGCAATGGGGTGGGCGTGGTTTCAGCATGACGCATTCGGCCTGCGGGCCAGCAGTTTGACATGCCTGATGTAAAGATAAAGGCTTCCATTGTCCACTTGTGTCCAATTCTAGAGGGTGGTGCTGATCTCTGTATCTTAGCCCAGGGAGCCATTGTTATCTGTAGATATTTCCATGGTCATGTGGCTACATGTTGAGGTGCACGGAATGCTTTACCGTCCCACAGAAGTGGTAAAGTACCTATTTATCTACGCACACTGCATGCTTTTGAACTGCTAGGGTGTGCAATGACTCAACTGTTAAAAAGACTCTGAAAATGAGATCTGAGCACTGGGTAACAGTTGAGCTCCCATTACTTTTCCCAGCTCCTGCCCATCTAGTTCTTAAGAGTACTGTGAAATAATGTTTTCATTATCATTATTTGGAAGGAAGTGTGTAGTGGGGTGCCCCAGGGCTCTGTTCTGGGCCCAGTGCTCTTCAACATCTTCATCAACGATTTGGATGAGGGGATAGATGGGGAACTCATCAAATTTGCACACAACACCAAGCTTGCAGGAATAGCCAATACTCCAGAAGATAGGCTTAAGATACAGGAGGATCTGGACCGACTCGAACACTGGGCACTATCTAACAAAATGAAGTTCAATTGTGAAAAAAGTAAGGTTCTACATTTAGGCAGGAAAAATCAAATGCACAGGTATAGTATAGGTGGTACCTTGCTCAATAGTAGTAACTGTGAGAGAGATCTCGGAGTCCTAGTGGACAATCACTTAAATATGAGCCAACAGTGTGCTGCAGCTGCCAAAAAAGTCAACACAGTGCTAGGCTGCATCAACAGAGGGATAGAATCAAGATCACGTGAAGTACTAATACCACTTTACAATGCCTTGGTAAGGCCACACCTGGGATACTGCATTCAGTTTTGGTCACCACGATGTAAAAAAGATGTTGAGACTCTAGAAAGAGTACAGAGAAGAGCAACAAAGATGATTTGGGGACTGGAGGCTAAAACATATAGGGAATGGTTGCTGGAATTGGGTATGTGTAGTTTAATGAAGAGAAGGACGAGGGGGGATATGATAGCAGTCTTCCAATATCTCAGGGGCTACCACAAAGAAGAGGGAGCCAAGCTATTCTCCAAAGCGCCTGAAGGCAGGACAAGCAATGGATGGAAACTAGTCAAGGAGAGAAGCAACCTAGAACTAAGGAGAAACTTCCTGACAGTTAGAACAATTAACCAGTGGAACAACCTGCCTCCAGAAGTGGTGAATACTCCAACACTGGAAGTTTTTAAGAAGAGCTGGACAGATATTTGTCTGAAATGGTGCAGGATTTCCTGGCAGAGCAGGGGGTTGGACTAGATGACCTCCAATCATTATCATCATCATCATCATCATCATCATCATCATCATCATTATTTCTTTGGTCCTCTCTGAGATTGACTCTGACTTGTTTTAATCTTGTTCTACAATGTATAGTTAGAACCAGCCATTCTTAGCCCAATGTGTGAACCATTTAATATATTTTGGACTTGGGGTCTTTGAGCTGATTAGGCCACATGCTTTAGTAAGGTTTTTTAGAACATCATCAACAACTGAAGACTTGAGAAATTTCATAGTGTTTCTTTTGCATGTGCCAGTGGCTGTCCAGAGTTTTTAAACACCAAATTATTTCACCTGTTCTGTCTTTTACTCAGTTTTAGTCATTTCAATAAAATGGATGGCACACCAATCAGAGATGATTTCATTTGGGTTAAAATTTCTTCTAGACTTTATGGAGATAACATTTTTATCTTTTTCTACTATCAGCTGTTTTCAATTTTTCCTACTAGCTTAGTAATTTCTTATATTTATGTGCCCCCAGATCCTACAATAACAGCTATTAGAACAAAATAAAACTCATAAACAAAAACAATAACATAATTAAATGATAACAAAATAGCTAGATCAAAAAACTTGATCTAGCCTACTTTGTTCAGATCAGAATTCTAGGTCACCTTGAAAAAAAAGTGAAATAACATTGACCCGCTTTGAACACTGCTGAAAAATCATAGATCCGACTTATCCACAATATCATACTGTGCATTTTTAAGCATACTTTATTGAGTTGACACTTAAGCATAAATGATGTTTTGAAAATCACTGCATTTTTGCATTTACCCACTAGACTAAATAAAAACAAAAGAAATCACAACAAAAGAGAGTTACCACAATCTCTAAAGTTACCCGTAGCTTTATATTATGTATGAACTGTAGTAAAGGATCAGCTCTTTTGAGCAGCAGCTGTGCCAGAAATATCAAAAATATTGGAAAGAGCTACTGTGGAAGTAGATTGCTGCTTGGTTACTAATTAGTGAGTGTTAATGGCCTTTGTCAGTTAAATGAATTGAAGCAACTGTTGTTGTGGCTTCTTACTATTAAAAAGATGTTCAAGAATGTCTTTCAGTCTTGTTAATTGTCCAAGAATGTCATTTCAGTTGAATGGGTTGGGGACTGTATCTTAGGGAGTGGATGGCTAAGAAAGCTAATGTTTGATCCATGTTGTTCAGTCCTGGAAAATAAATTGCACTCATTTATTCATGATTTGTGATTTCTAGAGTAATGCAATTTGTGAGAAATTAAAAAATAAGTGGATAATTCTGGAAAGTGTTCCATGGAGGAATAATTACCATACTGTGTTGTTAGATAAATTATTTATATTCACAAAATACTTTTTTTGCCTTCTGTAATTCATAAGAGTACTACATTTTTTGTTGAAACATCATTTGTTGTATGGAAAAGAACCCTGCATGGTGCTGAAATTTGGATTGATAGATACAAAAGTTTTCAGAATTAGATATTGATATGAGCATTAATTATAATTGTAAATTGCACAAATGTTCAGTAGTAGAATAAGTCATCATTTTCACTAATTATCAAGTACATGATAAAGATAATGATCAATGATGCATTTTTGAAAACATGATGTTTTAAACTAATGTTAGCTAATGCAAATGTGCTCATTTAAATGGTTATAGTTACTTCCCAGTAAATATTGCAGCATAATTGTCTAGTTTGTTCATTCATTCATTCAATTTCAATATTGTTAGATTCTTTCTTTCTTTCTTTCTTTCTTTCTTTCTTTCTTTCTTTCTTTCTTTCTTTCTTTCTTTCTTTCTTTCTTTCTTTCTTTCTTTCTTCCTTCCTTCCTTCCTTCCTTCCTTCCTTCCTTCCTTCCTTCCTTCCTTCCTTCCTTCCTTCCTTCCTTCCTTCCTTCCATCTACTATTTCTGATTCCTGTTTCTTAGGTTATTATGAATGTCACCAGCTGACCTGGCAAAATTTGCTGAACATTTGAAAATTTTCTGTCGGTCTTTTACGCTTTTTTAATCAGAACTGTTTCTAGCCTCAGTTACATTCCCTGAATTCATTTTTTAATAGTTAATAATTTTTTGGCAATTAGAGGAGCTCAGTACTTTAAAACTACATTGTTTTTGGCAACAATGTGGAAAGGGTGTACTATTTGCCTTCTTCCAGATTTTTTATTTTCTGTCCAAGTATACAGCTTCTAGATCAGGGCTTTTCAACTGATGGTATGTGTACCACTGGCTGGTGTTATGCATAGGACTGGTTAAACAGCACTGTAAAAAAAAAAGTAAAAAGCATTTTTTTAAACTAACCTGCTTTCAGCTGCATTCTGTTTCTCCATTCGCTTCTCAGCCGTGTGTTTGTGGGACAAAAAAAGTTCCATGAGACTTTCTAACTTCTCGTGAGATCTCACGAGAAGTTAGAAAGTGTCATGGAACTTTTTTTTCCTTTTTTACTGAGAGTCCCACAAACAGATGGCGAAGACAGAGAAGCAGAGAAACGGAATGCAGCTGAAAACAGTTTAGTAAAAAATGCTTGGGGATGGTGAGGGCATCTGGGCGGGGGTGGGGACTGGCAGAACCTGGCTAGGCTTGTTCCTTCCAGCTTTTGAGCTCGCCGAAAGAAGGAAGGGAGCCCCACCTTTCCTTCCGAACACTTGAGTGGGGTTTTTGAGGGGTTTCTGGGGTGTCTCCACTGTAGGGAGGTCCATGGCTGCAGCCACGAGGACGCCACTGGGATTCCCCTCCCCACAGCATGATGCTGGATCGTCCCGCACCCTCCACAGAGAACTCCCAGTGATCTGCTGCTGCCCAGCAGCAACCCCAGCCGGTGAGAAGAATGAGGGAAAGGCGGCAAGCCTGGAACTGGAGCTCCAGAGGGCTCCCAGCATTCCTCCAGAGTGGTCAGGGCCAGTTGCAGGCTCCCCTCCCCCCTCCTGCTGTCTTCGTTGGGTGGAGCCGCCTCTGGGAGATCAGGCCCTAGCCAACCGCCATGTCCCTGACTGCATGGAGCCACCTCCCTGCACTCCACATTCAGTGGAGATTCTTCACCCCACAGTCGCCAATCTGCCCATTGCCGTATCGCCCATCAGCCAGTGGTCCCCGGAACTGGTCCCGGCTCCGCTGATGTCGGCTGGCGAGAAGCAGAAGGGGAGGTGGCAGCTGTCCCCGTCCTGTGTTGGCTTGCCCTGGACCGCAGAGAGGTCTTGGCGGTGTCTGCTTCCACTCCTGAAGCAGCGGCAGCTCCGACTAACGGGAAAATACAGGAGGGGAGGTGGCAATCAGCCCCGGCCTCCACAGGCATGCTCCAGACCACTGAGAGCCCCATGGTGGCATTCACTCCCATGGTGGCGGCAGCTTTGTCAGGACAAAAAGGTGCTGAGTGGGGGGGGGGGGGGGAGCGGCGGCCAGCGCCCGCCCCCGCCCGGGGGCCCCCGACAGCGGAGAGCCCCCGGCCGGGGGGGCCCCCCCGCGGGGGTAAGCGCCGGGGGGGGGGGGGGAGCTGGGTGGGAAAAAGGGGGGGGGGGGGGGGGGGGGGGGGGAAGCGGCAGCCAGCGCCTGCCTCTGCCAGTGGGCTCCAGACAGCGTAGAGCCTCTGGCAGTGTCGGCACTTCTGCAGTGCTAAGCGTCGGGAGGGAGGTGGCAAGCTGACACCGAGCTTCCCCCCCGTTGTGTGTTGGACCAACGGGACTCAACATGTTGGGGCCCGGTTGCCGGCTCGCCACCTTTCCCTGTTCTCACTGGCAACCCCTTGTAGAGCTCCATTAGCAACATGGCTGGGCCGGTGGGGTTCACAGCCAAAGGGGCGCAAAGTGGAGGAGGTAAGTGCATGGGCAGCCCCAGAGCTGGAGCAGTGGCCAGGGGAAGTGGAGGTACAGGCAGCGCAGTTCTGACAGCCAGCACGTCCCATGAAGAAGCGCCCGTGATCTGTGCCCGGCCTCAACCCGACTTTTCTACCCGGCGGCCGGTGAGGGGAGGGATTTGTCAGACAATTTTACCGGCTGACCAAATGGGGAGGGAGGGAGGGAAAGGGAAAGTATGTGGATGGGAAAGGGAAGGAAAAGAAACAAATGGATGAAAAAGGGAAGGAAAGAAAAGGGAAGGGAAGAGAGGAATGTGAGAGAAAGCAAGGAAGAAGAGCGAGTAGCAAGAAGAGGGAAAAAGGTGATGAAAGAAGAAAAGGTGAGAGGAAGGAAGGAAGGAAAGGGAAGGAAAGAAGAAAGGGACAATGGGAGAGAGGGAGGGAAGGAAGACACCCACCCCAGTCCCACCCCTCTCTACCGGTGGCCCACGGGTTTCCCCTCACTGCAACCTGTACTTTATCATTTTTTTCCTTTTTTTTGTGCTCAAGTTTTTGACATCTTGCTGGGCGACTGGTGGTACTCAGATAGTGCCTTATCCTAAAAGTGGTACAATGGGTGAAAAGTTTGAAAAGCCCTGTTCTAGATGATATGTCATCCAGATACAATCATGTACTTGAGATGGGTGGCCATATAAATCCACTAAACAAATAAATACACAAGCAAGCCAGCAAACCAGGTGAAGCTCTGCTATGTCTTTTCAAGATCAGCCAATGCTAGCTACATGTCACCTGCCCAGGTGGAGCTTTGATGGCCCCCCATGTTGGCTTTTTTGACCTACAGATCTCCCTTTGAATGTTGTGGGGGTTTCAGTTCCTAGCGGATTACAAGCTTTCCTCTCCCATTCTCAGTTTGGGGAAAGGTCAAATCTGTGAGGATGTGGCTTCCACGTGGAAAAGTCCAATCTGTCCCTGACGTTTTTGATTAAAATTAAAGGAAGAAAAACATTTTTGAAAAGCTGCAGAACTGAGCAGGAGAATATGTTTCCTGTTCGATAACTTTTTGAGTGCACATTCTTGGCCTTTTAGAAGCAACTGTCAAAATGCATTTTCTTCTGCTCAGGATATTGTAATAATTGCTCACCAAATAATCACCAATTAGTGAATAATCTTTGCTGGCTTTCCTTTGTTGTAGAATGCTAACTAAGCACTTGTTGAACACTTTCCAATGGTGAACTCTCTTTTTCAAGCCTTAGATTAGTGTTGGGTAATCTGGAGGACTTCCTGTAGGACAATGTTTCTCAACTTTGGCAACTTTTAAGAGTGTGGTCCTCCAAAATTTCCCAGCCAGCCTTGCTGATATAGGGGGATATATTTCCTTTAAGAAATCACCAGGTTGAGAAAAACTTTTCTAAAATACTTGTACCTTGTATCGTTAAATGACTTTTCTTATGGTGTCACCCTACTATATTAAAAATGCAGGTGATGGATATGCAGCAAAGATCTTTCTAAAAGAAGGCTGGATGAGCTATCTTATAGTTTACAATTGCATCAATAACTTTTCTTAAAAAAATACAGCATGAGCATGACAATGAAATTTTGTATGCACTGGGAAAGGATGCTATAATTCTTTGATCTCTTCTGATCCAAATCTGTGGATATTGCATTTCTGAAATTTAGGTCTTAATATTATAATAGATGGTTTGTCTAGATGGGCTGCTTAAAACGCTCTGTTTTTCCTATCCACCAGTCTAACCTCCAGTACTCTTGATCTAAAGGAAGAATATGCAGAAACGAGGTGTTTTAAATATCTTAGCATTGTTCATGCAATGACTGATTATGTGAATGGTGTCTCACTTATTTTTTTTTAATCTCATTTATATCCCACCCTTCTCCGAAGACTCAGGGCAGCTTACAATCTAAGAAGCACAAATAAATGTGCTTAGCAATATTTTATTTTTATTACATTTATATCCCGCCCTTCTCCGAAGACTCAGGGCGGCTTACAAGCTTAGCAGTAGCTTTCATTCTATGTATATGCCTGCTTATTAGGGCTTTCGCCCCCCCCCCCCCCAGCGGCATTTTTACAAAGTCAGCTTATTGCCCCCAACAATCTGGGTTCTCATTTTACCTACCTCGGAAGGATGGAAGGCTGAGTCAACCTTGAGCCTGGTGGGACTTAAACCTGCACTAATTGCAGGCAGCTGGTGTTACTTAAGGAGGCATTAGCCCACTGCTTCACCAAGGCTCTTATTTGTTGTTGTTATTATTATTTTATTTATAATCAGTTAATTGCAGGGCAAATCTTGAAGATTTTCAAAACACAACAGAATACCAGCAGAACATAAGCCAGTAATAAAAATGAAAGAAGATGATTTCATATCACAACAAAATTGATTTTGCAGTTTGAGTTAGAGAGCTATTTTGACCAAATGGTTAAGGCACCAGGCTAGAGTGAGTTAGGCTGAAAGTGTGTGACTGGTACAGGATCACCCAGCTGGCTTTCATGGCTAGGGCAGGACTAGAACTCATGGTCTCCTACTTTCTAGCCTGGTGCCTTAACTACTAGATCAAAGTTAAGGAAATGATTGGTCCATTAGTGGGAGAAAGTGGCAAGAAGGTGACAAGCAACAGGGAGAATGCAGAACTATTTAACTTGATTTTTGCACCCGTCTTTGCACAAAGGGGAAAAAAAACCCAGTCCAACCTATCAAAAATAGTACTGTAAAAAACAGATTAGAAACACAAGTTAAGATAGGCAAGAAAATGGTAAGTGATGGTAAGTCCACCCTAGATGAGTTCAAATCACCAGGACCAGATGGACTATACCAAGGAACTGGCAGATGTGATCTCAGAACCACTGAAGTACTGTATTTTCCCGTGTATAAGACACTATTTTTTTTCTTGCAAACACCCTATTCACAAATAAGTCATAGAACTGAGATGAATTAACTTAACAATCTCTTTGCTTGTCAGTGGGATGTACTGTGATGCCCTCAGAATAGTTAATCTAGAATTATTAACCTCTTTCCTCCCAGCTTTCATAGAGTTACAACACTTGAAAGCCTTATTCTCACCTCATTTGTTTGTAGAACAAGCCAATTACCTTTACATTCCAGTAGGTGACACCATTTCTTCAGCTCTGAAAAATGATGCTGTTGACATACTGATATTCAGTGAAGACTATCCTGGTTAGATCTGAATTACTGCATCTTGTTATCGATCTACACATTAGCTCTGCATTGCTGCTTTTCTTGCTTTTCACTGTTAATGGTGCTTAATTACAACAGGACTTGTAATTAAGATAAGTTAAGATAACCTTTATTGTCATTTTTTTTTTACTATGGGCACAATAGCACACATCAAAAATGAAATTTAGGTGCCCACTCTCAAAGTGAAACACATACATGACGCACACCTAAACATACTACTTACAACATATGTATAGACCCACACCCCTACATATACATAACAAATAAATATTAAATACTGTCGATCTTGAATATATAATGGAAGGAGGAAGTCTGAGAGTTCACAAGGTTAATGCTGAATGGAATGAAACTATGGCTGAATCTGGATGTTCTGCTTCGGATACCACGAAGCCTCCTCCCAGGAGGTGAAAAAACATTTCTTTTTGCTGAATGGTAAAAAGGGAATACCACGTGGGTTGCTGGAGCAGCTAATGGCTTTCCAGTAACCCAGACTACAAGTCTCCTGTGCTGCAATTGGCTATCTCCAGGTGGCAATGGTTGATTCAAACCTATTGGCTGCCACCTAGGGGCTAGACTATATATTGCGGCTAGTTGCAGCCATTCCCCCAGTACAGTCATTGCATGAAATAAACGATGAGTTACCCTGTACTCTGTTCCGTATCTTCATTCCTGCGCCAAAGAACCCATTATTTAACAGGTTTCTTTCTGTTTGTTTGGTTGGTTTTTTGCACACTGGAAAAGACGTTATGTTAAACTTTTATATATGTGAGACAGTTAGAAAAGCCATTTCTTAAAAACAATTAGAATAGAATGAAAAAAAGGCACCTTCTGTGCCTGCAATCTAAAGCTTTATATATATTTCCAATTTCCAATGCATTATGCTAAAAGAGTCTGTCTGGAACACTGGAACACTGGAACACTGGAACATTGAACACTGGAACACTGGAACATTGATTATTGATTTAATTAATTTATATCCTGCCTTTATTATTTTTTATGAATAACTCAAAGTTCTTGTTTGGTTATGCCAAGACATGGCAAGTAACCTCTTAAGACCCTAATGTTTATGAATTACCTTGTGTAATATAAATAAACAATGATCTCTCTGCCAAAACATAGAAATTGGTGGGGCTTCCTTCTCATGGCCTGAGGCTGCTTTTACCATTCCTTTCCCCATCCCTTTTTACCTCTCTGCAGATAAGGTTATCTAAGATTGCCTACTCCATAGAGTAATACCACTTTACGACGCCTTGATAAGGCCACACCTGGAATAATGCATCCAGTTTTGGTCACCATGATATAAAAAAAGATGTTGAGACTCTTGAAAGAGTACAGAGAAGAGCAACAAAGATGATTGGGGGACTGGAGGCTAAAACATATAGGGAACGGTTGTTGGAATTGGGTATGTGTAGTTTAATGAGTAGTTTAATATAAGGGATGCGGTGGCTCAGTGGGTTAGGATGCTGAGCTTGTCAATCAGATGGTCAGCAGTTTGGCGGGTCGAATCCTGAGTGCCGTGTAACAGAGTGAGTACCTATTACTCGTCCCAGCTTCTGCCAACCTAGCAGTTTGAAAACACGTAAAAATGCAAGTAGAAAAATAGGGACCACTATGGTGGGAAGGTAACAGCGTTCCGTGCGCCTTTGATGTCTAGTCATGCCGGCCACATGACCACGGAGACGTCCTCGGACAAGCACTGGCTCTTCGGCTATGAAACGGAGATGAGCACCAGCCCCTAGAGTCGGAAACGACTAGCACGCACGTGCGGGGGAACCTTTACCTTTAGTTTAATGAAGAGAAGGGTGAGGGGTGACATGGTAGCAATGTTCCAATATCTCAGGGGCTGCCACAAAGAAAAGGGAGGCAAGCTATTCTCCAAAGCACCTGAAAGCAGGACAAGAAGCAATGGATGGAAACTAGTCAAGGAGAGAAACAACCTAGAACTAAGGAGAAACTTCCTGACATTTAGAACAATTAACCAGTGGAACAACCTGCCTCCAGAAGCTGTGAATGGTCCAACACTGGAAGTTTTTAAGAAGAGACTGGACAGCCATTTGTCTGAAATGGTATAGGGTTTCCTGGCTGAGCAGGGAGTTGGATTAGATGACCTCCAAGGTCCCTTTCAACTTTATTATTATTATTGTTGTTGTTATCATTATTATCTATCCTTTATCATTTTTACAGATCATTGGCTTTCATGGTTAAGGTGGACTAGAACAGGGCTTTTCAACCTTTTTACCCATTGTACCACTTTTAGGATATTGCAACGTTTGTGTACCACCACCTAGCAAGGTGTCAAAAACTTGATGACAAAAAAAAAGGAAAAAAGTGATGAAGTACAGGTAGTCCCCTACTTACAACAATTCGCTTAGTGACTGTTCGAAGTTACAATGGCACTGAAAAAAGTGCCCCCCAAGCCACAGCTGAGCAAGACACCTGCTTGCCTGCCTGGTGGCACTCTTCCTCTTGTCCAAGGTTTTCATTGTTGTGAGCATTTTTGTTGAGGATTGGCAGTGGGGGTGGGGTGGGGGGGTGTTTGTTTTTTATTCCTCCCATCTGCTGGGTGATTGCAGCAGGTTTTGGTCACTTCATATGACCCTGGGACACTGTGACTATCATAAATATGAATCAGTTGCCAAGCATCTGAATGTAAATCACAAGACCCTGGAGATGCTACAACATTCCAGCTGATCGCGCTTCTTCTGGGCTCAGAAGCACCAGAATCAGCGCCGAGCTCCAGCTGGCGCTTCCACTGAGCCCTGACAGCCCTGCAGCTCCAGCCGTTTCTCGCTCAGGCTTGTGCAGTGCTGCCACCAGTTCAGCTCATTCCAATCTCCTGCTATCACTTTTCTAGAATGGTCGCGTATCACCTGCCAGGTGTTAATGTACCACAGGTGGTACCCGTACCACTGGTTGAAAAGCCCTGGACTAGAACACACTAAAGTACAAATACAAGGGAACAACCAAAGAGGATGAAATCTCACTCTCACATCCATAGTTGTGCTACAACATGAATGATTTGTTTTCAGGCACAGCTCAGATAGAATCGATAATTTCAGTGAGTTGAAAATGAAAGCTTCCAGCCATCTCTCTAAGGTAATATTGAAGGCAAAATGAGTAAGCGGTGATTGTGTTTTTGTGATTTGTTTTTTTGAAAATTGAGAACTAAGCGTTGCTTGGGCATCAGGAAAAGGTGCTCTAAATCATCTTATTGGGTAATTCCAACTTGTGAAGACGTTCTCAAAATGTCATCATAGGAAAAATGTAACTGGGTGTAGGCAGGAAATAAGATTTGACTTGTTTTATTTCTTAAGTGAATATACCAAGCTGTTTTTCTAGTTTTCTGGTAAGCTAGTCTATCCAGAAATTTAGAGCAGCCAATATAGATTTTGTAATGATAATTTCTTAAGCTGTTATCGTTTCGATAGATGGCAGCATCAGGCTAGTCCTTGGGTGAGCTCAAAAACCAAGCTGGATTTGGCCTGGCAATCCTTCGATGGGAGATTTATTTATTATTTATTAAATTCATATGCCATCCATCTCATTAACAAGTGACTGGATGGCTTACTTGGGGGACGTTTCTTGGGGAAAAAGCAGACCTGTGAAATAGAAAGCATTAAGATCTTTGGCAGCTATTGTATATCAGACCGAAAGTTACTTTTCTAGACAAGATTCTGACAACCTTTGTTAACTGAATGTTCTGAGCTGAGAAGAATGGGGTCATTAAAAATTTCTCATGCAAAATTATCTACTGAAATATTTCTGGGTGAGGACATAGTTCATTACTTTGTGCTCTCTAAGCTCTGTTTTTCTGCAGAGATTTCAAACTCCACTCCTTACTACTGATGAGGTTACCTCATTCGGGTAATGAAATGTCTGCAGGAAAGCAACCAAGCTCAGAGAGCACCAAGGACCCCTCATTTCATCCCTGAACTGCAAATATTCTACTTTAGTGATGGTTCATTTCTTTTTAATGACTTTCTGGTAAAGTGGCACAAGACTCTGTAGACTTGTTTAGCATGTAGTCTCTTCAACTGATTGGCCTGAGAAGACCGGTTACAGGTAATTCTCACTCTGCTTAATGATCCTTCAAAATTACCACAACTCTTCCCAGAGATATTTAGGAACCAATTTTAAAGTTCCAATGTCATATACATGCATCCTCTAAAAGTCATAGGATCACATTCTGTGGGCTTTGCAACCAGCTTGCATTTCTGGCCATTTGTAGTGTTGCATGGTTGCATGACTATGATTGTCAGGTTTGGGGGGGGGGAGTTGCCAGATTTGATCTTTATTTCCATTTCTGGCAAAAAATGACTTTTGAAGAAAACAGGTTTATTTAACAACTGCAGTGTTCACTTAACAACTATATCTAAAAAAAGGTGGTACAAATAGATCCAGGAAACTACAGACCTATCAGCCTGACCTCAATACCTGGGAAGATTCTGGAAAAGGTAATCAAACAACAAATCAGCGAGCACCTTGATGCAAACAAAAGTCATCACTAAAAGTCAACATGGGTTTGTCAAAAACAGATCATGCCAGACAAATCTTATTACATTCTTTGACCAAGTGATAAAACTAGTGGACCAGAGGAATGCTGTAGATATAATTTAGTTGGACTTCAGTAAGGCATTTGATAAAGTAGATCACAACCTACTACTTGATAAGATAAAAAAATATGGGTTAGATAGCATCACCACCAGATGGATTCATAGCTGGCTGACAGGCCGTACTCAGCGTGTGGTCCTCAATGGAACCTCATCTACATAGTGTGTGTGTAGTGGGGTGCCCCAGGGCTCTGTTCTGGGCCCAGTGCTCTTCAACATCTTCATCAACGATTTGGATGAGGGGATAGATGGATAGATAGATAGATGGGGAACTCATCAAATTTGCAGATGACACCAAGCTGGCAGGAATAGCTAATACTCCAGAAGATAGGCTTAAGATACAGAAGGATCTGGACAGACTCGAACACTGGGCACTATTTAACAAAATGAAATTCAATTGTGAAAAAAGTAAGGTTCTGCATTTAGGCAGGAAAAATCAAATGCACAGGTATAGTATAGGTGGTACCTTGCTCAATAGTAGTAACAGTAATAGTAGTAATAGTAGTAGGGATCTCGGAGTCCTAGTAGACAATTACTTAAATATGAGCCAGCAGTATGCTGCAGCTGCCAAAAAAGCCAACACAGTGCTAGGCTGCATTAACAGAGGGATAGAATCAAGATCACGTGAAGTACTAATACCACTTTACAATGCCTTGGTAAGGCTACACCTGGAATACTGTCCAGTTTTGGTCACCATGATGTAAAAAAGATGTCGAGACTCTAGAAAGAGTACAGAGAAGAGCAACAAAGATGATTTGAGGACTGGAGGCTAAAACATATAGGGAACGGTTGCTGGAATTGGGTATGTGTAGTTTAACGAAGAGAAGAGTGAGGGGTGACATGATAGCAATGTTCCAATATCTCAGGGGCTGCCACAGAGAAGAGGGAGTCAAGCTATTCTCCAAAGCATCTGAAAGCAGGACAAGAAGCAATGGATGGAAACTAGTCAAGGAGAGAAGCAATCTAGAACTAAGGAGAAACTTCCTGACAGTTAGAACAATTAACCAGTGGAACAACCTGCCTCCAGAAGTGGTGAATGCTCCAACACTGGAAGTTTTTAAGAAGAGACTGGACAGCCATTTGTCTGAAATGGTATAGGGTTTCCAGCCTGAGCAGGGGGTTGGACTGGATGACCTCCAAGGTCCCTTCCAACTACTACTACTACTACTACTACTACTACTACTACTACTTCTTCTTCTTCTTCTTCTTCTTCTTCTTCTTCTTCTTCTTCTTATTATTATTATTATTATTATTATTATTATTATTATTATTATTGGCCATGGTTATGTCATGATCCACTTAATGACCATAATTCTGGTATCAACTATGGTTGTAAAGCAAGGACTACATATATTCCAGGGTTGTAAGTGTCATGCTTCCGATTAATAAAACCAAATACATCAGAACTCTGAGGCGTTCCTCAAAGAACATATTTATTGGATACGTAATATCAGCAAAGTGATATCAGCAAAGTGAAACCAACTCTAAAATTCCCCTTAGGGCAGGGGTGTCAAACTGCATGCCCATGGGCTGGATGCATCATCCGGAAGCCGCGCCCACCCTATTGCCGGCAATGGCAAAACTGTCCCGATACGTTGCGTGATGTCATGTGATGTTGTGAGTTTGATATGTTTGCCTTAGGGATTCAATGTAACTAAATGTAACAATTCCCTCCCCTCTACTATGTTATTGATCAAGCTACCCAATAAAAAAAATTGGATTCCGTGAAACTTCTCCCCACCTTCCAGTTCCTGTGGGAATGACCTTGGTTCCCATGGGAGTGCTCTGTGTTTAGTCTAGCAATTCTCTCCCTCCCCCACCCTTCCTACCAACTTGTGGCAACTTAGAATGACAAAGATGGCTTCAGCCAGGTTCGTTTCAGAAGTTGACAGTAAGCTGAATTGAGAAATTGGGGGAAAAAATCCAGAAAAAAGATAGTAGCAATCCATTTCCATACAGTTATTAAGGAAACAGCCATTAGAAGTTAAACTTGACTTGAAGGAGAATTTATTATATGATTCATAGGGCTAAATTGGGCATATAGTTCTCTCTACTAGCATCTTTATCCAAAATACAGAAAACAATGAGACAGAACACAGAAATTCTTTAATTTCAAAGCACTCCCATGCATTAAATCTATCATGTTACTTTTACTTACTGAAACTAGAAATATGAATATGGAAATTTAGGCTTAATTTGCAGTTTTTAGAGTACATGCTCAGTTGGGATTTTGAGCACAGGGGTAAGTATCTACACAAAATGGCTGACACTGGGAAGATTTGTCTGTTTATAAAATGGCTTCAGTGATGGATGTGCCCAGTCACAATACACCTGTTTACCAGGTTCACAAAGTTGCTCCCCACCATCTTACCTAATTATGCAGTTCAGTGTTTTTAAAATTTGTGATCTTTAAGATAAGTGGATTTCAAATCCCAGCATTCCTCAGCCAGCATGTTAGTTAGAGAGTACTAGGAGTTGAAGTCCACACATCTTGAAGTTGACAAGTTTGAAAAATAGCGATTGAGGATATTTATTCCCTCATATTTAGTTTTGCAGTTCAGTGGGTTCTCAAGCAATTTCTGGTCACATCCTTTTCCATTTTATTTTCTAGGAATGTTTTTTTGGTCCAGTTTGAATCCAGTCAAAGTAACATTGCTTGTGAGCACATCACTTTGAAGCATATAAACTTCATACTTTTTTATTATCTGAAAGAATCTTATTTAGGACAGGGCTGTCTTGTAATATTATCATAGATGGAAATTTGGCTTCTCTGATAAATCAGATACTACTTTATCTTAATTATCTCCCAATTTTTAGAAGAAAATGATTACATCTGATTGGTTATTTAATAGAAAGCTGGCACAATGTTGCCTCTGGTCAGCAACACAGTAATTTATTGCTTTGAAAAAGGTTGTGAGAACTATTTTTTTTGAAAGCATAATCCCAGAAAACAGCTGACTGAAACAACATTTTCTCATTTACTTAAGAGACTACCTGTAAAATAAGCTACAGTCAGACTAGTCTGAGGTGTTTCTAGCCTTGTCTCATCTTGCTGACCTATTCTTTTGTGCCTTGTCAAACAGGAACAATGGTGAAATATTTGCCTACAACTTTTGCAAAGTGTCATGCAGGAACTTTAAGGATGTCAAATAAAAACTAACTTCCAAAAGGAGAACAACTTAAACTTGAGTAAGAAGCTGTATGTTCTAAATCTAAAGTGTTGTAAAAAAAAATAGGGAGCAATGCAGTTTTCATAAACACAAGTGCCTTTGTTAGCTTTCTTATTATCATTACGTTTAAGGTGACATCAAATAATTTAGAAACCTTTAATTCAGCTGATCATGGCTGGTTTTAAAATAAGTTAAACAGAGCTCGACCTAGTTTGTACATGGGTGGGAGCTTCTGAGAAATAACCAATTTATCTGGAAATTTGAAAACAAATCATGCTGGAAGACAGGGTCAGACAGATTTCCTGTTGTTGACATATAGACTACATGGGCAAGAGTTAGCCTCAGTTTAAGAAACTCCACCTTTAGGTACACTAATATTTCAACATCTCTTAATACAAACTTTTATGTACTTTTGTTAACATAGATCAGTCTATCTACCTTGTGTTGCATGAAACTGAAGTTTAAAAATGATTGTTTTCTTGAAATTGTTTTTAAATTCATGGAAATACTGAAATGCAAAATCCAGCATCTCTAGCCTGTCTTTTGATATCAAAGATGGTTTAGCTGAGATAGAAATTTAATTTGGACCCTGATTTTTAATACTTTAAAAACAGTCATTTCAGTATTATTTGTATAGTCTAAACAGAACATTCTTTGTATAGAAATAACTGTTTAAGAAGTGGTGTTTTGTTGCTGTCAGTATATAATTATGCTGTGAAAAGCTTGTAGTTTGTAATTCTGCTGATTCTAAGAAATCTTTGTGAGCGTGGATTGGTTTCTTAGAAAAATAGCAGTGCAGGCTAAGTTTAACTGGAACCTTGATAACACTGAAATAAATATCCAGTGATGGATATCGCTAATTGCCCTTGATTAAAGCTAAAGGTTAATAAATTGAAGCCTGGAACTGAAAGACAATGGAAGAATGCACTTTGAATTGGAAAATATGCCATATTTTCCTTAAAAGTGGCTAGCTTTGGTCTGGCTGAGAAATTTGAAGCCTGAATACAAAGCTGACATTTATTGCTATTTGATTCAGAGGAAAAAAATACAGTCTGAATGAATTTTACCACTTGAACCGTTATAAACCACATGCATTTTAGTCTATTAGTAATATTGCTTATGCTACAAAAGTAACATTCCACAGAAGAAGAAAAAAAAATTCTAGCAGATCTTTCTAACAAATCTTTAGGAGGAAGAAATATTCTTAAGAGGAAAAAAACAACCCAGCCAAATAAGTCAATACTGACTGTGGAGTAGAAGGAAACAGAGAGGCTGGAATCTTAAACAGTTTCCTTGGCTGAATCCTTTTTTTGTTTGTTTGTTTATTTGTGTATCAAGCAAACATTAAGTCAATAGCAGTTTACATCACATTGCGAGGAGGAATAAGGTTGTCCCATTACACATAAGAAAGCAACCACAAAGAAAGGAAAAATTATTGCATATAAGAAGTAATAAAGTTCAATTAATATCTCTTTTTGACATCCAATTGTACCATTGACTCCAAGACAAATAATAATCTGTGTCCCCTCGTCCCCTTAACACCATAGTGAACCGATCTGATTCCGCACAGTTCATTATTTTCTGAATTACTATTTGGTCGGATAGGCTAACATCCGTCTTCCAGTATTGGGCCCACACCAATCTTGCAGCAGTTGTTATATGTAACAACAGATACCACGCAGTTCTGTTTATATTTCGTGGTCTTATCCCCAATAAAAATACCTCAGGCCACAATTGTATATGATATCCCAACATCTCACTTAGCCATTTCTGAATATTTTTCCAGAAATTCATAGCCTCCCGACAGGTCCACCATTGGTGGAAATATGTGCCTTCTTTGACACCACATTTCCAACAAGTTGGGGATGTTCCCGGAAATATTTTGGCGAGCATGGCCGGCGGTAAATGCCAATGATATGCCATTTTATATATATTTTCTTTGTATGCTATTGACCGTGGTAACTTAATGTTCTTAACCGAACATTAAGAATTTAATGTTCTTAACCGAACCGCTCCACCTCTCAATATCTATTGAGCAACCTAAATCTCTCACCCAGGCATGGATCAAGGCCTTCGCGCCATCCTCCGCTACTTCCATAGCCATAAAAAATTTATAACACTTAGATAAGATCTTATCATCCACTCCCAACAAAATCCTATCCAGGGTATGGAGCTCTCAACAAATTCCAGGCCTCTGCCTATCCTTCGTGTATTTACTACTAATTTGCAGATAGGTCCACCAATCTAAATTTAATCCCTGTTCCTGAAGTGATAACTTTGTTTTTAAGTTCCCCTTTAGATCTAATAACTCTTTATAAGTCAATTTTTTCTCAAAATTGTATAAAGTCGGATAGATCACAGCTTCCAGGGGTGAGGTCCAAGGTGGCACTTTATTATAATATATTTTCCTAATTCTGGCCCAGATCTCAATCAAAACTCCATGTAAATAATGTTTAGTAAAGTATTCTGGGGGTCTACCTCTTTCCCACCATAGGTGGGCGTGCCACCCCTGCTGGAGATCGTGGCCTTCAATTACCACCAAACGTTTATGTGCCAGTGTGACCCATTCATGAATCCATACCAGGATCACCAAATTATAATAGTTTTGCTAATTTGGAACCCCGAATCCACCTTGTTTTTTTGATTTCTGCATCATTTTTAATCTAATTCGGGGTTTCTTGCCCTGCCAAATAAATCTACTGGTACTCCTATCCAAATTCCTAAAAAAAGTTTAATCTAACCGGGGCCGTCTGAAAAAGGAATACCAATCTAGGCAAGACCTGGGTTTTGATCAAAGCTATCTGACCCATTAGCGAAAGTTGTAGTTTACCCCATTTCTCTAAGTCTTTCTCCAATTGTCCGACCAGTTTTAAATGATTATCCACCTTTATTGAGGAACATCTATCGGACAGCCATATACCCAAATATTTAATTTTACGAACTATCTGGAAGCCCAAAGTATTTTGTAGTTCTAATCTCTGTATTCCCGTCATGTTTTTAACTATAATATTCATTTTTTCTTTATTTATTCATAATCCAGCTACTTCATCAAATTTCTGTATCCTACCAATAAGCCAGCAGCCAGAAGTTAATGGCTCTTCTAAGACAAAGACTAGGTTGTCTGCAAATGCCTAAACTTTATATTCTTGTTCTCTAACCTTCAGCCATCTTATACCCAAATCCTCTCTTATTGACCAAAGCAAAGGTTCTAGAGTGAATATAAACAACAATGGAGAAAGTGGGCAACCTTGTCTCATGTCTTTTGCTTCATCCGACTCTTCTCCGTTAACCAAAATCTTAGCCTTCTGTTGACTGTAGATAGCCTGAATTACATTCAAGAAATAATCGCCAGCCTCCATATATTTCAATTGTAATATGAGATAATTCCAATTAACCCTGTCGAAGGCTTTCTGGGCATCTAAAAAGAGAAGCGCTGCCTGCTTTTCAGGATGGGCCTCATAATACTCCAAAACATCCATTATAATTCGCACATTGTCTTTTAGCTGTCTAGCAGGTAACAAAACATTTTGATCAATATGAATAATTCATTGAGGTATCACTTAAGTCTAGCTGCCATTACAGCTGCGAAGATTTTGTAATCAGAGTTAAGAAGTGAAATGGGCCTATAGTTATGTATAAGAGTGTGGTCTGCCCTTTCTTTCGGTATCAAAGAAATATAGGCTTCTAACCATGACTTAGGAACTTTAGACTCCTTCAACACCATATTAAAGATATCCTTCATATATTTTATAAACAGATCTGTGAAGATTTTATAAATCTCTGCTGGCAGGCTATCAGTACCAGGAGTTTTCCCTGTCTTTTGTCCCTTGATTGCTATCTTTATCTGTCCTTCCGTAACATCCTTATTTAGCAAATCCCTGGCTGATTCTGGAAATTTGAGGAGGTTCAACCAATCTAAGTATTCCTTAATTTTCTCATCAGATATCTGCTCATTTGCGTAGATTTGTGAGAAAAATTTGTGAGCAATTTCTTTTTTCTGTTCATTATCCACCTGTATAACTCCTCTCTTACCTTGCAATTGATCTATCCGTCTACTTTCCCTTTCCTTCTTTAATTTATAGATGAGCCACCGGCTTGCCCTATTAGCATGCTCAAAGTGGTGTTGTCTGGCCATTTTAAGCTTATGAGCTAACTCCTCTTGGTCTAATAAAAGAAGTTGATGTTTACTAGCGTCTACCGCTTCCTTGGCTTTTAACATCTAACAAATTGGTCTGTAAACTCCTCTCAGCAGTCCGCAACCTTGCTACCCACAGTTCCCTCTCCTTAAATTTCTGTCTTTGCTTTCCACCTATATATTTGATCGCTAACCCTCTCGTATATGCTTTAGCCGTATACCACAAGGTCTGTATTGAGGTTTCACCATTATCATTGACTATAAAAAAGGTTTCCATTTCTCTCTTTACCTGTTGGAATTCTGTCTCTTGTCAAGATGCTTGTTCTCAACATCCACCTCTTATTTCTTCTATCACCTTTCCATCTAACCAACAGTGGATTATGGTCTGCCCAAGTGCTAGGCTCTATCTCAATCTACCGTACATGCTTTTAGGTCTGTAGTTACCCACACCATATCAAGCCTCGACCACGATCTATGCCTGGGAGAAAAGAAGGTGTATTGATTTGTCTGAGGGTGGAAGGCTCGCCAAATATCCGTAAAAACCCAGCTCGTCCCCCATATCTGTACATACTTTCAGAAGAATTCTCCTGTTTTCTCTCTTTTGGCTATCCCCCAGTTTGTAGTCCAAATCCCTGTCAATTATTGCGTTTAAATTGCCTAATATGGATACATGGTCATATTGTAGATCAATAAGCTTTTGATACACTATTTGATAAAAATCAGATTGTCCATTATTTGGGGCATATATTCCCACCAAGAGGACCTGTAATCGACCTATGCGTACCTCCAATATTAAAATTCTTCCTTCCTCATCCTTATAAATCAGTTTTGGTTCCAAGTAATTCCTAACATAAAAAATAATGCCTCTCTGCTTCTCATCTGCTAGCGCCACAAATAGCTCACCAAGTTCTGGACAATGCAGAACCGATTCATGTTGTTTTTTAATGTGAACTTCCTGGAGACATATAACATCCATATGCAATTTCAGTAAGTTCTTAAGAACCTGCTTTCTTTTCACCTGTGCATTCAGACCATTTATATTTAGCGAAAACAAACATATTTCTTCCCCCATCCTTACTTATCTACGTTCTTTGCTCTAGTAGTCTGTCTAGTTACCCGTTGGTTCCTCTCCTCATCTCTCTTTCCTTCTCCTCCTACTGCTCCCTTCTCCACCAACTCTCTCTCTTGACCATTACTATCCTCTAAATCTTCTCTTCCTCTCTCCTTCTCCCAAATTATAAATTCGCTTTTGAGGAATTCATCAGCCTCCTGGGGTTTTTTAAGGCGTATTCTTTTCCACTGCCATGTCACCAAAAGCCCCTGGGAGAAGCCATTTATATCTCACCCCATATTTGTGTAATTTTGTTGTCAGGGCTTGGTAATTCCGTCTTCAATCACGCACTTTCTTTGGAACCTGTATCAAAATAGTGACCGGCCTACCTGCATATTTTATCACCTGATTTCTTGATCCCTGATATACCTCCTCTCGTAGCGATCTCTTACCAAATTTTATGTGTACATCCCTAGGGAGATTCTGTCTCCTAGTAAATGATGTAAATACCTGAAAGCACTCATCAGTGCCATTATGAACCATCTGCTTGTCCTTCTGCAGCAACCCTGCCACCATCTCCACCATCTTTATTTCTAAATCTTCTTCCGGCTCCTCCCTAACATTTTGGAATCTCAGAATGCAAGCAGATTTCTCCATCTCAAGCAGAACTATATCGTCTTCAAGCTGCTTATTTACTAGTAATTGTCGCAACTCACACCTCTCCATCACTGCTTCAACCTTCTCAACCTTCGTAACTTCTTCCTATATCTGACCCTCATGTCTTTCCATTGTCACACAGACATCATTCAATCTTGTGGAGATTTGTTTCATATCTCCACGCATGTCATCCATCTCTTGTTTCAGTTCCACCAAATCCTTCGCTGTGGATTCCTGGTTTTTTGTCATAGCTTCCTGTATGGAATATAACAGATTCTGAATTCCTTGAAGCGTAGGTGTCTTCTCAGCTGCTGCCACAGCCTCTAGTGATCTATGCGGAATAGGAGGAGTTGTAATTGGAGCCGACGATGTAACTGTCAAAAGCTTCTTCCCAGCTTTAGCTGAGGAGCTAGACATTTCTGTTATGCAGAAAAGGAACCTCCTCCAAACTAGCATATAATTAAGAAAAACCCGGAAGTATCAGTTAATCTCTGCAGCCCCCCAATAGTTAATTAATATTCTAGTGGGCTAACGGATAAAGAACCAGTAGAAAGGAACAAAGATACATATAACAATATTACAAGTCTCCCTTCTTGCAGACGTTCCTCACCGCTCTCCTGCAGTTCCCCGTGGCTAATTTATAGCAGTAACTTAATCACCATACAATCCACATCCAAGCCAGAAGAGGGACAATAAGAGCTGCCGCTTGCCAGCTGATTGTCAAACGAGTTTATAGAAAAAAAAAACCACAGCGGCAAAAGTAGATCATAAAAAGTCCAAGGAGGTTCCCAAATACACTGGAAATGGGGAAAAAGCTGTGCCCAATCAGTTCTACTAATTCAGCAAACGGTCTAGAGCCCAATCTCCCCAGTCTTCACAGCACCTCCGAGCTGCTCACAAGAAAAACTATTCTGCCGCTTCCAGCTGCAATCCAGTCTTACACCACCCAAATCCCTTCGAACTCAATGTTAAGGGGGTGATCCGTTCCTCACTCGCAGTTCAATTAATATTGTACCAATGCCGCTTCTGCTCCATTTTCCCAAAAGCGCTCTGTCATGGCGATGGGCCCGATATCCTCTTGGCAGGGCCCTCTTCTCTTACCGGAGATCAGGACTGTCCTTCACTTCACCGGAGGTTCCCACAACCCCAGCAAGCCCGGACCTCTATCCTTCTTTGCCGATCACTCCACGATCAGCAATGGCTCGTTTAGCCGCTCGGTAGAGAGAAAACAAAGCTCGGCAGTTCAGGAAAGTTTTCCCTACCGCTCCCTTGCCTCTGACATCGCACCGGAAGTCCCCCTTGGCTGAATTCTTTTGTCTCGGATTCCCATTTCTGAAGAATGAAGATGGAGTCCATATTGAATCTGCTTTCATCCTGACAAAACTTCTTTAGGGCCCCTGATCATAGTAGCCCAGCTAGTACTTTTTATAGCAACTATGCCTTTTTTCACTTTTATATGTGTCACTGAAAAAAATTGGCTGCTTTAGTAAGCTGGCTCATTAAAAGGCTGTCATGCAAAGTGATCCCCCCCCCCCCCTCTTTCTATGGATATGTGTTTATTGAAGTGGTACATTGAAGTGTAGTGGTTAACACACACAAGACGACGCCAGGCAGTGAATTCAGCTCTTTATTTGTAGAGAAGAACCAGCAGCAGAATTGGCTGCCTGTGCGCTTTATATACTCTGGCTGCTGAGCTGACAATCAATTTAACTAGGCTTTCCCATCAAAAACTGAGCCACGCCTAGTGGCAGTTATGTACTGCCTAGCTGGCATCTGTTAAGCTATTGCTTAATACAATACACAGCACCCCTTCCCTCTTATGAATGAACAATACAACAATATAATACAACTATATATACATTTTTTTCCGGACAATATGTTGGTTCTTATAGTTCAGGGATGTCAAACTCAATTTCATTGAGGGCCGCATCAGCATTGCGGTTGCCCTCAGAGGGCTGGGTGCATATGGCCAGGGTGGGCGTGGCCTACTGAGTGGGCATGGCTAGAGTGTGTATGGCCTACTGGGTGGGCGTGGCCAGCTTTACATTGTTCACATCAAGGGTGCCTGTGGGGGCCTGGGCAGGAGTGGGACAGATCTGAGGGTCTCTGGCAGAAGGAGGGTCTCTGGGCCAGGGCCAAGGCAGTGGGGGCTGTTCCCTCACTGTTTCCAGGATGGCTTCATGGGCCGCATGAAACCACTTCATGGGCTGGATCTAGCCCCCGGGCCTTGTGTTTGACATGTCTGTTATAGTTGCATATAGTCTTTGAGGTAAGCTGGTGGTTTGTGATTCCTACCAGATCTTCTCAGAGGCTCGCCCCTGTCCTGAGCCGATGAGCCAGTGGGTGCCTCTGCTCTGCCCTCACCCATTGTACCAGCCCCTGTTCCCAGCTCATTGTGTGCTCCCTGTGCCTGTTGTTGCCCGGGTTGAACAGTATTTTCTGGCCATAGATCCAGTTCCCCCCTTGCGTTAGGCTGGTGATCATACGGAATCATGGGTGGTACTGACAAGTTTCCCTCATGTTGGTTGCTGGCTGGCAATCTTTCAGAAACTCGTGAGCTGAGCTGATCAATGTGTCTTCTTATTTGTCGATCCTCCTCCACCCCTATAATGTAAGACAACGACCCCGTTCTGTCAACCACCACCCCTGTGATCCATACATGTCCAGGCCCATAGTTCCTTGCCCATACCAAGTTGCCTGTGTGTAGTTCCCTAGGGGGGTTGGATCGATCTGACTCCTCAGCCACTCTGTTGGGGTGCAGTCTGTCTAGCTTGGTGATAAGCCTTCTGCCCCAACGAAGTTCCACTGGGCTCTTTCCGGTAGCCGTGCATGGTGTGGTGTGAGTAGGAATTGGCTAACCTTTGGTGCCAGTCACCATTGATATTTTGTTTTAATGTGTCTTTGGTTGTGCGCACCATGCATTCTGCCAATCCGTTGGTGGCCGGGTGGAAGGGTGCTGATGTGATATGTCTAATTTCATAGCTCCTCGTGAAAGCCTGGAATTCTGAGGAGGTGAATTGAGAGCCATTATCCAATACTAACATATCTGGGAGACCATGTGTGGCAAAAAGTCCCCTGAGCGCTTGGATTGTCCTTGCTGTGGTCATGCTAATTACTGGAAATACCTCCAACCACTTGGAATGGCTATCTACGACCACTAAAAACAACTGTCCCTGGAATGGCCCTGCGTAGTCAATGTGGACGCGGGACCATGGGATGTGTGTGGCCTCCCACTTGTGAACGGGTGCTTGTGGCATCTCAGGTCTGGACCTTTGACACACATAGCACTCTATTACTTGCTCCTCTTTGGCCTTATATAGGGCTGGCCACCACAGGTAGCTTTTGGCTAGTGCCTTCATCCTCACTATTCCTGGATGCCCCTCATGTAGAGACTGGATGACTCTGTTGCTTAGCTTTTCTGGAATTACCACTCGGCTGTCCCACAATAGGCAACTCTTGTGCATGGACATCTCATGCCTGTGAATAAAATACGCTTGGAATTCTGGTCCTGGGCTTTTCTCCTGCCACCCAGTTGCTACCCATATTAAAACTGCTCAGGATCTTGTCTGCCACTGTCTCAGCAGCGATATCCTTTGCCTTGAGTGGGCATTCTGGTAGGTCCTGAATGGTCAGGAGTTGAGCTGCCAGTGCTGGATCCGGATCCACTTGTGTTAGTGACAACCTACTTAGTCCATCAGCGTGACCCATCTCCTTCCCTGACCTGTACACCAGATTACAGTTATAGGCCAATAGGAAAATGGACCACCTGAGCATTCTTGGGGATAAGATCTGGGGAGTTTGCCTATCTGATGTGAACAACTCCAGTAGTGGCTTGTGATCTGTGAATATTGTGAATTCTCGGCCGTAGAGGTAATCATGAAACTTTTTAACCCCAGCCACTATTGCCAAGGCCTCTTTATCAATTTGAGCATAATTCCTTTCAGCCCCTGACAGTGTCCTGGAGTAGTAGGCAATGGGTCTTTGGACCCCATCCCCTTCCAAATGATTCAGAACTGCCCCCACTCCATATGGGGAAGCATCACATGCTATGCAAATGGGCTTAGATTCTATAAAGTGAGTCACAGTTGAATCGCTGGACAACAGTTTCTTTAAACTCCTGAAACTATTTTCATGTATAGAGGTCTAATTCCACACTGCCTGCTTATCCAGCAACCTGTGAAGGGGCTCAGCAATAGCTGCTTTATTTGGGAGGAATGAATGATAGAAATTTAGTAGCCCCAGGAATGCTTACAGTTCTGTCTTATTCTTGGGGGTGGGGGCCATCTTGTTGGCCCTTACCTTGGACTCTGCAGGATGGATTCCCCTGACATCAATTCTGAAACCCAGGAATTACGCCAATGCTGCATTTGTCTTTTCTTTAACTTAAACCCTGCAGCATGAAATCTTCCTAACACTGTCTCCAATCGGTCAGTCAATACTTCTTCCGTGTTCCCCATGATGAGTACATCGTCAAAGTATGGACATATTCCTGGAATCCCTTTCAGAGTCCTCTCCATCACCTCCTGAAAAATTCCTGGAGCCACAGTCACTCTGAACTGTAAACGGTTAATTTTATATGTTCCACGGTGAATTACAATAGTTTGTGCATCGGCCAACTCCCTGGTAACCGGGAGCTGCTGGTACGCCTGTGGAAGATCTAATTTAGCGAAAATGGTGCCGCCTTGTAGGGAAGCAAAGACATGGCTGACCGTTGGGACCGGGTAAGCATGCGGATTGAGTGCTCGATTGATCGTGCACTTGTAATCCGTGCAAATCCTAACCTCCCCGTGTGATTTGAGGGGGGTGACTATTGGGGTTTCCCACTCACCCCCTTCTACGGCCTCTAACACCCCTTGTTCCACTAGTTTGTCCAGTTCGCTCTCAATTTTATGCTTGAGAGCGAAGGGAACTCTTTGGGCCTTAATTTTAATGGGCGGTACCTTAGGGTTTAACTTAAATGAAATGGGGCCCCCCGTGTATTTGCTCAGTTGATCATTGAACACGTCTGCAAACTTTTTGCTGATGGTTTCGATGCTCTTGGCCTGGGTGTTGTGGATCCCTCCAATCACAATATCCAAGGCCTTGAACCAATCTAACCCCACTAAATTAGTCCTTCGGCCTTCAACCACGAGGACATCCAAATGCCCCTGGAACCCCTTGAACCCCATGGACAATATGGCTTCCCCCTTAATTTTAATTGGAGTGTTTTGGAAATGTGCTAATTTGATATCGGAAGGCCTCAAATTGACCCACCGTTGACTCTGGTTGCACACGTGTTCAAAAGTCTCATTTGAAATTACTGAGACCGCTGAACTGGAGTCCAGATCCATCTTGCAGGGAATCCCCTGCAAACGGATATCCAATTTGATTTTTGGGGTGAGTGGCCGGTGAATCCCGGTGTTAAATATTTTGAAATTACCAGTGGACGACTGCTGGGCCCCCCAGGTACCTGTTAGATCTTCGTCCTCAGACTGAATCTTGTGCATGCTGTCTCTGGGGCGATTTCGGCAGACTGCTGCGAAGTGGCCTGTTTTTCCGCAGGCCTGACATTTGGCCATACAGAATTTGCAGGCCGCTCTGGTGTGATTTCCCCCGCAGCCTGCACACGCAGCAGGTGCATTTGTGTTGTGTTGTTGGTGTCTTCTGGGTCCTTTTGCTGTTGTTGTGCCCTTGCCATTGTTGTGGCATCTGGTCTTGGTGAACCACGTTGATGTCGGTTATCTCGTCCCAATGTCCGCTTCCGTCGTACATAGCGTTTGCTCGGTGCATGGCCCCTCCAGTAGTGCTGGGTCTAGGGTCGCTCTGCTCTGCGCCATCATCTAAGTCTCTGGCCAAAACCCCATCCTGGACCTCCTGGAAGGTCAGGTTCGGCTTGGCACAAAGTTTCTGCCGCAACCGCTTGTCCCAGAGGCCAAAAATGACCTGGTCGCAAAGCCTCTTGTCTAAATTCGTGAATTTACAGAGGCAGGCGACTTGTCGCACCCCTGCAATAAAATCTGCCACTGATTTGCCCGGCTGCTGATCCCTTTTTTCAAAATGGAATCGTCAGGTCAGCTCAGACATTCTTCTGTTGAAATGCCTGTTCAGTTTTTCCATGAGGTCGTTGTATGTAATGGCTCCAATGGCTGTTGGCGCGCACAGTCCCATGGCCAGATCATGAATGGCTGGGCTGCTTGTGCACATTAGAGCTGCTACCTTCATACTGTCCTCCGTGATTCTGTTCACCCGTAGGTAGAACTCAACCTGACTCAGGTGTGATTCCCACTGCTCTGGACACCTTGGGTCAAATGGCTGGATCTGGCCAAACTGTGCCATGTTGCGTCTGATCCTTTGGATAGCCCTTAAACTCGGTAGCTGGGGAAGATGCCTCTTACTCCAGTGAGTAATGCGGGCCCTTTGTTAAATCAGCTCTTTCTGAAGCAGGATCCCACCTTCGTCGCCAATGAAGTGTAGTGGGTTAACACACACAAGACGATGGCAGTCAGTGAATTCAGCTCTTTATTTGTAGAGAAGAACCAGCAGCAGAATTGGCTGCCTGTGCCCTTTATATACTCTGGCTGCTGAGCTGACAGCCAATCAATTTAACTAGGCTTTCCTGCTGAAAACTGAGCCACGCCTAGCGGCAGTTATGTACTGCACCTTCTAGCTGTCATCTATTAAGCTATTGCTTAATACAATACACAACATACATAGAAAACATGATTTGTACATAGCATGCAATTGTGGAGGATTAGTTATAGAGCCCTAATGAAATAGTGGTTAGATGCAGTATTGCAGGATAAGTCTGACCACAGCCTGCAGTCTGATCCAGATGGGGCTCAAGGTTATCTCAGCCTTCCATTTTCTGAGGTCAGTAAAATGAGGACTCAGATTGTTGGGGGCAATATGTTGACTGCTTAGAGAAACTGTAAAGCACTGTGAAGTGGTATATAAGTCTAAGTGCTATTGCTATTTACTCTTAATATTAATGCATTTTTTGCCCCCGTTCTTCCAGTATTAGAAATATAGCTTGTGGATATATATATTATATGTATACAGGCAAGTTGAAGTAAATTATATGCTAAGTAAAGTAAGTAAGGTCAATGGGGAAGCTGGCAGGAAGTCAGAAGTCATTCTCATTCTCACTGCTTTTTGCCCACCTGGGATTGTTCTGTTTCTTTGTCTAAATAAGAAGGTATTTCTGAAACAATGACCCAACGGGATATAGGTCATCTAATATGCACTAAATTTATCTCTGTTGTATCTCCAGCATTTTTTGTACAATTAAACTAAAGCAGATGACAGAATATACTTAAATAAATCTTTTGACTTTTAATATTCTCACTTTGAAAATCTAATTTTAAAGATGTATTAATGCTTTTAATACACTTGGCTAAAGTGAATGGGTTGTCGACTCTTGTTTGGCACAAGAAGTCAGTTAAATTAAAGCACATAGAACAACCTGTTCATCCTAGCCTCTCCGTAGCTCCTTACCATATATAATCACAAATCACAAATAAGCCAAGAATTTTAGATGCCAAAATGCATCCCAAAAATAGTATCAGCAGATGGGCTTATTTGAGAGTATATGCAGTAATACTTTTTAAAAAGGACTTGCCTATTTATATATTCATTCCTTCATTACTCCATCCATTGCTAAGCTGACCTTCACATTTTAACCCAAACACCATGAAAAATGGCTAATCCATCAATTATCCATAGATAAGCCAATTATGAAATTGGCTTACATTTTGAGAGCTGTCTTAATTCACAGGTAGAATATTTTTCACAGCATTTGAGTTAAGAATCCAAGGGTCACCTTAACCATGGATGGACTTACATGTTGAGTGTATGTAGTATGTTGTATACCATGTATCAGGTAAAAACAAGGAGAAATCTGGGACTTTTAACTGAGAGAATTGTAGTCTAAAACATTGGGGCAATAGGTGTCCACTGGCAATAAACAATGGATATAAAAGTCTATACATACCTATTAAAATGCCGGGGTTTTGTTTTTTATAAGAAAAAGCTTCCATTTTGCTACCCTATTTCACAGCTCAGACATATGAAGAATACAAGAAATTGTTGCCATATGTACTACACAATCAGTACTTACCAGAAATTCCTGCAGGTTTTTTTAACGTTGCTGTAGATCTCTTGGTAGCCTCTCGGACTAATTTTCTTGTTTTTTCATGTATTTTGGAAGGACATCCAGTTCTTGAAAATGTCACTGTTATGCCACATTTTTGCCACTTGTTGATGTCTGTCTTCATTGTGTTCCATGGTATATCCAATGTCTTGGAAATTGATTTGAACCCTTCTTCTGTCTGATACCTTCTAACAATCAGAACCCTTTAATTCTTTGGAAACTTCACAGACTATGCCTATTGCTGTAAGAGGCAACTTTGAAAAATCCTAGTGTAACTTCTGAACTTCATGTGGGCTTGATCAGAGTCATTTTAATTGAGGGCAGGCTTGTACTACTATTTACCATCAGTTTGAATACAATTGATTAATTCTGAACACAGCAATATTCCTACTGACAAGCAAGTGTGCACATTTAAGCAACCATGTTATTGTATGTTTTTTATTATTCCCCCCCAACATTTTAGTTTGTTTTTCAATTGAATTGTACACACACACACACACACACACACACACACACACACACACACACTATTTATTTGATATATTTATCTGATATTTTTTGCATCTAAAAACCTGGCATTTTAACAAACATTCATAGCCTTTTTATAGCTAATATATACAAGGTCTGGGCACAGATAGTCCTTGATTTACAACCGTTCATTTAGCGACTACTCAGTGTTCAGTGAAAAAAGCTAACCTTCACGCTTATGACCATTATAGCATCTTCATAAGCACGATAAAATGTAGGTGTTGGCAACTGATGTGTATAATTGCAGAAGCCATGTGGTCACCATTTGTGACCTTCCCAATCCAACAAGAAAAGTGAATGGCGGGGGTGGGGGTGTGGGGAGAAAGAAGCTGGATTCACTTAACCATGGCAAAAAAGGTAAAATTAGGAACTGCCTTGCTCAGCAATGAAAATTGTAGTCTCAGTTGCGGTTGTAAGTTGAATATTACCTACATGCTTCAAAACTGATTTAGAGGAAGTGCTTGAATGCTTTTACAAGCACTTCTCAACCTCTTGGTCGTGAATTAAAGTAGCCACATTCTTTTTCAAGTTTCCATGGAAGCCTGGTTTAAGGGATTAACTTTTTAAAGCATGCCAAATCTGGAGCATTTCTTCCAGAAAAATTTCAGAACCTGCACAGAACTAATATGAACAGTTGGATATTTATGGGTCTCTGTGTTTACTTACTCATTATTTTTCCTTCTCAGATTATGCTTTCCTAGGTTAATTTGGTAAGGCTGTTATAAATTTAAACTTTTACAGAAACTTAAGAACTATGAGGAGAGCAGAGCAAGGGAGTTCCAACTTATAAGATTGAAGAATGATAACTTTGTTTTATAATCTGTTTTTCTTTATGAGCACAAAAGCTTTCTTTTTCTACTTGGTTTCTTTTGGGCTCTGCCGCCAACAGTGAAGTGGTTGGTAGGGCAAAAATATGTACCTATACCACCTAGATTGTGTAGTACACTAAATATCTCACGTATACACACACACACACACACACACACACACACACACACACACACACAACCAAGATTGCAAAGAGAAGGGGTGTATCAAAAAGCTAGTTTCAATAGCAAGTGAATCTTAGGGGAATGCAGAAAAGGTGATTATGTGTTAAAGTTAGCGATTTAGAGAGAAAAAAGTGTTTTCTTCTGCATGTTGTATATATGTTTTAGTAACTGAACGATTCCTAATATACATTGCTCTGGTGAAAGAAACACAACGTGGGTATATTTTAGAATTTGAAAGACAGTTTGGTTTAGTGGTAAACTGCCTTAAAACCAGAAGACTGTGAGTTCTAGTCCCATTTTAGCCATGAAATCTTACTGCCGTTGTCATGTATAACAACAAAGTACCATGCGCTTTGGGCCAGTCAGCAGGAGACTGAGTTCTAGTCCCACTTTAGGCTTGAAAACTGGCTGGGTGACTTTGGGCCAGCTCACAATGTCAGGCTCATGTGACAAGCCAGCCACTCAATTCCTTTTGCAATCAATAGATGAACAAAAAGACTTTTAATTGACCCACCAAAAAGTGGACCCTGCCCTTGCTGGGAAGAAAAACAAAAGGTTAGGATCTCTTCCCACATAATTTACCTGTTTTAAAAACAAATTTTCTGTGCATTTGCACTTTGGGTTATTACTGTGTGCATACTTTATTATCATATGTTTTAATAATGACATTACTAAAAAAATCTACAGCACAGAGGGGGAAAATCCTGTGATTATACAGTGAAGAATTAAAACCTAAATATACTATAGTTATTAAAATATAATAAATATGACTCTCCCAAAAACGTTTTTAGAGACTTATTGTTGTAGGTCTACAATAAATCATTTATTATTTCTGTATTTTATTGTTTTATAAAGTTTATAATATTAAGGCTTGAGAAGGATTCTATAAGATGGGCAAAGTAAAGATCAATATATTTGCTTAATGTGGACAGTAGAATATTGCCTGCAACATTAGCCAGGAGGTTACAAAAGACTATATTATCTATAATTCATTGCTATCAATCTAGATTTATGAAAAATCAAGTATAGGACAATATTTATGTGATGATTAATAGCATGGATATTACAGAAAATAAATTGGAATGGGCTGTTAATCTAGTTACATGCTGAAAAGGCATTTGATATGATTCAAATTAAATGTATAATGTATTCTAATAAAGTTGGCTTTTCACTCTTTTGTTCATTGTACAGTACTACAATTTAGTATCTCCACCTAGTGGCTATATTTATTAAAAACGTATTTGTTTCTCAACCTATCAAGTTATATATATCATGGCACCCAACAAGGATATCTTATTTTCCCCTTATCTTCAATTTGGTTCTCACACCCTTAGTTTGTACCATTAGATTGTCTCAAGATATTGTATAATGGCACTCAGCACTGAATATAAATTGTTCTTATATAAACTATTAAAGTTATGGCTAATGTCATAACCAAAATGGTTGAAACTCATAATAGCAATACAGTTTATACTTTGATTATAACATTAGCTAGAACAAGTCTTATTTGTTGTTTTTGGTACATACTTTACCTCTATATAGGATTAGGATTGTCAATTTTCCTAGATCCTTTAAAATACTATGTCTGAATGTATACCTGCAATTTCATTAGACATTAGAAAGTTAAAATCTTTAAAGTTATGATTAATCTTAATTCTATAAGATTTTAGACCTTTATATTAACATCTATATATTTTGGAATAAGATACATTTTGGAATGAGATTTTTGCAAGATAAGTGTGTATACTTCTGAAATTCTGCCAGGCTTTAAGGTCCATGTATATTTAAAATGATTCTTCATTTTCAACTTCGAAAAGTGCCAGATATATAATCTCAAGTCTTACAAATTAGAAAATAGCAAAGTAGATTTTTAGTCTGAATATTTGGGCCAAACAAATCAATACATTTGGAACAGTTGATTTCCAATGGTTATAAAAACATTTTAGAGATTGCACTATATATTGAATATGACTCACTACAATATTTATTTAGCAATATATACAGTTGAAACTTATAGTATGGGCCAGATAGTCTAGCA
Source organism: Daboia siamensis (assembly GCA_024449315.1). Classification (NCBI taxonomy): domain Eukaryota; kingdom Metazoa; phylum Chordata; class Lepidosauria; order Squamata; family Viperidae; genus Daboia; species Daboia siamensis. Next base: position 93,849 of record JAKJMR010017385.1, on the reverse strand, counting down.
GCCTCTGAGGTAGTTGTAATTTTGCACAACAATCAACAATTCAATTTTATGGGAAACTAGAAAAAGGAAGATTTTACTAGTTAAATTTTACTACTTAAATTATGTAGTGAAGACCTGGAATATCTAATTCAGGAGAATCTCCCAGTAAAGAAATGTGAAATATATTTTTTAGGATTTAAAAATGTAGTTAATTCATTGAAATATTACTGTCTGTTGGGCTAGTCAAACAAATGTTTAAAAACGATGTAGTTCAGATTTTATAATGTTGGCATTGCAAGAAATTTGAATGTTCTTGCGCTTATATGATTTGGTCCTGTCCAGCTGTAGCTGTGCTTTAATTTGAAATTGCTGCATATGCCAATAGAATTTATAGATCTTAATACAATATTAAAATATGTTCTTTACGTGAATAGTTATGGTTTACCAAGTTGGCTGGTAGTTAAAAAGAAATGTATGATCCTGATTGTAGAGGGAATGGATCCATGATATAAGCATGTTACCTGTTTTTGAGAAGTATCTTTTAAAAAAATGATAAAATATGTCTCTGCATGGTATAAATTTAATGATAAAGACAAGATTTTATATTGGTATCTGTAGTCAGTATATGGATTTTATTTCGATTAGCTTTTTTCCTTCTTTCAGTTTTTGCTGCTATGTGTACACTTACCAGAAAGCCACAGCTAAATTCTGTTATCCAAAAAGTGAACTCATATCATCGAGGAATTTTATAATATTCATGCTTAAATTCTGTATTTAAAACAGCATTTTACAGGAAAAAGCAACAACTGTTAATAATTCTTTACAAGGCAGTAATTCTTTTAATCAATAATAATTATTTTCAGGTTAACGTACTGCTATCATACAAATCATAGTTGTTTATCATAGGTGTAATACTGTTTCCACACAGGAAGACAAATGTGGTAAACTCTATTACCAGGAAATTGTGGCTTTACAGAGGTTGTTTCTTTTTGAACTGCTCTGTGAACATTCCTGAATTCATATCCTTGAAGATTAGGTGTCCTACAACCTTAGTTAACCTGACAACTTCAAAAGGTTCACCTGTATTTTTTTTTTGAAAACAACATGTTACATCCAACCAAATCTTTGTCAAACATGCTCTGCTATTGGCTCCAATAGCATAACTGGTTTGTGATTAACTGTTGAAGAATGTGTTAGTTGCTTACTTGCTCCAATCTAACAATGCCCTTGGCTTCATACCACCTGTTCTATCTATGTCAAAGTTTACAAATGGATTCATTCATTTGGTTAGAGGAAGAAAACAATTTCAGCAATATTGAACTGTAAGTAAAGTTCAAGAAGGGGAAGGCATTTTTTTCTCTTGCTTTGATTGTTTTGCCTAGATCAGACATGTCAAACACAAGGCCCGGGGGCCGGATTCGGCCCGCGAAGTGGTTTCATGTGGCCTGCAAAGCCATCCTGGAAACAGTGAGAGAATGGCCCCCACTGCCTTGGCCCTGGCCCAGAGACCCTCCTTCTGCCAGAGACCCTCAGATCTGTCCCACTCCTACCCTTGATACGAACGATGTAGAGCTGGCCATGCCCAGCCAGTAGGCCATATTTATTTATTTATTTTATTTATTTGTATTTGTATACCGCCCTTCTCCTGAAGGACTCAGGGCAGTGAACAGGGCAACAATAAAAAATACAAAAATACAAACATTAAAAAAGATTAAACAAATGCCCAGAGACTAACAACAATAAGTTAAAATACATTAAAACTGTATTAAAAATCCCAACCCATCACCCATCAGGCCAGGCCGGCTTGTTCAAACAGATAGGTCTTCAGATCGCGTTGGAAGGAGCGAAAGTCGGGAGCCATCCGGAGCTCAACCAGCAGATGATTCCACAAATCTGGAGCGCCCACAGAGAAGGACCTCCCCCTGGGGGCCACCAGACGACACTCTCTGACTGGTGGCACCCTGAGGAGGCCCTCTCTGTGGGAACGCACGGGGCGGAGGGAAGTCAATGCCGGCAGCAGGTGATCCCTAAGGTATTCTGGACCCATGCCATGTAGGGCCTTGAAAACCATAAGCAAAACCTTGAATCTCACTCGGAAGACAACTGGAAGCCAATGCAGCTCACGGAGCAGAGGTGTAACATGGGAGTATCGGGAAACTCCCAGCACAACTCTCGCGGCTGCATTCTGTACCAGTTGGAGCCTCCGAGTGGTCCTCAAGGGGAGCCCCATGTAGAGAGCATTGCAGTAGTCCAGACGAGAGGTCACGAGCGCATATGCACTCTAGCCACGCCCACCCAGTAGGCCATGCCCACCCAGCCCCTTGAGGGCAACTGCAATGCTGATGTGGCCCTCAATGAAATTGAGTTTGACACACCTGGCCTAGATAAACTATTACTACCTTTATTTTTTGATGCCCATAATTAATTTTGAACTGGCATTCCTAACTAAACTCATCCTTTTGATGCTGCACATTTACTAAAGTCTTGCTGCTCCTCGGTTTCAGTCATCCGTATTGGACTCCTGTCAGTCTCTATCATTATCAAACTTCTTTTTTTTAAAGATAACCTTTATTGTCATTTTTTACTGTGGGCACAATGGCACACATCAAAAATGAAATTTAGTTGCCCGCTCTCAAAGTGGTTTTTAACTATAACGATCTCCAGTGCCTGGTTTACAGTGTGTTTTCTTGGTTTATGTTTTAACAAGAAAAAAAAAGGACAGTAATAATTAACAGTAAATAATGATTAAATTTGATAATTCCATAATTAATATATTAATTAATAATACATTTCTTTGATCTTCCCTTCTCCCATTTGTAATTTCTTTCTTCAACAGCCAAAATATAATTCTTAATATTTTCAATATATAAATAATTAGGTATAAGGCATTTTTTATATTTATACAAATAATAATAATCTCTCTATATAACATTTTTTTCAGCTTATATTATTCTCATAGCCATCATCTCATTAGTGCAGCATACATCCTATTTTTATAATTTTGTTCGCTTAGATTCCCTTATATTCAATCCAATTCTTATCAGTCATAATTTCATCATCCCAATATTTTATGTCATGCATTATAAAAATACTGTACTTTTTATCTGTCTTATAGTATCTAGATATAACATCCTTTTTAATCAGTTTATATTTTACTTATATATATTAATAAAAGTTACATTAACCTTCTATTTTAACATTTAATATATTATAAAACATACTATATTACTTAAATCTCATTATTCTTCTTGTTATAAGATCCCTTTATGTTCCAAATTCTCTGTTCTTTGAGCCATATTCAAACAAAAACTGGAAGTCTTATTATGAAACTTCAGATGCCTGACTGCAGCCCAGGGATCTGTGGTGGCAAGTTCAGTTCAGTTTTCTTTCATAGTGGGTTTTGCACATGGGATGACAGGCTAATGTTGAGTTACATAGATACCCTACTCATCTAAATTCTTCATGCACAGTTCCATTACATGCATGCACAAATGCCTTTATTTCTAAGATTTATTTATTTATTAAATTTATATGCCATCCCACTCACTATTGAAACAACTCTGGGCAGCTTACAAAATGATAAAAAATAATATAAAAATGGAAGACTTCCGGGTGGCAAGATGCCGCCGACGGCAGCTGTTTTCAGGTTGTCAGCTTCGCGGCTTTGTAGAACCGCCAAAAACAGCGCCGATCAGCTGTTTCGGCGGTTCGAAAGCCCCCTCCTCGGGAGAAGAGGAGGGGGTGAGTATCCAGGTAGGGGAAGGGCTCTCCGGGGCCGCCAGAGCTTAAAGTACTGGCGGCTGAAGGATTGAGCCCCCCCGAAGCTTGGATTTCTCCGGGCTGTGCAGCGTTTCTGCTCCGTGCCTTTTGGAGCAGAACAACGCGAACGCAACCATCCCTGCTTACAGGAATGGATTTTGGAAGACAAGAAAGCAGGCAGAGCGATGCAAGAGAATAAGGAGTAAGTGAACTTTTGATCTTTGGTTCAATCCACATTGAAGACCCTGAAAGTGAAAGTGCGTAGTTGCAATAGTGGGAAAAATGGCGGCTAAATCTTCTAAACTCACTAAAAGTGCGGGGGCTTCCCCCCTGCCGCAATCTTCATTGCAAGTTATAGCACCTCCTGTACCTTCACCTTCGCCTGTTTTAACAGTTAAAGTTTTGCAAGATGCTTTGGAAAAGCACTCACAGCAATTAGCTGAAATTATGGATGAAAAGTTGGAGGAGAAGTTTACAGTAATAAGGGAGGACATCTTGCTTGCATTTCAAGGCATGGCGATATGTATTGAACGCCTGGACGAAAGAGTGGAGGACCTCAGTCAAAATAATATTAAATTGGATGCAAAGATATTAGAGACTGAGAATGCGGTGGATAAAATTGATTATGATCTGACACTGGTACAATACCATGAAATGGAATTTGCTGTGAGAATTAGGGGTCTTAAGGAGAATCCTAAGGAAGATTTGAAGAAAATAGTTTCTGTTGCTTTGGAAGATGTGTTGGGAAGGCCAGCTGAAGGAATTGCAGAAGATATAGATAAAATCTTCCGTGTTAATTCCTGGATTGCAAGACAAAGGAAACTACCTAGACACGTGGTTGTTTATTTTACAAAGAGAGCAACCAGGAATGAAGTTATTCAAGTCTCTTACAATACTAAGCTTGTGATTGCAGAGCAAGAAGTCTTGGTTCTAAAAGAGATCCCTCCAAAAATTTTAAGGAAACGAAAGGAATTTGCATTTCTGGCACAGGAGCTTAAGCGATGTGATATCAAGTTTAGATGGGAGATCCCAGTGGGTATGGTGGTAATGTATGAAGACACAAGATACCGTTTTGCTACAGTGATGCAGGCACGTGATTTTTATAGCAATGTTTTAAAAGCAATCCCCATACCACTTTTGGAATCAACAAAGGAGGGAAAGTCTCAAGGTGCTGAAGGAACACAGACAGATGAGAAAGCAGCAGGAGTGGATCAAATTTCAACAGTATCAGAAGAAGTAAGAGACCAGAGGATTACGCGTGCTGCTTCGAGACGAATCAGACGTGAGCAAGAGCAGGATCAGCAGAATGTTGTGGAACTTCCAAAGCGTACCTATAGCGAAGCTGTGGGAGGGGCGCGGCCTAAAAATGTGAAGGGGATCTTGGAAGACGCGCTGCAAAAGCTTCGGGTTGCCAAAAATGGCGACTAAGTTTTTAACTTGGAATGTCAATGGATTAAATTCACCACAGAAGAGAAAGAAAATCTTTCAATATTTAAAACAATTTAAGACTGATGTTATTTGCTTACAAGAAACACATATTAGAGCTATGGACCAAAAGTATTTAATAAATTCAAGATTAGGTATACAATTTGTTGCTTCTGCAACAAACAAGAAAAATGGAGTGGTTATTTATGTTAAGAATACAATTACAGCAGAGTTAATCGAAGCAGATCAACATGGAAGATATGTTATTGTGGACTTGTTAATAGAAGGCAAAAAAACTCTTTTGGTTGGATTATATGCTCCTAATCAACAGCAAGCTGACTTTTATAATTTATTACAAGCAAGATTACCCAATTGGATTACAAATCTTTTATTTTTATGGGAGATTGGAATGGTGTTTTGAATGTACAAATGGATAAGAGTGGATCTTATAGAAGTACCCCAAGTCATGCTAAATTGCCTAAGTCTTTTTTTGAGATGATGGATGATATGGAACTACGTGATGTTTGGAGGGAAAGGAATTCACAAGAAAAGGATTATACTTTTTTTTCCGATAGACATCAATCTTTTTCTAGGATTGATTTTATATTACTGACTAATGATCTTTTTTTTAGAACTAAGAAGATAAAGATTTGTTCAAGGATTATGTCTGATCACAGTCCAGTTTGGTTAGAGATTGGAAAAGACATTAGAGAAAGATGTTCCTGGTGTTTAAATGAGAATCTGTTTAGAAATCAGGAAAATGTGGAAGAGTGTAAAAAACAGATGAAGGTTTTTTTTGAAACAAATATGCATAAGGGTACTTCTATGGCAATGGTATGGGATGCTAGTAAGGCGTACATGAGAGGTGTGTTGATATATCTCAATAATAAATACAGACGTAATTTGGAATTTAGGAGGAAGGAATTAGAGAAAGAGATTAAGGAAAAAGAAAAGGCTTTAATTTTGAATCCATCGGATGTGAAGATCAAAGAGGCTATTAAGTTATTAAGAGGACAATTTGACAAGTTAATGGCTGATCAGGTGGCAACTAATCTACGGTTCGCAAGGCATAATACTTTTTGCAATGCCAATAAACCAGGTAGATGGTTAGCTTATATGCTAAGGAAAAAGCAAAGGGCTTCTAATATAGATAAAATAGAACATAAGGGAAAGGTTGTGTATCAACAGAATCTTATCAAGGAAACTTTTGTTGATTTTTATTCTAAATTATATGCTAGAGATAAGATTAATGAAACAGACATTGATCTATATTTAAAAGACGTTAGCATCCCGGTTCTTACGCAAGAACAAAAAGAAGAGATGAATCAGTTGATAACTGAGGAAGAAATATTCTTGGCAATTAAACAGTTAAAAGTGGGTAAAGCGCCAGGCACGGATGGTTTGACTGCTGTGTATTATAAAAATCTACAGTTTGAGATGATAAAGCCATTAAAGGAACTGTTTCAGGCAATTCAAAAAGGGGGTGGAGTGCCTCCGTCTTGGAAAACTGCCTTTATTTCTTTAATACCGAAAGAAGATCAGGACGTTACTCAAGCAAGAAATTATAGGCCAATATCATTTTTGAATATGGACTACAAGATATTTGCTAAGGTTTTAGCTAGTAGACTGATGAGGGTATTGCAACAGGTAATTCATGGTGATCAAACTGGGTTTATAAGTGGTAGACAAATGAAAAATAATGTGAGACATATAGTTGATTTGTTGGAATTTCTGGAAAGGAATAACCAGATCCCTGCAGCATTGATCTTTTTGGATGCTGAGAAAGCCTTTGATCAATTGGATTGGAAATTTTTGCTGAAAGTATTAGATAAAATGAATTTTGGGGATGAATTTTTACAACCAGTTAGGGCATTATATCAAAAGCAAACAGCTCGAATAATTGTTAATAATAGTTTGACTGAAATGTGTAATATTGAAAAGGGTACGAGGCAGGGTTGCCCGTTATCACCCTTATTATTTGTTTTAACGTTGGAGATATTACTGATTAAAATACGGAATTCGGAAACAATTAAGGGAATTCAAATAAGAGACCAGGATTATAGATTGAGGGCGTTTGCGGATGATCTGGTTATTACGTTGACACACCCAGAAAATTCTGTTATGGAATTGATGAAGTTAATATTGCAATACGGGAAAGTTTCTGGATTTAAGGTTAATATACAAAAAACTAAAATGTTATCTAAAAATATGACAGTATTACAAAAAGTAGCTTTAGAAAGGTTAACTGGATTTGAAATTGTTGAAAGGGTCAAATATTTGGGGGTATACCTGACACCCTCAAACGTAAAATTGTATAAAAACAATTATGAAAAGTTATGGAACAAAATGCAAAAAGAATTGGATAGTTGGAAAAAATTACAATTGTCATTACTGGGAAGAATTGCGGCAGTAAAAATGAATGTTTTGCCAAAATTCTTATTTTTGTTTCAAATGATACCCATTCTTAAAAAGGATTCGAATTTGGAGGAATGGCAGAAGGGTATTAATAAATTTGTTTGGGCAGGGAAAAGGCCACGGGTTAAATTTAAAATTATGCAGGATACGCGTGAAAGAGGTGGTCTAAAAATGCCCAATCTTAAATTATATTATGAAGCTGCTGCATTATCAGCCATAAGTGATTGGATTAATTTGATACAAGGGAAATTATTAAATCTTGAAGGGCATGATTTGTTATTTGGTTGGCATGCATATTTATTGTATGACAAGAAGGTAGACAATGTGTTTAAAATGCATATTTTGAGGCATGCTTTGTTGCGAGTTTGGAAAAAGCATAGACAAAAGTTAAATTACAAGATACCTTTATGGGCAATACCCAAACACGCAATAGAGAATATAAATGTTGGATTTAAACATGATGTGACTACATATAAGGAAATCTTGAGTTTGGAGAGGAATGTATGGTGTTTGAAGCCATATAATTTTTTACGAGGAAAAACGATTGTTCAAACTTGGTTTCAGTATGGGCAATTATAAGCCAGGTGGAAAGAGGATCAGAAAATTGGTTTTCTAATGGATGATGAAAATTTGGTAAAGCAAATTAGAAATCAGGGCCCAGCACATATCAAACGGATATATCTTGCATTGATAGAGATTGACTCAGAAACAGAAATCGTTAAGGATTGTATGATAAAATGGGCACAGAATATTCAGGAAGTTATCACAATGGACACTTGGGAAAAGATTTGGGTGAGAAATGTAAAATTTACGCAAGCTCAAAATTTAAGAGAGAACTTTTATAAAATGTTTTATAGGTGGCATTTAGATCCTAAAAAGTTAGCAAGTATGTATCCGAATTATCAGCCTAAATGTTGGAGATGTGGCAGTGAAGACGCAACGTACTTTCATATATGGTGGACTTGTAAAAAGATCAAAGCATTTTGGATTAAAATCTGGTGGAATATGCAGAAGATATTTAAGAAAAGGATAAAGTTTTGTCCGCAATTGTTCTTACTGGGCATTATTACCGATACTATTGTGGTGGACACTAATTTGATGCTGAATTTAATTACGGCAGCGAGACTTTTAATAGGGCAATACTGGAAGAAGGAAGAACTGCCGACTATAGAGGAATGGACCTTAAAAGTTTCCAACCTGGCGGAAATGGCGAAGATTTCAGCATATTTGAAGGACCATTCGCAACAACGATATGTTGTGGAGTGGAAAAAATGGATTGATTACATCCAGAATAAATATGGGACTAAAAAGTTTCATTTAGCATTTGAATAAGTATATTGCTTGTAGTCAACTTATAAGAGCTAAAGTGCGAGAGACTTAATAGTTTATTGTTATTAGTATATGGGAGTTTATGATTGTTTTTTTTTATTTTTATACCTTGTATTCAGCTCTGGGAAGTCGGGGAGGGGGGAGGGGGGAAGGGGAGGGTGGGAGGGTGGGATAGGGTTGGGAAGGGAGGGAGGGCGTGGGGGATGGGATGTTAAAGATAAAATGTATTGAAAAACTTTTCAATTAAAAAAAAATAATATAAAAATGATTACAGTTAAGAGACATTAAATAAAGACTTGAGTGTGTGTATATGTGTGTGTGTGTATGGGTCTTCTCTTTACTCTGTCACTCCCATTGGGGCCCTAAGCCAGCTGGTAAAACCAGGTTTTAAGGTTCTTCCAGATGACCAAATGGGTGAGGGTAAATTTCCCCTCCAGCGGGAGAATATACCAAAGGGGAAAAGGATCTTTCCTGGAGCCCACCAATCAAAATTCTTTGATTATGGCATACATAGTAGGTATCTTTTGTTGGGATGAGTGGACAGGCCAATCCCACCTGGATGTGTCTGCTTCTCAGATACTAAGGTGGCCTTATATGAGCTTTTAAAAATGTTAATAGATCTTAATGTGATTTATTCAAGGAAAAAATAAACCATATTATTTTTCTGGATTCCCACTGCATTATAGAAAAGACTTGGGTAAATCATCATAGGATTAATGCTTCACTTACTCATATTTTTGTTCAAGCTCTTCTAATTGTTCCTTTTAGGGTGGAAGTCCTTGCATGTATTGAATCAGCTCTGAGGCAAGGTTTAATATTCTGATTAAAAAAAACACCTATAGACTTAGAAATAGAAATTGATATCTGATTGAAGAACTGGAAAATCCAAAACTGGATTTTCCAAACTCCTGTTAGTAGATAGAAAAACCTGAAACTTGTCTCTGGCTACATTGGAATGATAAAAATATAACTCCAACTATTCAGCGGTTTACAGAATTTACATTATTTGTGGCAATAACACTTTGCTTGTTGACACATGGATTATAATGAAATATAAGATTCATAAGAAGAAAATTATGTAGAATGTAAATTTTATTATGTGTTATTTTCTGTTTGCTTTTTTAACTTTTTAAAAATATTCCTTGTAACTTTAATGTATTTCTTTTTTAAAAAAATAAAACTTTTTTTTTAATGTTAGAGATAATTCTTTATTGTTAGAGGGTATTTGCCTTTTTTGGTTCTTCAGATCTTTGCAGTGAAATATGGCAACCTAACCCATGCTTGGCTCCTGAAAAGGATGCTGCTTAGGAATATGGGAGGAAACATTTTCAGGTTTCAGGTTACACATGCACATTACACACATTCATTTTTAAAGGATCACTGTGGTAGAATCAAATACATCTCCCAATTCATTCCCTGACTCTTTCAATGCAAGGGATTTAATACTTGGAAACTTTGAGGACCCACTATCACATTGTAGATTTTTGAAAGAGCTGGCTGGCATAGTCATACTCCACTCAATGTCAAGGATGCAGCTGTAGAGATGGTCAACAGTATTAAGTATCTGGGGGTGCAGATAGCTGACAATCTGAATTGGTCTCTCCACACATCATCCTTAGTGAATCGTGCAAACCAGTGTCTGCATTTCCTGAGCCGGATGAGGAGAGCACATCTTTCTCCTTCTGTCCTGGCCCCTTTTTACAGAGGCACAATTGAGAGTGTTTTAGAAAGCTGGTCTGGTTTGGTCACAGAAGAACATCAGACAGAAAGTCCATACAGAGATAGATAAGGACAGCCAAGAAGATCATAGAAAGCTCGCTCCCTGGTATTCAGAATGCTGCTTATAAGCACTGTGTGCTTAGAGCTCAAAGCATTATTAGAGACCCCACACACCCACTTTATGGTCTATTTCTATTGCTCCCCTCTAGGAGGAGGTTTTGAAGTATTTCTGGCAGGACTACCCAATTCTGTAATAGCTTTGTTCCCTATCCGTCTGGTAAACTCGCAAGATTCGTTTTTCTTACCATGTATACATAATCTGAACTAGACTGTGTTGTGTCATATAATATATGTGGGTATATGCATAATTTTGTATTTATTTATTTTTGTCATATTTTTGTATATTGGAGGTGGTGACCCTTTGAGAGCTGTATGCAACAAAACTTCATTTTAATGTCTGCCAATTAGTGTACATTCAAAGTGACAATAAAGTTATTATACTAATCTATTCTTCTATTCTACTAGTTAGATGGTGTTGACAACAGCAATAGCACTTAAACTTATATACTGCTTCATAGTGCTTTAGAGTACTCTCTAAGCCTGCAGAGGACCCAGATTGTTGGGGGCAATAAGCTGACTTTGTAATAATGCCGCTTGGGGTGTGTGTGAAAGCCTAATAAGCAGGCATATATATAGAATGAAGGCTATTGCTAAGCTTGTAAGCCGCCCTGAGTCTTCGGAGAAGGGCGGGATATAAATGGAATTAAAATAAAAAATAATAAAAATTCCCCAACCTTTCTCGGTTGGTGATCTGGCTTGGAAGGGGGAGACAGTGTGGTTTTGTGTGAGGGGCAGGCGCCCACCAATCACATGAGAGGGGCTCTGACCATGAATGCCTGCTGCTTGCGTGTGCATGCTTACACGCCACTTGCATGGACCAGTTCTGAATTGGCCACAGCCCAGTAGTGGGCTAAGGCCTAGGGGTTGGGGACCCTTGCTCTAAGCAGTTTACAAATGTCAACATATTGCCCCCAACAATCTGGGTCCTCATGTTACCAACCTTAGAAGGATAGAAGGCTGAGTCGACCTTGAGCCGGTCAGAATTGAACTCCTGGCAGTGGGCAGAATTAGCCTGCAATACTGCATTCTAACCACGGCTTCTCAGTGATCAATGCAACTGATTTATAGAAGGCAACTTTATTTGGCAGGCAAGAAAACTCATTGTGTGGAGCACCATCAAATAACTCATAAGTCATAGATACTTAGCGATATCTAATGGTTTTCTTTTTGTGTGTGCAGGATCCAAACTACTGGATACAGGTTCATCGTCTAGAACACAGTGATGGTGGAATCCTAGACAGCGATGACATTCTTCGTGATGTGGCTGATGATAAAGACAGAGTGAGTATTAATATTTCAAAGAAGACTATTTCTTGTTTGTAAGCACTGAGAAATTATTGATGCTTTACCTGAAAAGAAGGTAACATTGAATTTAAAACAGTCCAACTAAATAGAAACTGTGTTTACTAGCTTACTGTATTTTCAGCAAATCTATCATGCTATTCTCACTTTACAATTACTTGAAGAATGTCTTTTTCCAGATAAAGAAATGTGAAAAAAGAACATTGTAGCATTTGAAACAAATAACCTGGAATTGGCAAAGAGATCAGTTGCTAAGTAATAATTTTTATGATTACACTTGTTCTGATTAAAGTTATAAATAATCTGAAGGAACAAAATGAATTAACAATATGAGACAAACATTTAGAAGTTTTACTCAAATCCAAATTCTAAAAAAAAGCTATAAAAATGTTTCTTTGGAAGTATGTACTTGGTTAAATTTGTAGGATGCCTCTAAAATTATTTTATTTCACTGCCTTGTATGATAAATATTTCTACAGCTACATTAAATATTCAGCTTCAAATATACATAATCTGGGTAGAATGGAAAGTCTTGACAAAACATTAATTTTCATTGTATTTCACGTGTATTTTTGACATAGCGGATTTAATTTGAAGATTGTAACTTAAGGCATTCTGACTATAAAAAAGTGACCATTGTCATGTAAAAGATTATTCAAGAAATTAGCTTATTAAATTACACAAATGTATAAAAATTTGCATGATATTAGATGTTTTAAGATAATGTTAAGCAATGTTATTATTATTTGTTAAATTTATTTGCCCCTTTATCTTGCTATGGGACTACTCTAGACAGCTTAAAACAATAAAAAGAAATAAATGAAGAATGTAAACAGAAGTAAAATAATAGAATAATGAAGCAATGAAGACAAGAACAAACAATTAAAAAGAACACAAGGAGAATGTATCCAAAGAAATGGATGGGTGGAGAACAGAGAGCAAGGAGGGGGGAGGTGGAGTCTGCCATCAATCCAGCAGCCACTTCCAGCATGGAATTCCCATATCTGGTCCCCAGGCCAACCAGCAGAGCCAGATCTTCAGGCTCTTGTGGAAGGATAGGAGGGTGGGGGTAGATCTTAGCCTAGACAGTAGGATGTTCCAAAGGGTGGGTCTGCAGCAGAGAAGGATGTTCTTATGGATCCTGATAGTCAGAACTCTTTGACTGGCAGGATCCATTGTAGGCCCTCTCAGCTAACAGGAGTAAGAAAGGCTTGTTCTAGTGCAGGGGTCTTCATACTTGGCCCTTTTATGACTTGTGGACTTCAACTCCCAGAATTACTCAGCCAGGCAGGCTGGCTGAGGAATTCTGGGAGTTGAAGTCCACAAGTCATAAAAGGACCAAGTTTGAAGACCCCTGAACTAGTGGCTCATCAGGTAGCCTGGACTTATGCCATTAAGGGCTTTAAAGGTCATAACCAACTCCTTGAACTCCATTTGAAAATGACCACTAACCAATGAAGCAAAGGTGTAATGTGCGCCATCCTAGGGGCCCCCAAAAGTGCTCTTGCTGCTGTGCTTTGCACCAGCTGAAGCTTCCAAATGGTTAGCCCCATTGAGCACATTGCAATAGTCCAGATGAGAGATGACCAGATCTTGAGTAACTGAGCACAGGGAGGCCATGATCCAGGAAAAGTTGCAACTGTGCACAAACCAGAGTTGTGCAAAAGCTCTCCTAGTTATGCCCACCTCTTGCTTTTCAAGCAGGAGACAAAAGTCCAGGAGAACACCTAAACTGTGAATTGGGTTTGAACAGAATAGTGCAATCCCATTCAGAACTAAGGATGACAAACCTTTGGATCCTGAGGCTCCATGCACCCAAAGCCACTCAGTCTGGCTAGGGTTTAATCAGTCTGTGGTCCCTTGTTCAAATCTCTACAGCCTCCAGGCATAGTGAAAAGGTAGATACAGCCTTGCTTGTATGTGGGATATCTAGGACAAGAGTCTTTTCTTAAGATTTTATTTCATAAAGAAGCTTTGTTGACTTGATACTTTTCAGAAACATTAAAGTTCATGCCAATTGGGAATTCTGATAGTTGACCTTCTGGAATCTGATAACATCAGATTAGGAAATACTAATATAAAGCTTCTCTGAAATTGTTTTACTTTTCAGCACAATATGTTCCTGCCCAGTAAGTAGTATTCTTGGTTTGCTTCTTTTAAGGAATGATGGAAGCTATGCCTTCTAAGGAAGACTGAGAAAAAATAAGTTTGGTTATGAGAAACCATCATGTTCCTATCATCCCTTACTTTCCTCTGATGTAGCAGCTGAGAAATGCTGGGAGTAGATCTGGATGCTGGGATTCTTGTGATCAACCATTTATGCAGTGACATGATAGAAGTGCTCTAATATCTCAGGGGTTGCCACAGAGAAGAGGGAGTCAATTTATTCTCCAAAGCACCAGAAGGCAGGACAAGAAGCAATGGATGGAAACTAACCAAAGAGAGAAGCAACCTAGAACTAAGGAGAAATTTCCTGACAGTTAGAACAATTAACCAGTGGAACATCCTGCCTCCAGAAGCTATGAATGCTCCAACACTGGAGGTTTTTAAGAAGAGACTGGGCAGCCATTTGTCTGAGATGGTATAGGGTTTCCTGCCTGAGCAGGGGGTTGGACTGGATGACCTCCAAGGTCCCTTCCAACTTCTATTCTATTCTATTCTATTCTATTCTATTCTATTCTATTCTATT
>JAKJMR010017385.1:45305-74003 GCA_024449315.1 Daboia siamensis | reverse complement strand
TCTCTCTCTCTCTCTCTCTCTCTCTCTCTCTCTCTCTCTCTCTCTCTCATGGTGGAGGAGGACTGGGAGCCTCAGTAGAAGAATGAAAGACCTGCATGCAGCTCCAGAGCCATGGGTTGCCGATCCATGCACTAGACCTAACTGGCTTCCTTTATAACTTTCCTACTTCATGCATGCAATCCATTGGCCCCTTTCTGATTTTTTTTAAAGTTCTTATGAAGTAGGACTAACAACATCTCTGCTTATGAAATAGGACAGATAAATATTTGACTCTCTTTGAGCTGACTATATTTTGCATATAAAGATATAAAAGAGAAATATATATCTGGAAAAGTCAACAAATATGTTTATGATTCTGTACATTCTAGGACAGATTCATCCATCATCCATCCATCCATCCATCCATCCATCCATCCATCCATCCATCCATCCGCAGTTTGAAGTTGCAATGGCACTGAAAAAAGTGACTTACAATCATTACAGAATCCCCAGTCACAAGATTAAAATTTGGGCACTTGGCAACCAGCATTTATTTGCAACAATTGCAGCATTCCAGGGTCATGTGATCACCATTAGTGGCCTTCTCAACAGCTGTCCAACAAGCAACGTCAGTGGGGGAAGATGGATTTGCTTAAGGAGCACATGAGTTATTTAACTGAGTGGTTTGCCTACCAACCATGAGATAAAGAGATCATAAAATTGGATGCAACTCATTTGACAACTGCTTTGCTTTGCCATGGAAATTCTGATTCTAATTGTGGTCATAAGTTAAGGACTATCTGTAGTATACTCCAGGCAGGGTCTTTACTAGCTCCCTGTTGAAGTTAGAACTCAATTTAAAGTGTAGTGTTTGTTGTCAAGTTTTGAAGCCCAGTCTTGCTGGTGTGACAGACAATGCTTCTCAGCTTGCCAATGGACTTGGAGGGACTTCAAAGATTAAGAAAGCAGACCATGGGAACCAAGGTCAATGGCCGGGTTTCTGGCTAGACCCAGAGGTACTCTCTCATAAAAATATTTTCCAACTTGATTGGGCAATGTGACCTGACCCAGAGGGAGGAGGAAGAAGTCAATGCTTTTCCTGTATGGGTTTGGGAGAAGTCCTGCCAGAGCTGGTTTTAATTTCATGTGTGCCAAAATGGTATACTCAATAAAGCTTTGTTTTAAGAGCCTGGAAAGTCTCTTAAACAAAGTTTGCTTTGTTGCACTGTCAGTCAGAACCTTGACACTTGTGGTAGGCCTCCCCAACAATAAAACTCACTTCCTACTTTGTTTCTGTATTATTTCCGCTAGCAAAATTGTTCACTCTTATGTAGGACTTTTGTTATAAGTTCCAGGCCCTGTGAAAATTTGATGGTCTTTAAAGGGGTTTAAAGACCTTTCTCTTTTTGGTGGATTAGTGTAGCACCTGATAATTTCATATGACCCTCATTAAACTTGATAGTTCTTATGCTGATGCTTCTATTATTTTAATTATGGATATCGGTGTGCTTAGCCCAAATCTGGAACATTGCTTTAAATATTTGTGGTGGTTATATTTTGTTGTAAAGACTTGTTTTTAAAATGTGTACTCATAGTTTTGGGTGCTGTAATTGTGGGGGTCTTTGATTTATTAGCTGCAGTTTAAATGTAAAATGCTTTAAATACAAATTAAATACATAAAATGTCCAAATGAAACTTATATTATGTTTGGGTAATCTACAGTTCGATTCACAGTCTAAGACTGGTGAAAACTTAATAATTCATTTTGTTATTTTGTAGAATTAATGATGATTTGGTGCAAATCTTCAAATTTTGCTGGAATTTAATTATTTGATTGTCATATCACTTGATCTTTTGCAATTGTCCTTACTCTGTTTTAGTTGTTCTATAGTCACTTGTTTTAGTTATTCTGCAATTCCTTTGCTGTGCAGATTGTGTTTCACATACAAATTAGTTTTGATTTTCTTATTTTTACGTTTCTCTGCCTGAAATTGCTCAAATGTATGGGAATCTTTTTGTTTTTAACTCCTGTTGCATATCTTCATGTTTTAAGACTTAATTCTTCAGTGGTTATATTGTTGTTGTTGTTAGTTGCGAAGTCCTGTCCGACCCATCGCGACCCCATGGACATCGTTCCTCCAGGCCTATGGTTACATAGGCTTCATCAATGTTGCAGTTGGAACCATTTTAACAGCTGATTCATTCAACAACTTAACTGACTTAACAATTGCAGTGATTCACTTAATAACTATGCCAAGAAAAGTTGTAAAGTGGGGCAAAACTCACTTAACAAATGTTTCATTTAGCAATAGAAATTTTGGGGTCAATTGTAGGCATGCAGCTTATAGGATACTGAAAGGCAAGCAAAAGCAAAATATTTCGTGACAGGGAAAAAAACCTACTCAGTTATGGACTATTTCTACCAATAAAAACCACTGAAATGTGGATTTCAAAAGCGAATGTATCAGCTTTGGAAAGAAAGGTGTCTGTCCAGATTTAGACATTATTGGAGCAAATGGACTTATGGATCAAAGGTGGGTAATTTTAAAATGCAAGTTCTTTACCAATGCTGAATTGAAGCAATTGAAAAAACAAGCAACTCAAAAGGTTTGTAAAAATAATAAAGGATAGATAAATAGATAGATAAATAGATAGATAGATGCATGCATGCATGCATGCCTGTGCGCGCGCGCGCACACACACACACACACACACACACACACGTAGGTCTTGGCGTATTCGAGTCTTTTCCCATGTAGGATTGAGGGTGTCTTTCAAAGCTAATGTTCAGGCATTGAGTGGTGAAGTAAATGTAAACTCTGGAGACATCTGTTGTCTCTTTATGTCTGTTGGAGACAATGAAAGATGAGGTGCTACTTTATATGATTTTGTTTGTCTAATAAATATGCTGTTCTAAATAGAACCTTGCTATCCAATGTTGAACCTTGAGTAGGAAGTAAAATTTTGCCTTCAATGCTATGAAGTTTTCTTCTGATTCCCTAGTAACAAGGGCTACTTTCCACTTCTTTCTTGTTTCATAAGAAAGGAGATTTTGTGTTGCTAATAACAATTGAAAAGTAGAAACTTGCAAAGGCAGGTTTTTTATGTTTTGCATGACTGGCAGATTTCGTGGTGTTTCTTAGGATGCCTCAGTTGTTTATTTGTGTATCACTTGCTTGAACAATTCAGTTGATGTCCATGAAAACAATGAGAAGTGACTAGACCAGGGGAAGGCAACCTTGGCTCTTTTGTAACTCGTGGACTTCAACTCCCAGAATTCCTGAGCCAGCCATGCTGGTTCATGAATTCTGGGAGTTGAAGTCCACGAGTCACAAAAGAGCCAAGGTTGCCTGCCCTAGTGGTTAAGGCACCAGACTAGAAATCTGGATACTGTAAAATGTAGTCCTGCATTAGGCATAAAAACAGTTGACTGACTTTGAGCCAGTCACTTTTTCTCTCAGCCCAGCGCACCTTTCAGGATTGTTTGCTATGGGGTAAATAGGAGGGGGGAGGAGTATAGGTAGTCCTCAACCTATGACCACAATTGAGCCCATATTTTCTGTTGCTTAGTGAGAAATTTGTTAAGTGAGCTTTGCTCCATTTTATGACTTTTCTTGCCACAGTTGTTAAGTGAATTGCTGCAGTTGTTCACATGGTTGTTAAGTGAATCTGGCTTTCCCATTGATTTTGGTTGTCGGAAAGTCACAAAAGGTTGAATCACATGACCCTGGGACTCAGGAACTGTCTGTGAGGTCCCCAAATCCTAATTGTTTTTCCTGCATATGTGGTCTTTTGGGGCCTGCCATTCTTCTAGGGGGGGGAGTTTTTTTCATTTGCAATAACCTTCGCTTTCCTCTTTTCTACTTCCACCTCTATCCATTTGAGAAAAGATTGTGTCTCCCTTATCAATTATGGAGAAACAAACCTGGAGAAGACCTTGAAATGCGTGCCAACTGTGCCAGTAACTGTTTGGTAATCCCAAACATTGTACCACTTGTGGATTGGCTGCATTTCAAATGGATTGCTAGTTTTACTATACCAGGGGTAGTCAACCTCAGCTCTTTTATGGCTCGTGGACACGAGCCTGGCTCAGGAATTCTGGGAGTTGAAGTCCATGAGTCATAAAAGAGCCAAGGTTGACTACCCTGAACCAAAGCGTTTAAGCGGGCTTTTCCCCAGATCTCACCTTGACTACCCTACTGTCACTAACCCCTAATAAACGTTCCTTTTGAGACAATGCCTGTTTCAAGAGTTCTGCTTTCTTGGGTGGTTAGCTGAGGTGGGTCCTTACATGGTCATAAATACGAACCAGTTGTCAGGCAGCTGAATTTTGATCACATGACCATGGTGATCCTGGTCCTAAGTGTGACAAATGGTCATCAGTCACTTTTTTCAATGCTGTTGTAATTTTGAACAGTCACTAAATTAACTGTTGTGAGTCAAGGACTAACTTTGTGGGGTATGTTTGCTGCCCTCAGTTATTTATAAAAAAATAATAAAAGCAGGATAAAAATAAAGTAAAAAAACTGCTCTCAAATTTAACTGTACATCACAAGCATCAAAGATCAGTCTGTGCAGCTACTTCTGGCTCATGGTTTGCCTACACCTAATATAAAACTTTTGAGATGGGAATGTCAGAAATGAATTAGAGCTTGACTTAACAACCATAATTGGACCAGGGCTTCCATTGCTAAGTGATGTGATTAAGTGACTTGTGCCCAATTTTACAACATTTTTTGCTTTGTTAAATCATGAAGTGAATCACCATTGTCCTTAAGCAATTCTTTACTTGTCACATGTCATCTAGAACCATTGCAAACAGGGATCACATTACCCCAAGACACTCAAATGCTGTAAATGCATGTCACTTGACAGGTACCCAAATCTTGATCAGGTAATCACAGGGACATTGCCATGGTTATAGGTATGAAGATTGGTTGTAAGACACTTTTCACTGCTGTCTGAACTTCAAAAGATGACTAAATGATAGTCATAAGTCAAGGACTATCTGTATTAAGCACTAAACACTGAAGTAATTTGTGCCCTGGTATGGAAAAGTAGATATGCATTTACATATGTCTGTGTTATATTAATAGCTACAACTGAACTTGAATTTGAAGAATTAAGATTCTATGGTGTTTGGATACATGACCTTCCTTCTTGGCATTTTATAATTATGCAATAAACTTTGTACTAAATCTAGACTAAGTTAATTTCAGTCAACTCTTCTATGCTGTTCATTTATCAGTGCTATCATTCACTCCTACACTATAGGAAGAAAGTGGTGCATATGCTTTAAATTGGAGGGTAATACATACTTTCTTCACTTTTTGACATTTGAAGGTTTTTCCTTCCCTAAAAACAATGAGAACCTTGGACTTTTGACTTAAGAGTTAATTTTCATTAAAGTAGATTCTCCTCAGACAGTTTATATCTATCTTGTCTGGAGTGACTAACAATCTTGCATAGTGGACTGTTTTAAAACAAGGTTTGAAGCAAGACTGGCTTCTCTTAAAAATGTCTTATATGTTCTAATTTATAATCTTTGGACTGTATGATTGATTGATGCAAAGTCATTATGAGGGTCAGTTGGTTTTGGCTTGGCATATAATACAACCCAGTCACAGTGATTTGTAAATCAAGGTTTAATATTTAGCATTATGAGTAAATCCATCCATTTGTGGGTTATTCCATAGATCCTAGTTAAAACAGTCCTGATTTAATAGGATACCTGAACTCAGACATTATGTTGTTGTTGTTGTTAGCTGCGAAGTCGTGTCCGACCCATCGCGACCCTATGGACAACATTCCTCCAGGCCTTCCTGTCCTCCACCATCCTCTGGAGTCCATCCAAGCTCACGCCTACTGCTTCAGTGACTCCATCCAGCCACCTCATTCTCTGTCGTCCCCTTCTTCTATTGCCCTCGATCTTTCCCAGCATTAGGCTCTTCTCCAGTGAGTCCTTCTTTCTCATTAGGTGGCCAAAGTGGCCAGACATTATACTCTTGAGTAAAATTTGCCTTCTGTCAAGGAATTTGCTGTAAAATAGGGGTACAAAAAGCATGATCCAGGAACAAAACTGGATTGCTGTTACACATACCATTAAGATGGCTATAGCAGGAGGCAATTAATTTTTAAAATTTATTGTTTTATTTATAGCTCATTTTTAGTCTAAAAATTCAAGGCAGTATAAAAGGAGATCTGTACTCCTGGCATAAACAACTTTGTGAAGGATAGCCTGAGAGATGGTGGTAGTAGCTTCCAGATAATATGAGATTTCCCAGTCTAATCTCAGCCCCAATTTAATTTGTCATATTTATAGTTTTGATATGTACATTATCTTGTTGGAAGCCAGCTTAGAGTCATTTGATGGAAGGATGGGTGACATAGGAATTTAATAAAAATAAATAATGATTATGGATCTTTGATTTTTAATCTTTTAGGTACAACCCCCCAAAAAGCTTTATATGACTATGTCATCGTAAACTGTTTAGTCTCTTATGTTTATTAATTCCAGTATTAGGATAAGGCAGATCATTCAGCAGAGATACCAATTGTTGCAAAGATGTTTTGAAAAGTAATTTTATGGTGACTGTAAGAGCCATATTTTTTCATAAAAACATACAAAACTGACGACAGAAAAAGACCTATTGCCCCACTGACTCTGTCCGTTCAGTTTTGGTTTTTTTAAATCTTTTATTTTCTTTATAATTAATTTATTATTTTTATTATTTATTTTAATTCTTATTTTTGTCAATTGAGCCAAATATTTCTGTTAAGTGAGACATTTGCTGAGTTTTGTCCTGTTTTATGACATTTCTTGCCACAGTTGTTAAGTGAATCACTGCAGTTGATAAGTTAGCCTGGATGTTAAGGGGATCTGGCTTCCCCATTGACTTTGCTTGTCAGAAGTTTGTAAAAAGTTTGTAAAAAGTAATCACATGACCCTGGGATGCTGCGATGGTCATAAGTATGAACCAGTTGCCAAAGCATCTGAGTTTTGGTTATATACTCATGGGGATGATGCATAGGTTGTAACTGTGAAAAACGGTTACATGTCATTTTTTTCAGTGCTGTTGTAACTTTGAACAGTCATTAAATGAACTGTTGTAAGTCCAAGACTACCTGTATGGGTGATCAACCAATTCCTTTCACTGGACATTGTCCCAAGCTTACACTTTCTGTGAAGTAACACTTTCTAACATGACTTTGGAACTTCTCTCCTGTCAGTTTGAGATTATGCCCCAATGTTCTTGATTTTGCTCAATATTGAAAGTACTGCCTTCTAGAACAGGGGTGTCAAACTGCCGGCCCATGGGCCGGACATGTCATCTGGAAGCCATGCCCACCCCATTGCTGGCAATGGCAAAACCATCCTGATACGTCACACAATGTTGCGAGTTTGAAATGTCTGTTCTAGAACCCTTAATATATTTAAAGGTTTCTGTCATGTCACCCTTTTCCCTTCTGCCCTCCAGGCTATACTTATTCAGTTCCTCCAATCTCTCCTGATAATGTAGTGTCCCTCTGACCTTGAACCATTTTTGTTCCTGATCTCTGAAGTCACTCAATCTTAATATCTTTTTTTTAAGTGAGGTGTCTAGAACTGGGCACAGTATTCCAAATGGGGGTCTGACTAAAACCCTATACTGTATAGTGGGATTAGGACCTCCTTTTTTCTGCTGGGTGATGCCTCGAGTGATGCATCCCAGAATTTTGTTTGCCTTCACAGCTCCACTGTTTTGCTTATTTTGCAGTCAATAGCATACCTAAATCCTTTCCTTGTGTTGTTCTGTCTAACATTGTACCCCCAATACTGTATAGCTTGCCAAAGGATTCTTTTTCTCCATGTCTATAATCTTTAGATCTAGAAAGAGTGGATTAAAAGCAGACATGATTAAGTTTGCCTGCATAGTGGAACATAGTTTGATCAATTTGATTCCAGGCATTGCAAACTAGTTTTGAGAACTCCCCTTTTAATGAACCTTGGCATTTTTTGGTTGCATTTGATGCCATCAGATTCTTGAATCGAATAATTCGAGTTTATATTTTTTTCCCTTAAAGCAGACTGCTACTGACAGTGTTGCTGATTATTGCTGAGAGTAGTCTGTTTGGGGTAATTGTTTATTTGAGGTCGTAAGGTGATACAATTTAATTTGTTGGCAATCAAAATAAAAACCAAATAGCTGCCATCTTCCTGTAATTGGTACATTTATGTGAGCTGTATGAAATCCAGTTTCAATGAAAATGCAGATGGTTCACTTGTCTGTGAAAAAAACCCGGACTGTTGATTGATTCAGCATAGCTTAGTAATTAGTCTCTGTAAAGGAGGAGTTAGAAAGATGGTTCTGAACCCCAGTTGGTCTGCTTTGCCTCCACCCTGAAGACTTCCTTCTCCTGACTGCAGTTCCACTCCCTTTTGGCTAGGATCAACCCTGCTTTTATTTTACCTTTAATGTGCTATGTAAAGTGCTACTATTTTGCATCCACCTTGCTAGCTCTTTAGAATCTGTGCTGTGGTTCTTCAATGACAGCAACTTTAAGAAGAAAATGGTGTTATCTTTTGGATACAAATTCTTAAGTGGCGCTTGTTGTGCTAGTTTGCTTACCTGGTTCCAAGAGTGAAGAAACTTCACCTATCCAGAAAGTGGAACTGATCTTTCTGAGTCCATCTTGGACTATCAACATTTGCTTAGAGCTGGCACTGGTTTGGGGTACTTTAAAATGGCAGACAAGCCAACAATGAAAATGAGAAAGAAGTCTAAATCATTTTCCTATGATCGCAGAAGAGATTCAGTGAAAGTTAAGAGACAGACCAAATGTGCTACCTTGGAAACCTGTGAAATACAAGTGAAGGAGAAACAGGTTGGTACAAATTTGGCACAGTTCCTAATAATATGGCAGTAATTCTGATTTGAATTTATCAAAATCTTTTTAATACCATTGATTTCACTCCTTGCTACTTTACAGTGATCAGTTAGTTATCCGACTTGCTTTTTCAGTGAGTATGGAGAGAGATGCATATCTTCATTATCTTCACTTTATTTGAACAGTAAAATATGTGAGGTTATATCTACTTTTAAAATATAACTCCATATGTATTATGTTGTGTCATATCAATATTTGGAGTGTTTTATACTCTGGTGATGTCTAATTTCAGTAGATCAGGAACTATACCAAGTCATCAACAAAAACTGCAGGACTAAAAGTTTTAGTATTTTTTTTGAAGGGAGAGGGTGAGGATGTTTAAAATTATTGAGAGAATAGACTGGCTTTTATTCCTTTCATATTATCAGTGCTATTTATTTCCGTTACCTTTGAAATATTTTCAAAACTTCATGTTTGGTACAGAACGTTTTCATTGGCATAGTGTGTATATTTTAGAGGATTCTATCTCTGTAGTACTAAAAAAATGTTCTTAAGTATCGTAAGATCTCTGGAAGTTCAAACCTGATTAATTTGGGGTTGAATCTTGTTATTTTATCTCCTCTCCCAATGCATACATTTAGCTTTGGGCTGATAATCTCCTCTGAATGCAATTCTTGATAGGACGAAGGAATATTTTGAGGAGAAGCAAAAGAATAAATAACAAATCAGGTGTGAGTCTGTTCACCTCTTTGGAGAGACCACGTTTTGATAAAGTTGTGGGCCACTCCTTTTGGCATTATATTAGGAAGAATGCTAAACAAAAATAATGAAAGCAACCTACAAACCTCTTGGACTTTCAACCATTTGCTCTTCAAAGAATCATAACAAGTAGGAAAGCACCTGTTGTAAGATGAGTTAGTTCCAGCCACACTGCAGTCTAAAAATCTCACAGAACGGGATTGTTGGGTATAGAAATCAGCATAAATACAAAGCTATTTAAAAATTATGGCAGCTTGATTGACCTTAGGAGGGAAGAGAACTGGAAACCAATATATGATTTTGTAAATGTTCATGCTAATATTGTATCTCATGCATTTTGAAGTGTATGTTTATACCAAAAAGAGGCTAATTTTGGGTCCTTCCGCTTCTTTTTTTGCCTTGGATATGTTTGTTGGTTCGTGCTATTATAAACTGAGACAGTAAGACTCTGTTGTAATAATTCACATTATAATTTACAAAGCAACAGTATGCATATTCGTCAACAGTTAAAGCATGCGTAGTAGAACAATTTGGTGTTTTCAAAATGTTTTGAGATTGTATCCTTCATGCTTACTGGGGATTTGTATTGTCAACACAGCCTGAGAGACAAGATAGAAGACACTTCTAAGTGAATCTTACAACTTGATTTAGAATATTAGATGTATCTTCCAAGAGCAGATTAAATTTTACTTTAGCCTAGTGTTCTTTCCAAAATATACATTCCAGCAATCTGCATGTACAATTGACTTCATCTTCTGAAAAAGCAAACAAAGAAAACAGTTGCAAGACAGAATAAAAGAAGAGAAAATAGATTAGTGTTTGAAGGAGCATTGAAAGATATGCTTTGTCCTGCAGAATTAGGACTAGAGAATTATCTTATTAATGAGGATTACCATTTACATATTTATGTGCCTTTTTATAATACTGTGTAACAGACAATTTGGATAGAGGCCACAGATTCTGTATGACCTCTAGTGGTCAGTTGGAAATATTGGTGGAAATGGATCTGTTGATATGGAAAATGAAATTTAGTTTTTGCATTTCTTTAAACTATTCTTGAGTGATAAAATCATTATTATACCCTCTATGATAAAAAAATGAAGGAGTCAATTGTATTTGCTATCATATTTTTATTTCTCTTACAATTGGTGAAATCTGAATGAAAAAACAATGATTTATATTGTGTTAATCTACATGGAGTCCTCAATTTACAACCACAATTCAGCCCAATTTTTTTTGTTAAGCGATACAGTTGTTGAGTGAGTTTGGCCCCATATTACAAATTTTGTTGCCACAGTTGGGTTGTTAAGTAAATCACCACAGTTAAGTTAGTCACATGTTGTTAGGTGAATCTTGTCAGAAGATCACAAAAGGGGGATCACATGAGCCGTTATAAGTATGAGTCAGTTGCCAGGCATCCAAATTTTGATCAAGTGACCATAGATGGAGATGCTGCAATGATTGTAAGTATGAAAAACAGTTTGTCAAAAACAGATCGTGCCAGACGAATCTTATTACATTCTTTGACCAAGTGACAAAACTAGTGGACCAGAGGAATGCTGTAGATATAATTTACTTGGACTTCAGTAAGGCATTTGATAAGGTAGATCACAACCTACTACTTGACAAGATAGAAAAATGTGGGTTAGATAGCATTACCACCAGATGGATTCGTAGCTGGCTGACAGGCCGTACTCAGCGTGTGGTCCTCAATGGAACCGCATCTACATGGAAGGAAGTGTGTAGTGGGGTGCCCCAGGGCTCTGTTCTGGGCCCAGTGCTCTTCAATATCTTCATTAATGATTTGGATGAGGAGATAGATGGGGAACTCATCAAATTTGCAGATGACACCAAGCTGGCAGGAATAGCCAATACTCCAGAAGATAGGCTTAAGATACAGAAGGATCTGGACAGACTCGAAAACTGGGCACTATCTAACAAAATGAAATTCAATGGTGAAAAAAGTAAGGTTCTACATTTAGGGAGGAAAAATCAAATGCACAGGTATAGTATAGGTGGTACCTTGCTCAATAGCAGTAACTGTGAGAGGGATCTCGGAGTCTTAGTAGACAATCACTTCAATATGAGCCAGCAGTGTGCTGCAGCTGCCAAAAAAGCCAACACAGTGCTAGGCTGCATTAACAGAGGGATAGAATCAAGATCACGTGAAGTACTAATACCACTTTACAATACTTTGGTAAGGCCACATCTGGAATACTGCATCCAGTTTTGGTCACCACGATGTAAAAAAGATGTTGAGACTCTAGAAAGGGTACAGAGAAGAGCAACAAAGATGATTAGGGGGCTGGAGGCCAAAACATATAGGGAACGGTTGCTGGAATTGGGTATGTGTAGTTTAACGAAGAGAAGAGTGAGGGGTGACATGATAGCAGTGTTCCAATATCTCAGGGGCTGCCACAAAGAAGAGGGAGTCAAGCTATTCTCCAAAGCACCTGAAAGCAGGACAAGAAGCAACGGATGGAAACTAGTCAAGGAGAGAAGCAACCTAGAACTAAGGAGAAACTTCCTGACAGTTAGAACAATTAACCAGTGGAACAACCTGCCTCCAGAGGTGGTGAATGCTCCAACACTGGAAGCTTTTAAGAAGAGACTGGACAGCCATTTGTCTGAAATGGTATAAGGTTTCCTGCCTGAGCAGGGGGTTGGACTAGATGACCTCCAAGGTCCCTTCCAACTTTATTATTATTATTATTATTATTATTATTATTATAAGTCACTTTTTTTCAGTGCGTTGAATGGTCACTAAATGAACTGTTGTAAGTTGAGGACTACCTGCATTTGAGTTTCCTCGAAGAACCTAGCAGAGTACTTCTTCCCTATTTTGTAAAAGAAATCAATAGTGGTTTCGCTCTTTAGCATTTAAATTATTTGGATCATAGATTAATCACCAAGTTCATTAAAGTAGGGCAAATCCAAGAGGAATCACTTGCTTTCATTTATATCACACTTCATGTATTTATTCTCCTTTGATTTGTGAATGGCAATCCTTAATGACTGTTGGCTTTTAAAAGAAAAAAAAAACACTACAACCTGTGACGTCTATTCTACCAAATGCTATTTCATCTGGCGGCTATCTAATGATAGCCACATCTGGTGGCTGTCAAATGATAGCCACATCTGGCAGAATTAAAATTGCAATTAATCCTAATGGCAGTTCATCTATTATTGAAAATCAAGTGAGGGAAATAGCAGTGGCAGCCTGGTTGCATTTTACATTGACACACAGACTTATGCCTTAGCTGGGATGTGTTAATTCATAGGACACTGTTCATTAGGAAGTATTTGGCCTTGTTTTACGGGACACTGAATGAATGAACAATATTTTTTTTTTTATTGAAAAGTTTTTCAGTACATTTTAATTATTACATCCCATCCCCCAACCCTTCCCTCCCTTCCCAACCCTATCCCACCCTCTCACCCTCCCCTTCCCCCCTCCCCCCCCCGGACTTCCCAGAGCTAGATACAAGGTATAAAAATAAAGTAACCAATCATAAACTCCCATATACTAACAACAATAAACTATTAGATCTCTCGCACTTTAGCTCTTATAAGTTGACTACAAGCAATATACTTATTCAAATGCTAGATGAAACTTTTTAGTCCCGTATTTATTCTGGATGTAATCAATCCATTTCTTCCACTCCACAATATATCGTTGTTGCGAATGGTCTTTCAAGTATGCTGAAATCTTCACCATTTCCGCCAGGTTGGAAACTTTTAAAGTCCATTCCTCTATAGTCGGCAGTTCTTCCTTCTTCCAGTATTGCCCTATTAAAAGTCTCGCTGCCGTAATTAAGTTCAACATCAGATTAATGTCCAGCACAGTAGTATCAGTAATAATGCCCAATAAAAACAACTGCGGACAAAACTTTATCCTTTTCTTGAATATCTTCTGCATATTCCACCAAATTTTAATCCAAAATGCTTTGATCTTTTTACAAGTCCACCATATATGAAAGTACGTTGCATCTTCACCGCCACATCTCCAACATTTAGGCTGATAATTCGGATACATACTTGCTAATTTTTTAGGATCTAAATGCCACCTATAAAACATTTTATAAAAATTCTCTCTTAAGTTTTGAGCTTGCGTAAATTTCACATTTCTCACCCAGATCTTTTCCCAAGTGTCCATTGTGATAACTTCCTGAATATTCTGTGCCCATTTTATCATACAGTCCTTAACAATTTCTGTTTCTGAGTCAATCTCTATCAATGCAAGATATATCCGTTTGATATGCGCTGGTCCCTGATTTCTAATTTACCAAATTTTCATCATCCATTAAAAAACCAATTTTCTGATCCTCTTTCCACCTGGCTTGTAATTGTCCATATTGAAACCAAGTTTGTACAATCTTTTTTTCTCGTAAAAGATTATATGACTTCAAACACCACACATTCCTCTCCAAACTCAAAATTTCCTTATATGTAATCACATCATGTTTAAATCCAACATTTATATTCTCTATTGCGTGTTTGGGTATTGCCCATAACGGTATCTTATAATTTAACTTTTGTCTGTGCTTTTTCCAAACTCGCAACAAAGCATACCTCAAAATATGCCTTTTAAACACATTGTCTACCTTTTTATCATACAATAAATATGCATGCCAACCAAATAACAAATCATGCCCTTCAAGATTTAATAGTCTCCCCTGTGTC
Organism: Daboia siamensis; assembly: GCA_024449315.1. Lineage (NCBI taxonomy): Eukaryota > Metazoa > Chordata > Lepidosauria > Squamata > Viperidae > Daboia > Daboia siamensis. Next base: position 59,714 of record JAKJMR010017385.1, on the reverse strand, counting down.
AAATTAATCCAATCACTTATGGCTGATAATGCAGCAGCTTCATAATATAATTTAAAATTGGGCATTCTTAGACCACCTCTTTCACGCGTATCCTGCATAATTTTAAATTTAACCCGTGGCCTTTTCCCTGCCCAAACGAATTTATTAATACCCTTCTGCCATTCCTCCAAATTTGAATCCTTTTTGAGAATGGGTATCATTTGAAACAAAAATAAAAATTTTGGCAGAACATTCATTTTTACTGCTGCAATTCTTCCCAATAATGACAATTGTAATTTTTTCCAACTATCCAATTCTTTTTGCACTTTGTTCCATAACTTTTCATAATTATTTTTATATAATTTAACACCTTATTACTGTAAACTTTTCATCCATAATTTCTGTCAGCTTCTCATCCAACTTTTCATCTATCATCTCAGCTAAATGCTGTGAATGCTTTTCCAAAGCATCTTGCAAAACTTTAACTGTTAAAACAGGCGAAGGTAAAGATGCAGGAGGTGCTAAAACTTGCGCTGGAGGTTGCGGCAGGGGGGAAGCCCCCACAGTTTTAGTAAGTTTAGAAGATTTAGCCGCCATTTTTTCCCTCTTTTGCAACTACGCACTTTCACTTTCAAAGTCTTCGATGTGGATTGAGCCAAAGATCAAAAGTTCACTTACTCCTTATTCTCTTGCATCGCTCTGCCTGCTTTCATTATCTTCCAAAGTCCATTCTTGTAAGCAGGGATGGTTGCGTTCGCCTTGTTCTGCTCCAAGAAAAACGGAGCAGACACGCTGCGCAGCCTGGAGAAATCCAAGCTTCGGGGGGGGCTCAATCCTTCAGCCGCCAGAACTTTAAGCCCTGGCGGCCCCAGAGAGCCCTTCCCCTACTTGGATACTCACCCCCTCCTCTTCTCCCGAGGAGGGGGCTTCCGAACCGCCGAAACAGCTGATCGGCGCTGTTTTCGGCGGTTCTACAAAGCCGCGAAGCTGACAAGCTAAAAGCAGCTGTCGGCGGCGGCGCCTTGCCACCCGGAAGTCCGAATGAATGAACAATATTGTGTGCCGAGTTGCTTTTCAGACAGCAGGCTGCATGAAATTCATTATCTTCCAAATTATAGTGGAGCAAAATTTAAGCATAGATTAGAATGGACAGAGAATGCACAACCCTGAGACTTGCCTCTGTAAAAATGATGCTAAATTCTGGCTTTCGTTCCCCCAAACAATTACAAGGGTGTGCCCTTCATAATCCTTCCAAATATGTGGCTCAAAAGTGTAATTTCTGATGTGAAAATGATTAAATACACAGAGAGAGATCATGTTAACTGTGGGCATTTTAATTAAATGTCAGTGTAACCTAATCACCTTCAATTTGGAGTTTACCCCTGGCATGCCACTAAGGGCCAAGCATGGTTCTTGGAAAGAACTTGGATGCTATGATTTAACCAGCATTAGATGGCTTCAAGCAAGAAGTAATTATTTGCTTTAGCCTAAGAGTGACATTTGCACTATAAAAACACACAATGTATGCTGTGTCTCTCTTTCGCTGAGTCTGCCAAGCATTGAGTTTGTAGCAGTTTGGTATGGCATATCGAGAACTACCAGAAGCACAGGCAGGATTTCGAAGAGGCAGAGGAACTAGAGATCAAATTGCCAACATTCGCTGGATCATGGAGAAAGCTAGGGAGTTCCAGAAAAACATCTACTTCTGCTTCATTGACTATGCTAAAGCCTTTGATTGTGTGGATCATAACAAACTGTGGCAAGTTCTTAAAGAGATGGGAGTACCAGACCATCTTATTTGTCTCTTGAGAAACCTTTATGCGGGTCAAGAAGCAACAGTGAAAACTGGACACGGAACCACTGATTGGTTCAAAATTGGGAAAGGAGTCTGGCAAGGCTGTATACTGTCGCCCTGCCTATTCAACCTATATGCAGAGCACATCATGAGAAAGGCAGGGCTAGATGAATCAAAAGTTGGAATTAAGATTGCCGGAAGAAATATCAACAACCTTAGATACGCAGATGATACCACTCTAATGGCAGAAAGTGAAGAAGAACTAAAGAGCCTCTTGTTGCGGGTGAAGAAGGAGAGTGCAAAACTTGGCTTGAAACTTAACATTAAGAAAACCAAGATCATGGCATCTGGCCCTCTCAATTCCTGGCAAATAGATGGGGAAGAAATGGAGGTAGTGACAGATTTTATTTTCCTGGGCTCCAAGATCACAGCAGATGGGGACTATAGCCAAGAAATTAAAAGACGCTTGCTCCTCGGGAGGAAAGCCATGGCAAATCTAGACAGCACACTAAAAAGCAGAGACATCACCCTGTCAACAAAAATACGTATAGTCAAGGCTGTGGTCTTCCCAGTTGCAATGTATGGCAGTGAAAGTTGGACCATAAAAAAGGCTGAGCGCCAAAGAATTGAGGCCTTTGAACTATGGTGCTGGAGAAGACTCCTGCGAGTCCCTTGGACTGCAAGGCAATCAAACTGGTCAGTCCTAAAGGAGATCAATCCTGACTGCTCTTTAGAAGGCCAGATCCTGAAGCTAAAACTCAAATACTTTGGCCACCTAATGAGAAAGAAGGACTCACTGGAGAAGAGCCTAATGCTGGGAAAGATCGAGGGCAATAGAAGAAGGGGACAACAGAGAATGAGGTGGCTGGATGGAGTCACTGAAGCAGTAGGCGTGAGCTTGGATGGACTCCAGAGGATGGTGGAGGACAGAAAGGCCTGGAGGAATGTTGTCCATAGGGTTGCGATGGGTCGGACACGACTTCGCAGCTAACAACAACAATGGCATATTGATGTTGAGAACTTGACTCAACTCACTCATTATGTGTTTTCTCGTATGCAAGTCATAATTGGACAATTGGAGTTAATGCTTTTGAATAAAGCTATAATTTGCTTCCGGCAGTGATTCTTCATAGTTAAGCTTTTGTAGCATCTGCCATGCATTCTTATAGTATGTTGCTTTTAGATTGGATGCCTTATTTGTTTTACCAATACAGGTAATCTAAGAGTTAGTTCATTTAGTGACTGTTCAAAGTTACAACGGCACTGAAAATACTGACTTATGACTATTACACAATCCCTGCAGTCAGGTGATCAAAATTCAGATGTTTGGCAACTAACTCAAATTTATGACAGGTGCATTGTCTGGGGTCATGTGATCCCCTTTTGTGACTTCTGACAAGCAAACTCAACAACCCTGATACTACAGGTAGTCCTTGAGTATCTGTAATGTAATGGAGCCTGCCCCCATTCTATTCATAAATGGAGAATTTGTGGGAGTGAATCTCACACCTGAAATGAGATGCTCTTTAAGATGCATGAGGCTTGTTAAGTGCACATGAGGTATCAGGGTGGGGACGCCCATGGAGGGCCTACTGATGGAATAGGCCCCCAAAGCTTCCCCAACCCACTAAGATACTGCATGCTTCCCCTTCTCTTCCTGCTGCGCTGGATTCACCTTGCAAAATCTGTTCCTTGGTGCTGCAGTATTTGTAATTTTGGGAGTTGTTCATAAACATTAATGGGCACTGATTGTGTAACTTTGAACACGTGACTTGGGGATTACCTGTAACTTAAGAACTGCAGTGATCCACTTAAAAATTGTGGCAAGAAAGGTTGTAAAATGGGGCAAAATTCACTTAACAAATGTATTGCTTAGGAACAGAATTTTGGGGCTGTATGTACATTTATGAGATACCACTAAGATGGGTGTAATATATTGGGCTTTGTTTTACTGAGTGCATCACGTGGGTTTTGATTGCTGGAAGGTTGCTTAAGCAGAGAGCTGGCTAATGGCTTCCAGCTCTCAGACAACCTGTCTCCAGCACCGCCACTGGTTGCTTCCAGGGCGGCAATAGATTGCTTTAAACCTATTGACCGCCACCTAGAGGCCAGGGTATAAATAGCTGCATTCACAGTCCTGTTTCCCAATTCGGTTACTGCAAGCAAATAAAGAATGTTCCTGACTTAATTCACTCGCCTCATCTCTTCTCTCAAGCAATGAACCCAGTACACAACAATGGGCAAAAAAGGTTTTAAAAACCAAATAAACATATTTTACTCCTTTTCATAATTCATAGTAGTATAATTTTATGAGTTAAGATTGATTGACACATTGATTGTGCTTAGATTGTAAGCCGCCCTGAGTCTTCGGAGAAGGGCGAGATATAAATGGGATTAAAAAAATAATTGACTGATTTTTTAAAAATGTTTGTGGCTGCCAGCTTAAATAACAATGGGTGGCTAACAACCACTATGCAAGAGAAAAACAAAATAATAGATCCCCAAAGAATTTTAAAAAAATAATCATAACCAAGGGATTGCATAGGTAACACATAGCACAAGGTCCCATTAACATGTAAGTCAGACTACCTGTATTGCTTTTTAGAGAAGACTCTTGAAATCTAGTTCTATTTTAAAATGTATTACCCAATGTTATAGAAATTTTCTTTTAGTGCATTTCTGTAGCATGAACCACAAGAATGAATGATTTTTTTTATCACCTTTCTATAAAATTGCCTAAATGTAGGATCGTAATTGTTGCTCCACCCAGTTCTTCTAGGAGTCTTCCTTAACTTGACTCAGTTGTCTCTAACAATCACATTTAGATTCAATGCAGCAAATATATCTGGATAATGTGCAGTGTATAACTCTGGGACTTGAGGCCATGTTTTCCAAACAATGATAGGCTGATTTCATTAGGTCTCAGTCATTAAAGTAAAATGGTAAATTGGCAGACTCAACTGTCTTTTTCTCCTAGAATCCCTTACATACTCTGAAAAGTTGTGCTGGGTGTTGATTGACATTTTGAAGTAGGCTTTGAGGTTAATTGGTGAGGGATGCTAATTTCAAGGTAGATTGCATTGTAGTCTGTTTAACTGAAATAAGTGTGTAAAATTAAACAAAAAGAGAACCCAGCCATGATATAAGGATGGATGGGGAGTTTGATACTTCATGTGTTGCTGAATTTCCACCAGCCACATCCAGCATTGTGAAAAACAGACCCTTAAAAAGCTATGCTTGGTCAATCTGTTGAGTTCCTAACAGAAAATTTTCTTTATTCCTAATAATCTTAGTATTTGTACAAATCCATGCTTGTAATATTTGGAGTGAAACACACTTGTGCAAAAATACATATAAACATGTTTTATTGTGTATAATCCATAATTAAAGAGCAGCCATTATGCTAAGATAACTTCATCTGCCAAAATCCAATATTCAAAGCAGATTTTAGCAGTTCATTAGAAATGCTCTCAATAAAACCTTTTCCTAAAGTGTATCTGAATACATAGAGATGTATTGGGATTTTGGGATCGTAACAATGGGATCTCAATTTCATTTGTGGATGTAACCTATTTCAGTGGTCATGGTTACAAAGACATATTTGTGGCTTTTCGAAGTTGTAATGCTCATTTCTTTGTAATAATCTGTTTTTGTTTGTAGTAGTTCACCTCGGAAGCAGTCGATAATGGCTTTTAATGTGAAGACACTCTCAAGGTCTTTGTGAATCACTGCAGTTTGATCCCATTGATTGATTGTTGACCCATTTAAGAATTGTTCATAGTTCTGACTAATCTCTGTGTGAATTCTTTTTTCAACAAAAATTTGTGTTTATATAAGTGTAACTGTTGGCTAGAGATGAATGTACCAAAAGGAAACCTTTGGGAAAAGAAACATTTCAATGTTGTAAGTAGTTTTATGATTAGTAAACCTCTCTCCAGAATAGGAACACACTGATCAACTTGACAGGAGAAGAATATTGTAGTGCCAGGCAGATTTTCATTGAGGAGCAAATGTATTTAGCTACTTTGAAGAAAAACTTCTGAAGTCGATCTTGTCTAGCAGAGTCCAAGATAGAGAAAGGATGGAAATTGCTTTATTTATGTCTTTTTAAGATGGGTTAAAATAATGTTAACTGCTTAGAGATTACAGAAAAAACATTATTACTGTTGATTTTGTACTTGGTTGAAACTTCAGAAGCCTCCTGCTTCAGTATGCTGATTTTAGTTATTTCTGTTTCAGACAAAATTAGTTTTTTTAAAAATATGGTATTATACGTAACTCTTTGAGTTTAGTTCTGGTACACTATATGAAGAAGAAAGAATGGATTTGTTTCAACTCAGTTGTCTTTTTTTCAAATAATTTTTTTTTTGGGGGGGGGGGGAGGGGTCTGTCAGGTTCCAAAAACTTTTCCACCTGTATTTCTTTGCATGTAGCACCTTGCTATGTTGTTCTTCTGCACCTATGAGGGATGAGAGTAAAAGGAATGCACTCAACTCTTACATAGTATTTTCTTTCTAGGGTTGAAGAGGAGCCTTCAAAAATAATTTATCACTTGGGTTCCAACCGATTCCCAGTATTTACTTTCAAGGTTATTTTGGCTGAGGCTGCATCTCTTGTGTCCAGTCTGTTTAATTTAGAGGAGATGCTTATGATTGGTGGGAAGTTTTCAGTGTTGTCACGGGCATTAAACAAATGGTTGCAAGGACTACCCATATTATCTCCTTAACATACCATGTCTACCACATTCCTGTGCAAAAAACACATTAAATCAAATATTGTGAGGAAAAAAATTGCTAGATTGCCAGGACTTAAGTCATATTACAATAAAACCATGCCTATATAGAAGAAGGAAATGGAGGCATTTTATGTATGTATGTCATATCTATCTGTCTGTCTGTCTGTCTGTCTATCTGTCTATCTATCTGTCTGTCTGTCTGTCTGTCTGTCTATCATCTACCTATCATCTACAAATCATCTACTTGTTTATTATTTACTATTTTTTCAAATAATTCATGTTGTGAACATATCCAACACACCTTCTTTCTCCTATTTTCCCACAACAACAACAACTCTGTGAGATGGATTTAGCAAGAAAGAGTGATTGGCCCAAGGCCTTCTTTATTCAAGAAAGGTCCTAAGTGTAAATGATGTGCATTTAGCAGTTTCTATAGGATAAATCTGTATTTACTTATATTCTTCCCCCTGCTTTTAGATTTATATATCAACTTGATGCCTTCATCTCTTAATATATATATCTTAGAATCAGAAATAATTTGTAATTTTTAGATGTTTAATTTATGCCAGAGAAGCATCTGAAGGATTAGCCTATTTCCATGTGCGTGGGGTGGCTTTATCCTCAGGTTGTTTTGTACATATATGTGGGGTGGAATTTAGCCAATAGCCCTCATTCAGACAATTAAAAAAAAACATTTTTTATTCCATTTTATGTGATTTCCCACTGTAGTTTTTTTTTAAAAAAAATGCACAGACAGCTGAAGAACAGGTTTGTGATTCTTGAAACTTGTGTTGACTTGCCCTTTCTGACTGATTCATTATGCAGAAACTCATGTAGTTAGACCATGTAAATTTAGGGATCTACTCTGAAATATTTTTGCTGATAGACATTTAATATGGAAAGAACAAAAATAGCTAGGCTTCTTCTATGATTTCATTTCAACCAATAATGTTTAGATGTGCAAAGGCAGCCTATTCTGTTCAAAGACTGCTTAAGGAAAACATAGCTTAAAGATATAAACAGAGACAAAAATAAGTCAGAAAGTTTTAGCAAGATGAACAAGTGGAGCTGACGGAATCCAAACAATGAAATCACTCATGTAGGTGGTATTTGTATATATTTTATCTACATGGCCAGATTAAATAACCATTGGAGAACCAGTTTAGGGTGGTAAGGTCCCCAGCTAGAAAGCAGGAGACCATGAGTTTTAGTCTCACTTTAAACACAAAGCCAGTTGAGTAACCTTGTGCCAGTTCCTCTTTTTCAGCCCTAGGAGGAAGGCAATGTCAAACCAGGAAAAAATATTGCCAAGAAAATTTTAAGGACTAATTTAGATGGTTGTCAGGTTCAACACTGACTTGAAGGCACTAATAATTCCTCCCATCCATCCTAAAAAAAAAAAAAAACTATGTAGAAGATGGTAAGAGAGAATTTAGAGGTAAAATAATGCTGACAAAATATCAGGAGAAGGATTCTATCAGTAGTACTATCTATAATGTCAAAGAGGCATTTGCAGGAGACAGAAAGTATACAAACCAACATTTTGTTAGTTTTCAAGAGTATAAAGTATACTCTTATAAGGTCCACCCAAATTCAGTAGAGAGAAGAAATTAAATCTACCAAATGATCAAATGAATGTTAAAAGCGGAGGTTCTTGTCTTCTTCCTTTTCATCAAAAGGAAATATTTATTTTAATATTGATTTACTCATCACATTTATACTTCTATTGAGGTGACTCAGGGCAATTAACAACAGCTAATATTATTAAAATCTTAATGAATAGGATGATACTAGAAAGGAATTATTACCGGTCCTTTAACATGCTGCTTCAGATCTGATGTAACAGTGTAAGCCTAAGCTCTACGTCCATATATTGTCAGTAAGTCAGTCCCTATGAATCTGAAACAACTTCATCCAGTTACAGAGGGGCAGGTTACTAAAAGTTGGAAGCCGTTTTGTTAGAGTTGTCTTTCTCTGCTAACACCTCTTGAGTTTTTGTGACTATAACTGCTGTGATACTGCAAGTAGAAGCACAGAGCTGGTCATGGCTGAACTTCAAACTTTTAAGAAGATTCAAACTTCTTAAAAGTTTGGATGGAATATTTTGGTTGCAAGGTAGACGAGGAAGCTGAAAAACTTCCTGGAAAGGCCAAACCACTTCTGTGTTGTAACTAAAAAAGCTACAAGGACAAGTCACCAGGAGTTGGCTCAAGGGACAGGCTTTACTGTAGAGAAATTTGGGAAGGCAGAAAGTAGCAAAACGGAGTTTTGTAGCCAGATTTCCAACCAGGCATTGACAACACAGACATTTGTCATTGTACAACTTTTACGTGGCATCTCTTTTCAATTCTGCAGGCATTAAAAATAGCAACTAGGCCAACAGTTGGCCTTTATTTTTTTATTTTTTATGGGAGGGTATTTCATGCTTGCTCTTACAGATAGATTATTTTTCATTATGTGTACATAATTAATGGAAGAAACTCCCAGAAATGAAATGTAGACAAGAATAGGTCATTTTCACCAGATGGTTAATTATTACAGTTAAGAAAAGTACTTGGGAATACTTGGTGTGTCCTTTGAAAAGCAAAACAAAACTCAAATTGGCTTGATTTTGATAGATAGCTTCTATTGTGTTAAATGATTATTAAAATGATTACTCACGCAGAGGCAAAACATTGATTAATCATCACGAAGTTTTTATTAGACAGGTAATAATTATGCTATGCAGGCTAGGTTCTTTATAACCGCATGCCATCAGGTGTTAGTTGACTTTGCAGCAGGTCCAAATTTTAATTAAAAAATTTCAGAAATTGGGAAACGTTTCTGCCTGTAATTATAACTTCAGCAACAATGTTTCAGGTGGAAATCAGCAAAAGAAATTTTCTAATATTAAAGATGGTGATTTGTTTTACAGGAACTGTTATCAAAATCAGTTTCTATGAGATGAGGGCATATAAATTGGAAATACAAATAAATAGATGAAATCTTAAAGAAATGTTATGTTAGCACTTGAGATACAGTTTATTGCAGACGTGTCAAACTCTCATTGTCATGTGACGTGCGAGTCGTATCGGGACTATTTTGCGATTGTCGGCAATGGGGTGGGTGTGGCTTCCAGATGATCTGTCCAGCCTGTGGGCCAGCAGTTTGACACCCCTGGTTTATTGCATTTCGCTGTGTATTGGAGAAGCAAAGTCAATTGGGGGGGGGGGAACAGCTTTGCTTAATCCCCGCATGATTCACTTAATAATTGTGGTGATTTGCTTAACAACTGTGCAAAAAAGGTCATAAATTGGGTAAAACTCAGTTAACAACTGCCTTCTGTAACAATAGAAATGTTGGACTCAATTGTGGTCATACATCGACAACTGCCTGTACTGGGCTTCTCATAGACCAGAACAGCAAAGTCTGGGAATTATGAGAATGGGCTATTGAAAGAACATTCTTTGCCTGGCACTTTTTTTTTGTTTGCCAAAGCAGACACTCTTTTCTGTATGGCTTTTCAGCAAAATATTTCTGTCCTGTGATGCATTCTGATAAACTATACCTGCAAGTGTTTTAAAACTGGAAAAATAGTGTGACAGCGTTGGCATGAATGGGTAAAAACCGTGGTAAATCATCACACTAGATACGGTAAATTGATTGTAAGTCTTTAAACAGCCCCATGCTGTATGAAACTCAGGCAGTTCCTGTCTGTCTCAAAATTTTCCTAGATTATCTTTTCAGTGTCCACAAGCAAAAAGAGGTACTACACATTCTCAATGCTCTGGGCTGGAGACATCAAGACCAGTGGCGGGATTCAAATATGTGAACAACTGGTTCTCTGTGTGGATGCCACTTCTGGAAGTCCATTCTGGACCTGGGCAACAAAAAATTAGCTACCGGTTCTGCTGAAGTGGTGCGAACTGGCTGAATCCCACCACCACTGATAAGGACTACATACAGGGATATATTTTACAGGATGCTTTAGGTAAGGTCCTGATCAGTGATAAGGACCTGGCTCTCTTGCAGAAAGTTTTGTGCTTTGAGGAAACAAAGTAAATTGTAGATCTAATGGTAGAGGAAGGGTTATATAAAGGGGGGGGGGGAAACTTAGTCTTGTAAAAATCTGCTGTGTTTAAATTCTTTTGGATGCACATAGTCTCTTGAACTGGGAAGCTTAACTGAAAATTGCATGATAGTTTTTCATGTAATTTTTTTCCTCTGTGATGTTATTTTTGCCTTGCATGAATTGAACTCTCTCTTCCCCCCCAAATTTCTACTCTGTCCACTTTTATTTTAAAGTTTCTATTTCTTCTTGTCTTTTGTGTGCTGGAATATGATACCAATAGCCACCTCTGGTGTTCATTTTGGTAAAGTGCATTCTCAAATGCTTTGTGGAAAATCAAAAACTTCTATAGTAAGTCAAAATTAGTACTTCCAAATATTGATTTTCCCCCCTTCAATTAATGAACTGGATTTTAGTCTTTATTTCTTTCCCTGAGTTGCATATTATTCCTATTGTGCAGTTTTACTTTAAAGTAGTTTGCAGTTTGAAAACAGAAGATTTGGAACACAGCATTAGAACTGGACAATTAAGTCCTTCTTAATCTACTTGTACAAACTGTCAAGCAATGTTTGAATGAATAGGAAAGGCATAAGACAGTTTGCCAAGGGATGGTAAGCTATTTGCCTACTGAATCATTTGTAGTTACTTGTAATTAAAATCAAGATGGAATGCTTGCATGCCTACTTCCTACCTACAATTGCAATTTATTTATTAAATTTATATGCTGCCTATGTCACTATCGAGTGACTCTGGACTGCTTAAAACAGCATAAAAATAAGAATGTAAAAATCTTAAAATTAACAAAAGTTGGGTAAAAGGAGTACCAGTACATGCGAGAGATGGAGATGGAATCTTCTTAGCCCATTAATCATCTTCAGCACTGAATGCCCCATCAGGACCTCAACCCAAATAGACCCATATTTTAAGGCCCTTTCAGAAGGCCAAGAAGATGGGCAATACAGAATTAGATCTTTGTTTATTAGCAGTGACAGATCCTTGCTTGGAGCTATTTAAAGCATTGCCCAGGTGCATATAGTTCCTATCTATTAGTGATAAAGTTAGTGCAGACATGTCAAACACAAGGCCCGGGGGCGAGATCCGGCCCATGAAGTGGTTTCATGTGGCCCGCGAAGCTATCCTGGAAACAGTGAGGGAACGGCCCCCACTGCCTTGGCCCTGGCCCAGAGACCCTCCTTCTGCCAGAGACCCTCAGATCTGTCCCACTCCTTCCCAGGCCCCCATGGGCACCCTTGATGCGAACGATGTAGAGCTGGCCACGCCCACCCAGTAGGCTGTACGCACTCTAGCCACGCCCACCCAGTAGGCCATGCCCACCCAGACTATACCTACCCGGCCCCCTGAGGGCAACCACAATGCTGATGCGGCCCTCAATAAAATTGAGCTTGACACCCCTGAGTTAGTGGTTGATCAAACCAGCAGCAAATACCTGCATTTATGAATTCTAAATCTGTGAAAATGAAAGATTAACAATATCAACAATACATTAATTCCATCTTGCATGGACTGTTATTATGTGGACAATCCATACTAAAGTGTACAGTTTCATTTCCTTGTCTTCCTGCTTAAGTATTTTCTTGAATGAAATTTGTTAGGATAGTACAGAAACTGCATTCCCTAATGAGAAAAATAGAAGAAGGCTTCACCACAGTAGGTGGCACCAGTTGTTTTGTTTCAGAGTTGGTTTATGTTTGCCTTTTTTCCCCCTTTCCCCTTTCTCTCACCTGTCCTGTGAACCTGGAAAAAGTATTGCCAGTTTTGTTTTTGTTCAACTCATCATAATCAATAAAACCTGAACTCAAAGCTTCAGTTGTGTTTTTGTCAGAAAGATGCTTCAAAAGAATAGCATTCTGAATAATCACCATCTTAGGTCTTCTGTCTTCAACCATATTAAAATAATTCATAATATTCACAGATTTAATAGTATTCATGCTTTGGGTTAGTGTCAAAATTTTTCAGTGGCAACTAAGTGATAGTATTGCAGGTTAAAATATTGTGATGTTATTGTTGGATGTTTCTGGAAGGTACAATTCAAAAGTACCCTGATAGCCTAGTGATGCTCTGAAGTGGCCATAATTCCTGATAGTCTTTTAGGACCACTTTATGGGATTTAAATATGGATGCTTCATTTATTTGTTTAGTCCTTGTATACAAGAATAACTGGAAAATGTTGGCTTCATCAAGAAATTTCATGACGCCAACAGTAAAATAAAACCTCAAGCCCACTTTATTCAATTCAATATATCTTATATAAAAGTTTCATACAGTTTTAAATATAACTAATCCTTTATTTTTTAATGAAATACTTATTTTCTATCATTCTGGAGTAGATGGAAGAGTTTGAGTTATGGATAGTTTTTAGAATTGATATTTAAAGTGGAGTCATTCTGTCAAAATGAACAAAACATTTTCTTCTTCACTGAATGCTTCACCTCATCAACTCTTGCATCTGGGGTATAAAATAAATTTCCAAAGTCCAAGGTTGTGATTTTTCATCTAGCTCTATAACTACATATTTTAATTTCTTGATACATATTTAAGCCAAGCTCAGCAACTACAAAGCCCAGCTTCTTTCCTAAGAGAGGTCTTATTTTTAACATGATGGATTGTTGGTATGCAACTCCATGTAGCTTTGAATTAAAAGGGCAACAAATGCCCAGGTGTTTGTGGTTAATATGTTTACTGGCTTGTGATTCATACACTCTTAATTCCTTTACTTTATACCATTTGATGGGTTGTGAATCAATTTCCCCTTGAGAATAGTGCACATACTTTTATGGATGGCAGCTCATCTGTTTTTCTTTTTGATACCCTCATTCAAAATGCTTTGGAAATACCAAGTGCAAATAAGAATATACATTCAAAGTTCAAGCTCATAAAGAACCATGTGAAATTTCTTACTGCTGATTTATCTCGTGGGAATCAATACCCCAACAAAATAACTTGATATTAAGAAATGCCTCTGCATATGAGTATCTCCAAACAGAGCTACATAGGAATATATAATTCTTCCTTCCTCAATTCTCAGAATACAGTTTTCTTAAGTCAGGTTTAATGCAGATATGCTCATTGATCACAGTTTATGTCTGCTTGGCTGAAAACCTGCATAATCTCCTTCAAACATAGAAAGCAAGTGTTCCTGTTATAATTATAAAGGTATTCATAGAAAGACTTGTTGATTTATATTAGCAAAAGAAAAGAAACAGAATTTATGGTTTAAATTTTAAAACAGATTCAGTATAAAAGCATGCTTTAACAATAAGAAACTTTGTTTGGAATGTGGAAATATGTGGGCAGTGTCTATTTTTTTGTTTTTATAATCTTAACTTGCAAGTTGTATTAGCTTGCAGGCTCATATCACAAGAAGATTTTGGAAAACTAGGTTGCCACATGAAAATTATGATAGTGAAGAGGAAAAGGCCAAGAGGATTGTTAGATTGCTAGGACTTTAGTCATTGGGGGCAAAAGGAGAAATCTTTCTGTGAAGCAATTATTGGGGGAAAGTAATCTGACTGTAAGCAGAAGCTGAAGCAGACATTAAATTTTGCTGTTGCTTCTGTATTTAAACAGTGAAATCAAACAGTAGGTATTTGCAGATTACCTTTCATGATGTTTGAAGAAAAAATTTAGAAGTTTCCTTTGTGTTTTCTTAATATATGACTTGTTTGTCTATTGCATTAGAAACAGCTTCTCTTTTTAATTCCTGTATTTTAAATAGGGAAAAATAATGACATTCAGCTTAACAGTAATAATAATAATAATAATAATAATAATAATAATAATAATAATAATAATAATAATAATAATAATAATAATAATAATAATAATAATAAT
>JAKJMR010017385.1:0-45295 GCA_024449315.1 Daboia siamensis | reverse complement strand
ATAATAATAATAATAATAATAATAATAATAATAATAATAATAATAATTTTATTTGTATACCGCCCTTCTCCCGAAGGACTCAGGGCGGTGAACAGGGCAATAAATACTAAAATACAAAGATACAAAAATTAAGAAAAGATTAAACATAATGCCCAATACAATACAACAATAAATTACGTTAAAAACAATAATAACCCATCAGGCCAGGCCGGCTTGTTCGAACAAGTAGGTCTTTAGATCACGCCGGATGGAGCAAAGGTCGGGCGCCGTCTGGAGCTCAACCGGTAAACGGTTCCACAAATCTGGCGCACCCACAGAGAAGGACCTCCCCCTGGGGGCCATCAGAGACATTCTCTGACCGGTGGCACCCTGAGGAGGCCCTCTCTGTGGGAGCACACTGGGTGGAGGGAAGTTGATGCCGGCCGCAGGTGCTCCCTAAGGTACTCTGGACCCATGCCATGTAGGGCTTTAAAGGTCATTACCAGCACCTTGAATCTCTCCTGGAAGACAACTGGAAGCCAATGCAGCTCACGGAGTAAAGGTGTAACATGGGAGTATCGGGAGACTCCCAACACGACTCTCGCAGCTGCTTTCTGCACCATTTGGAGCCTCCGAGTGGTCCTCAAGGGCAGCCCCATGTAGAGAGTGTTGCAGTAGTCTAATCGAGAGGTCACGAGCACATGAGTGACCGTACGCAAGGCATCCTGGTCTAGATAGGGCCGCAACAGGTGCACCAGGCGAACCTGGGCAAAAGCCCCCCTAGTCACAGTTACTATATGATCTTCTAAAGAAAGGTGTGAATCTAGGAGGACTCCCAAGTTGCGAGTAATAACTCACCCCCCATCGAAAGAGATGGAACATTCTGAATATCCCGAGATGTCGGTACGCACAGCCACTCAGTCTTGTTGAAGCCTGTTCCTCCCCATCCAGACCTGGACCGCCTCCAGGCAACGGGACATCATGTCGAGGGCATCACTGGGGTGGTTTGGGGTCGAAATAAAAAGCTGGGTATCATCACAATACTGATGATACCCAACTCCAAAACCACGAATGATCTCACCCAGCGGCTTCATGTAGATGTTGAACAGGAGAGGTGAGAGGACTGACCCCTGAGGAACTCCACAAATGAGAGGCCTCGAGGTTGACCTCTGCCCCCCTGCCAACACCGACTGTGAACGTCCCAGGAGATAGGAGGAGAATCACTGAAGAACTGTGCCTCCCACTCCCAATCCCCTGAGACGCCGCAGCAGGATACCATGGTCGATGGTATCAAAAGCCGCTGAGAGGTCTAATAGGACTAGGTCAGAGGAGTATCCCCTGTCCCGAGCCCTCCAGAGATCATTCACCAGAGCGACCAATGCCGTCTCTGTGCTGTACCCGGGACTGAAGCCCGATTGGTACGGGTCTAGATAATCAGCTTCATCCAGGACCAGAGGGACCTGATGTGCCACCACGCTCTCAACAACCTTCGCAAGAAAGCGAAGGTTGGAGACCGGACGAAAGTTGTTTAACACAGCTGGGTCCAAGGCAGGCTTCTTGAGGAGAGGTCTCACCACCACCTCCTTCAAGTCAGCGGGGAAACTACCCTCACTCAAAGATGCAGATATAACCGCCTGGAATCAGCCTTGTGTCCCCTCCCGAGCCGCGTAAACCAGCCAGGAAGGGCACGGGTCCAATAAACACGTGGTGGAGCTCAGCCTCCCCATAATCCTGTCCACTTCCTCCGGAGTCACAGGATCGAACTCCTCCCAGATAACATTGACAAGACCACCCATATCCTGATCGTCAGACTCTGCCCAGTCGGAGTCCAAACCGGTCTGAATCCGAGCGATTTTGTCTGACAGATGTTGGCTAAACTCCTCGGCATGACCCTGCAAGGGTTCCTCTCTCACCTCCTGATTAAGGAGGGAGCGGGTCACCCTAAACAGGGTGGCCAGGCGGTTATCTGTGGACGCGATGAGGGTAGCGAAGTAATTAGACCTCGCCACCCTCATCGCCGCGATATAAGACCTAATACAGGTTCTTAGTCGCAATCGGTCGGATTCTGACTGGCTGGACCTCCAACAGCTCTCTAGGCCCCGTCTCCGATGCTTCATCTCCTGGAGCTCCGCGGAAAACCATGGAGCCCGCTGGGATCTGCACCGGATCAGGGGCCGCAAGGGTACAACTCGGTCAAGTGCCTCCGTGGCTTCCTTCTCCCAGGCTTCCACTAAGGCATCCGCCGAGCTGTGAGCAAAGGAGGCAGGTGGGGACCCCAGTGCTGCCTGGAACCTCTCAGGGTCCATTAAGCGCCTGGGGCGGAACCATCTAGTTGGTTCAACACGTCCATGGCGGGGAGTGGCAAAACAGAAGACCAGCCGCAGGAGATGATGATCGGTCCATGACAGGGGCAAAACAATTGGGAAACCCCCACCAAGATCATCTAACGACCGTCCAGATAGAAAAACCAAATCAAGGGTGTGGCCCCCCTCATGAGTCGGTCCATGAATTACTTGCGTCAGGTCCATGGCCGTCATTGTAGCCATGAACTCCCGAGCTAACTCAGATGATCCTCCCAGGGATGATAGATTGAAGTCACCCAAAACCATAAGTTTGGGGAACTCAATCACCAGCCCCGAAAGGGTATCGAGGATCTCAGGCAGGGCTGCTGCTGCGCGACTAGGTGAAAGGTACACCAGCAGCAAGCCCAACTGCGCCTAGGACCACATCTCAACAACCAAGAACAATTGTAAAGCTTCCCAGTAACTAAAATAATTAGAGAACTCTTTTGATTAATGGATATGAGTGTTGTATTTTTATATTAAGGCCATTTTTGTGAAATCAGATCAATGCTGATCCCAGATTGGACTGGTGGAACTATTTACAGTTTTGAATACATAACATGTTATTCAGTTCTGAGAGGAAATCTTACCAAAATGGGCTGCCTGTTAGGGATGCTGATTCATTAGGAGCCTTTTTTATACTCCCAGGTATTTTATGCTACTGCACTTTAGCCCCCCCCCCCCCAATACTTCCTTGATCCCACAAGATAACAATGTTAGAATGAACTGACTTTGTCAAAATGGAAGAAATAGTTGGAGACAAACTGCAAAGCAGGTAAAAGTAATCAGAGTTACAATCACGATTGAGCCAAAATCAATGTTGCTACGTGAGACATTTCTTAAGTGAGATTTGCCCTGTTTTACAATCTTTCTTGCCAAAGTGTTAAATGAATCACTGCAGTTGTTGGTAACATGGTTGTTAAGTGAATCTGGCTTCCCCAATGACTTTGTCAGACGGTCGCAAAGCTGGTATGATCCTGGAACTCTGCAACCCTCATAAATATGAACCAAGGGTCTGAATTTTAATCATGCTGCAATAGTTGTAAGTGTGAAAAATGGTCATAAGTCACTTTTTCAGTGCCGTTGTAACTTTCAGCGGTCACTAAATAATCTGTTATAAGTTGAGGATTATCTATACCCAGGCCCAGTGGCATAAAGTTACAAATAGTGCTCAACCTACAGGCTGATCACTTAAGAGACTATTCAAAATTGCAATGGCTCTCCCAAAAGGGACTCACAATCTAATTTAATAGTGCTGAAGTTGCCCCCTTCCATAGTGAAATAGCCATATTTTGGACCTCAGCATCTATGGCTGTCTGTAGTATCCTGCAGTCATGTCACTGTGGTTTACAACTTTTTTCTGGAAACCAGCAATTATTTCTGGTTTCTGGCAAAAAATGTCCTATAGCAAATAGTGGGTTTACTTAATGACTATGGTATTTGCTTTACAGTTGTCACAAACAAGATGATAAAAGAGGACTATAAAGTTGGAAGGGATCTTGGAGGTCTTCTAGTCCAACTTCCTGCATTTCAGGCAAATGGCTGTCCGGTCTCTTCTTAAAAACCTCCAGTGTTGGAGCATTCACAGCTTCTGGAGGCAAGTTGTTCCACTGGTTAATTGTTCTAACCATCAGGAAGTTTCTCCTTAGTTCTAGGTTGCTTCTCTCCTTGATTGGTTTCCATCCGTGGCTTCTTGTCCTGCTTTCAGGTGCTTTGGAGAATAGCTTCTTTGTGGCAACCCCTGACGAATGATTTAGGATAACAGATTGAATGAATTTTAATTTAAGAGGTGGTATATTTATTCCTAATCAAGTAAATCATCCGGCAGGAAATATTCAACATTCCAACTTTGTTCTAGACTTTGAAAATTGATTTATTACTGTTAGTGTAATGCATATTACATTCTGGGAATAGTCATCCTGTCTTTTTTTTATATGAACACTGAATATATATTGACCTGGTTTATTCCTCTTGCTAACTCAGTTCTTGTTTAATTATGTTTTATTAAATGAATCAAAATAAGCTGAGTTGAAGTAACATGCTGTGTCATAAACTACTATTTACAAATGAAATTAGATGCAGATCATGTTAAACCAGAAATGATTTTTGTGAAGATTGTGGCATAGTGCTTTAACCCATACTAATCCTGGTTGAATTCATATTGCTTCTCTCATTTGGGCTTTTCAAAATAATTGGCTCTTTAACTGATATTTTTAGTTGATGGGGCTGAAAGTATTATTCGGAGCTCTACATTTAAAAATAAATCTGCTTAACTAATAAATCTAAAAGCCCTTAAAATCTAACATGCTTTTGTGGAACCCAAGATAGCAATTCATTTCATAATATGAACTATGTAACACGCTTAGTAAGAAATCAACTGTACATTTGTTTTGCTATTTATTTGTTATTTTTAATATAAACCATACTACTAGATTGTCTTTATTAAAATAATCATTTCAAAAAAAAGCTGAGAGTAGTATAGCCTCACAAGTTCCTCCCTTGCTCCATCCCTACTGAATCTAAAAGCATTATAGATTAAAGGAGAAAAAAATAATTACGTTCAGAGCCAGAAATTACCAAATGAGATATGAAAGATGTGTAAAATGTCCCTATCTAAATAATGACCAAGATATGCTTGTCATTAGTGATGCTACATTGCTCCAATTAAAAGTTTAAGATTAAACCACTTTCATTTTAATAGAGTGATGATGATGATGATAATGTGTCTATCTCAAATTGCTACAGAATTCTCTGATGTACAAATTTATATTAACAGTCATTTTTTAATAAGAAATAACATTCTATGGCATGGGTATCATTTCAATATATTAAAACATTTCCTAGTGCACCACTAAAGCCTTTGGGTGCAAAGATGAAAATGAAATAGTTTAATTTTAAAATGCAATGGGGAAATCTATTTGTATCTAAGAAAAAAAGAAGTAAAACTTGGAATAAATTAATTTTACTGTTGATGGAAGTACTTTTAGTTTACCAGGACATAATTGCAGTTTTCATGTTATTTCTTCTTTTTGAAAGAAACAGTCTGTATTCATTTTCAATCTGGGGAATGCTTTTTTTCATACAAGCTGCAATAAGGAGGTTCAAGAGAAACCTTCTAAGTATTATACTAAATATTGTGGAAAGATTATCTCCTCCCAGAAAAGATCAAAATTGATGTATTTTTGTGAATATAGGCATCAAGCTTTGTAAGCCATGATTTTTGGCTTGGTACCAAACCCCAGATAATAGAGCTCATATAAAAAAAAATCATAAAATCAAAATAAAAAAATCTCGCTTTAGTAAAACATGTAAATCAATCATGTGTGAAACACAAATCTCATAAACTCTGCATTTCCATTTTGACTATCCCTTTAAAAGGATAAGAAGATTGGATCAAATCAGAAGTTTATTTAAATAAAAAAATAGTTCTGGCGTACTATAGGAATTCCTCAAAATGGTCTTCACAGGAAGAACCTTGATCTTAAAAAATGTAGAAGATTCTTTCTTCACCAGACCAAATTTTGCATCCTTCTTGTAGGAAAAGTTGCATTGTCAGATCTGAGAATGTCACATATGGATTTAAATATTTCTTTAAACTCTACTTCTTTTATTTAGATACTCTCAAGCACATAAGAATATCCAGTGTGCTATAATCAAACTGCAAATGTTTTTCAGTATGAGTCTGTTTTTGAAATATTCCATAATAGCGTATACTCCAAGTGCTCAGCAGAGGTCAGTATATGTTTGCGGTTGGAATTGTTTACTTGTTCTCATTATGCTACCTTCTTTTAATAAGCATAACATCCACAAAGTACTATTGTAGGAGTTTCAGTGAAAATAGAGCCTGGATTATCCTTGTTGCAAACCCTACCTTAGTACTTTTGTTGATGTTTTATTTTAGTTGGAGATACAAGAATTCTGAAGAAAGTTCAAAGCCTTGAACAGAAATGTAGGTGTGGAAGTACAGACGTTATTTCTTGAGAACCATCGAGTGATGTTGTTTGTTACAGAGAACATATTTCAGGATGGCTGTTCAGAGAAAATGACTTAAGCCTCTGTATTTTTTTACTGTTAGCATCAATTTGCTGTTAACCATCTCCGTGTATAAACAAGACATGTTAACCTAAAACCCAGAGATGTGCTTAACTTCCCTTTTGCACAAAGAGGTTTGCATGACGTTTTGGAATTGAGTTGAACGATTCATACGCTCTCCAAATTTTAATTAGTCTCCGGAAGCAATTGAATCTTTTTGTGTCTTCGCATTTCCCTTCCCTTCCCCATGTTTATTGTTCTGGAGAAAACAAAGAATTTTGTCCTGTTTTGAAATATTGCTGTTGAAATGTCGCAGTAATTTCATGCACGCCACCACATGAAAATTAATCAGAAAACAAGTTGATCCATAATTAGAAATTTCTTTTGTGTCTAATGAGGACCAATTGATGTTTCTGAGTTGGAATAAGATAATTTCTTTCCATTCCATGCTGTATCTGTGTTATTGGCTACAATGCTAGCTTGAAAACTTTCTACAGCCAAATAGGAATTGTTTCCATACAGATTTGGCTGCCAAGTGAGTCCAGAAGCCTAATCATCAGTTTTTCTATCTGTTCCAGTTTGGGAATTAAATGAGAAGTTCACTTGTCAAAATCAGTGTAGCTATTTTTGGCCTTGTTTGCTTCTTATAGAGCAGGGATGTCAAACTCAATTTCATTGAGGGCCGCATCAGCATTGCAGTTGCCCTTGGCGGGCCGGGTGGGTGTGGCCAGGGTGGGTATGGCCTACTGGGTGGGCGTGGCCAGCACTACATCAGCCGCATCAAGGGTGCCAATGGGGGCCTGGGCAGGAGTGGGACAGATCTGACAGTCTCTGGCAGAAGAAGATGGGACCAGGGCAAGTGCCAAGGCATGTCCACTGGAGGAGCCTCACTGTTCCTTTCAGGCCTTGGGGGGGGGGGGGGTTGGATGGTGGCGTGGAGGTCAAATGCCCAGCCCAGCTATCAAGAACCCACGGCAGTAAGCCCAGCTCCACTTCCCCAAAGTGGCGCCCAGCTGCACTTACCTCCTCCTCAAGGCTGCTGCTGCTCTGCTTGCTCTCCTTAGCCAGGTTACTCATGATGGGTACAAGGGTAAAGTCAAGAGGGAGGCCCACTCCCTCTCCATGTGAGGAGACCTGGCTTTGTATCCAAAGCTTTCTTAGCAATAGGATCGGAAACCCCCCAGGATAGGCCAGGAGGAGGGGGCAAGGGGATGGTGAACGGGCAGCAGGGCAGGACTAAGGCAGGACTTCCCTCAGACTCTCCCTCTCCTTCCTTTCCTTCCTTTCCTTTCCTTCCTTCCTTTCTTCCTTCCTTCCTTCCTTCCTTCCTTCCTTCCTTCCTTCCTTCCTTCCTTCCTTCCTTCCTTCCTTCCTTCCTTCCTTCCTTCCTTCCTTCCTTCCAAGAACAGAGTGGTAGGAAAATATTTGAGATGAGGGAGAAAAACAGGCAAGAAAGCAGCTGGGGAAGTGTCATCCTTTGTGAGGAATGAAGAAATGTATCATCGCCTGGAAGTGGCCAGCACATGGCCCTCGCCTACTTCACATATCCAGCTTGGTGGGCTTTGGGGGAGGGGATGCCATGAGCAGCATTAGAGTTGATGTTACCTGCACAATGCTGCCCCGCCCCCAGCCTGCCCAGTTTTGGCAGGCAGGTTTCCTGACAGTGGCGAGAGGCTGAGCCGAGTGGCACAAATCTGAAGAGAAGCACAATGCTGCCCAGGCCCTAGCCTGCCCAAAGTAGGCAGAGTCATATGCTGGCCACTTCCAGGCAATGGTGCATTCTTCACAAAGGGTGATACCTCCTCAGCGCGCGCCCAGGGGGCAGTGCCGACGTGGCATGGGCCAGTCCCTCACTGTTTCCAGACGGCCTTGTGGAACTAAGACTGAATGCATTTCAGCATAGATGACCACCACGAAATTGTACATTGGCTTCCGGCTGGCCTGGGCCAGGGCCAAGACAGCGGGGCCCGTTCCCTCACTGTTTACAAGATGGATTTGCGGACCAGATGAAACCACTTCACGGGCCGGATCTGGCCCCTGGGCGTTGTGTTTGACATGTCTGTTATAGAGGTTTCCTTATCCTCCAAAAGCCATTTAAATTAACAGCTGATCACAATCAATGTGTGATATGAGAGGCAGAAGCTGAGAAAATTATTTTAAAAATTGGGACAAAAGTTAGAGTTGTACAGGAAGTCCTTTTTCAGTGACTGCTTCATTTGGTGACCATTCACAGTTGTAATGGTAATGAAAAATAACTTTATGACCAATCCTTGTATTTACCACACTGGCAGATCTGCAAAGCAAAGGAAAGGTGAAATAAGATCTTAAGCACTTTTATGGTTTCTGCTTTGATTAACATCTGAGTTGTCCATACCAATTGTGGTAGCTAAACAGGGACTAGAGATAGTCCCTGACGTATGACCAAATTGAGCCCAAAATTTATGTTGTTAGGTGAGACATTTCTTAAGTGAGATTTGCCCTGTTTTACAATCTTTCTTGCCAAAGTGTTAAATGAATCACTGCAGTTGTTGGTAACATGGTTGTTAAGTGAATCTGGCTTCCCCATTGACTTTTCTTGTCAGAAGGTGATCACATGCTCTTGGGGACTTCAATGGTCATAAATATGAACCAGTTGCTTAGCATCCAAATTTTGAACAGATGGCCATGGGGGATGCCTCCACAGTCATAACTGTGAAAAAAGGGCGTAAGTCACTCTTTCCAGTGCCATTGTAACTTTGAATGGTCACTAAGTGAACTGTTGTAAGTTGAGGATTATCTGTACTTGTAAGCAGTGGCACATCCAGAAAAAGGATAAATACTTTTCATTGTTCCCTACTGGGGTCTCCAGTTCAGACTAAATAAACCCTCCCTCCCTCCCTCCCTCCCTCCTTCCTTCCTTCCTTCCTTCCTTCCTTCCTTCCTTCCTTCCTTCCTTCCTTTGCTTGTTCATACTACTAATATGAATTCACTACTCACAACAGGCAACAGTAAAACAAAATCAAACAACCACCCTCTCCGGTAAAAATAATATTTATATGGATGTCTTCCTCATCTCTTCCCGAGACAAAAATGTTACTCATGTGCGTTCAGATTATACACCATTTCTAGCTTTTCAACCATTAGATGAAGATCAGAGTTCTAACCTACACATTTAAGTGGGTGCTGGCCAAATTCTTGGGTTTCTATCTGTTTTTCAACTTTAGGATAAAATCCAAAGTGGTGGGCAAGCTGTCATGGAAACATATTCCTATTAACTAGCATATAACCAAGGAATCCAAATACAATTTTTTTTTAAAAAAAATGTCCTCCTATCTGCTTGCGATTGTGTTATAATGCATGCTATTAATAAAGCAATTCCCCCTCATCTCTCATTAAATTAGAATGAGGAGAAGACAAACATCCTTCTTTCTTATTCTAATATGCTGGGTTTTATTTTTAATCCTAAAGTTGGTGTACTAAATCCCAACTGAATTGTATTTATTGAAGTGGGTCTTTCCTCCTTTCCAGTCCCAGACTGAATAGGTGAAAGATGATATTAACTTAACCTTTGCATGCTTTGGCATCAAGAGAGAATTGTGGTAGGAAGGTAATTATAACAACCCCTTAAAAAAAATCTTAAGAAAATGCTCACTCAGCAAGAGAATAGGAATGGTGCTTGTTAAAAGAAAACAAAAATAGATATTGCAGATGTGATACAAGGCAGGTCTTTCAGACAGCATCATCATGAGAATTTCTTAAGCATTCCCCTAGGCAAAGAAAAAAATAAAATAAAAATGGGAAATATGTCTTCTTTCCATGGTCTTTCTGCATAATTTGAATCTGTGGAAGTCTTTACATGATCATTCATTTTACTTTGCTAATATACTTTATTTCTTTGACGAAAGCCTTCTTCGGCTGTCTTCCATGTAGCTAGATAGTCTGATAGATGGATTTCAGTTTTCAGAGTCTTCGGACAGAATGGCCATTGTTAAAAACATAGAGGTTGGACACAAAGGTTGGTGAAAGATGGTCCAAGGAGTTCAGAAATAAACAAGCAGAGACCTATTGTTAGCTTCTCATTAGCCTTAGATAAAACCTAGCATCTAACCCAGATTAATCTGTGAGTTTCTTGACTCCACAAGAATTCACAACCTGTTCTTCACTACAAAAACAAGGATGTTAAACAGCAAGTAGCGAACAACTATTTTAATAAATAAGTAAGTAAGTAAGCAAGCAAGCAGATATAGGCAGACCACAATTTATGGCCACAATTGGGACCAGTCACCTGGTTGCTAAGTAGCATAGTTGTTAAGTGAAGCACGTTTTATAACTATCACAGCTTTTAAGTGAGACATCCCCATTTGCAGCATTTCCTGCTTGTAGATGGGAAGGTTGCAAATGATAATCACATGACTGTCATAATTGTAGTTTGGTTGACAAGTGACCAGATTGAAATCATGTGACCATGAGGGTACTTCCATGGTTCTAAGTTGAAGGATGGCTTTAAGTCACTTTTTTCAGCATCATTGTAACTTTGAACAGTCCCTAAAGAAATGGCCACAAGTTGAGGACTATCTGTAAATACATAAATAAGTTCTGGTGCTATCTGGACTATCTGTAAATACATAAATAAGTTCTGGTGCTCAAATTCTATCGGCTCCAGCCAGACTTTTGTTGGAGTCTCTGGTCAAAATATCAGGGCAACACTGAGCTGGAAGGAGCTGGAATAATCCTTGTGCTTTAGTATCATTCTTAATGTTAACTTTAAAAGAAGTAGAACATGCTCTAGTTATGCCAGATTTCATTCATACTATAGGGATTTGGGAAAGCTTCAGACTCCAAACACAAGTGCAGCCCCTGTCTGCTATTTGTTCAAGTGGCCCAATTTTTGTTTTTAGACTTCCAGATGAATCTTTAATAGGTGTAAGGCAGGGGTAGGCAACCTTGGCTGTTTTGTGACTTGTGGACTTCAACTCCCAGAATTCCTGAGCCAGTTATGCCCAGTTATGCTGGCTCAGGAATTCTGGGAGTTGAAATCCACGAGTCACAAAAGAGCCAAGGTTGCCTACCCCTGGTTTAAGGGATTGCTCATTGTAATTAATGTGAATACAGCAGTGATACATGTTTCCCTCATACTTGGGCAGAATGCTGAAGAAAAACAACTTTTTCTTCTTCAGTGAATAGTAGAGGAGTGCTGTGTTCACACGAAGTCCACAGCACTTCTGAGCTCAATATCTCTATTATATTTTGAGCTTTTGATGTTTCATTTTCTTTGTGGTTTCCTCCTGGGTGGGAACATGAGGTCCTACAGCTAGATGGAGATTGTGAAGCCCTAATATATTGTCTCTCCTGCAGTCTTGGAAGACCTTTTCAATTGGACTACCAAGTTATATTTACCAACATTTGAGGCTGGGAAATAAGACGATTGTAGTATAAGTCTAAACTGGCTTAACCCGGAAAGTGGGAAAAATTGCATGAATATAGAACTATCCATAAAGTAATCAAGCTTATTAATTATTGGCTCTGATCACTATCTTTAAACTAAATTAAGAAATAAGATCTATTATTTTTTCAAACTAAGACTGCTTTAAAAATGTACTTGTGGGGTTTGAATTTAAAAGAAGCATGGTTGGCTTTTCAAATATTACTTACCCTGTAAAATTATGATAAGAATATTAGGTACCAGTTGGCCTTTTTTTGCCATGAACAGAAATGAAAAACTTATTTTTCAATTTCTGACCCACCCATCTCCCTTGAAGAGAGAATCTTGGCATTATATAATAAAATAAAATTGACTTGGGAGGCCGGTGTGTGGTGTAGTTGGTTCACATGATGTGGTAGGATGGAGGGTTTGTTGTCACTGTGTGTTGGGGGGAGAGAGCATGGGGGGAGGCTCAGCTAATCTCAATGTACACATGTTGTACTTTGACAATATTATTATATTATTTATTATTAAATATCAACATATAAAAACAATATATAAAACTAAATATTAGAATTAAAGTTTCAGAAATAAAAATTTATTTGTTTAAGGAGGCAGGAACAATTAAGTCCTGTAAAAAAATTACATGGCCTTTGGCAAAAGGAGGGCTCTCTTGACACCAACAAACCCCACAGATCGGTGCTCCTTTGGGCTGCCTGTACAAGGCTGCAGAGCCGTGTCTTAACTTTCAGGAAGAAAATCCTTCACATATGTGGATATCAGGGATAGATTTTTTTCTTTCTAAGTTCTATCAAAAAACAGAATAAGATGTCAATGATTGCACAGGATTGCATGTAAAACTATAAACTGGGTTTTTTTCCTCAGAGATTTGGCAAAAGAAAAAAATAATAATTATAATAACAGACGAAGATTTTTCTCAGCTGCTGTAATTTTTTTTCACCAAAATATTTTTTTCAAAAGGCCAATATTCCTCTGAGAATAGTTGCTTTAGTTTTGGTGTTTTGAAGTTTCAAAGGATTTTCATCATAAAGCATTCAGAGTTTTCAGTAGGAAGTTGTTTAGAAAGTTTGAGACTGAGGTTTTTTGTTCCTGTATCTTTCAAGTTATGGATAGATTTGAGAAACTCAGATTGTGACTAATATTTTTTTTAGCCATTGAAGAAATAATTAACCAAGATTTATACAAAAGTTCAGCTAAACTCATCTTTGTGGTCGTGGTGGTTGTTTTATAGAGATGGGCATCCATAGGTGGTTATTTCTACATTTAGACTAATCTAAATGTAGATTAGAAATTAATCAAGAAGAAACTAATCAAGGATAAAAGCAACCTTATAACAAAAAAGAAATTTCCTGACAGAACAATTGATCAGTGGAAAAACTTGCCTCCTGAAGTTGTGGGTGCTCCAACACTGGAGGTTTTTAAGAAGAGATTGGACAGCCTTTTGTTGTTTAGAATTTCCTGCCTAAGCAGGGGGTTGGACTAGAAGATCTCCAAGGTCCCTTCCAACTCTGTTATTCTGTTACATTTAATCTTCAGCTGATGAAAAACTAGAATAGGCAAGCGATCACTGCATATTAGTCAAGATTTCTTGCAGACTCCTGCTGTTTTCCAGAGAAATGTTCCCCAAATTGATGTCTTCCAGATACATTGAACTTGCACAATTCCCAGCCAATATATTCATGAAATACTGCAGATGGCTAGGGACTCTGGAAGCTGAGGTCCAACATATTTAAAGGGCATCTTATTAGGAATGACAATTCTGGAAAGAGGGCTCATCAGTTTTCCACATGTCTGTATTTCTGTAGCATATATAACAAGTAACTCAAGAGAAGAACTTAAAGCTCCAAGTTCTTTCCTTGGATGTTCAAGTTAACTTAAGATGCATTAGGCCAGGTGGCCATTTTTGAGCTTAGAAATTTCTGTCTAATGGTGGTGTAGAGCTTTATTTCACAAAGAATTCACCTCTCCTCTCCCGGCACATAAACATTCATGTTATCTTCCCAAGTAGAAATTTTAGCCAGTAGGTTTGTGTCTCCTAAACCAGCCATATTTTGTGGCATAAGTTAAAGTGAAACAGATGGCATCTTTGGATTATGGAATATGTGTTGTCCAAATGGGATGTCCTAGCACCTGTTTTCTTAGTGCCAGACAAATATATATCACTTTTAACATCCCAAGGCTTAAATAGCTTACAACCTTTTATTTTGCATCTTTCTTTGTTGTTTGTATGCAGTTATTTTTATGCATCATCTTTGCAACATTGATACTCAGGATCATTTTACAAATTCTGAACTCTATACAGGTAGTTCTCAATTTAAAACAGTTCACTGAGTGATCTTTTGAAATTACAATGGCAATAAAAAAGTGACAAGTGTTTTTCACATGTATGACCATTGCAGCATCCCCATGGTCATGTGATCAAAATTCAGATCCTTGGCAACTGGTTCACATTTATGACAGTTGCAGTGCCCTGGGGTCATGTTATCCCCTTTTGTGACCTTCTGACAAGCAAAGGCAATGGGGAAGCCAGATTCACTTAACAACCATATTTCTAGCTTAACAAGTGCAGTGATTCACTTAACAACTCTAGCAAGAAAGGTCGTAAAATGGAGCAAAACTCACTTAACACCTGTCTCAGCAACAAAAATTTGGGGCTCAATTGTGATCATAAGTTGAGGACTACTTCTACAAAGAAACCTTGATTCCCCCCCCCCCCATTTCCCATTAGGTCAATTCAACCAATCTCTCTATAGAGACAGGCTCTCTTCAAATTAACTTCTCTATACATTGTTTAAAAATATCTTTCAATACATCTAATGTTAAAATAAGGGATCTGGTGGCTCAGTGGGTTAGGACGCTGAGCTTGTCGATCAGATAGTTGGCATCCCGAGTGCCGCATAACAGTGAGCGCCTGTTACCCGTCCCAGCTTCTGCCAACCTAGCAGTTCGAAAGCACGTAAAAATGCAAGTAGAAAAATAGGGACCACTATGGTGGGAAGGTAACAGCGTTCCGTGCGCCTTTGGCATCTAGTCATGCCGGCCACATGACCATGGAAACGTTCTCAGACAAGCGCTGGCTCTTCGGCTTTGAAACGGAGATGAGCACCGGCCCCTAGAGTTGGAAACAACTAGCACGCATGTGTGGGGGAACCTTTACCTTTACCTTTTAACGTTAAAATATTTTGCTTCATGCTAAGACAAATCTATGTGTTCTTCTCCTTTAATTGTAATGTTTCATTCTTCCTAGTTCCCTCTAGGCTTCAGCTTTATAGTTTTATCCTATCATTTTTTAAGGGAATACTAAACAAAAGCATTTTCCCATGAGAAGGATTCTTATGATTAATTCTAGTCTTATTTCAGATCCATATGTACCTTAAATTATTTGAAACTTTCTAATATCAAAGTTCTAATCACCTGTTTGCTATTCATTCCATGTGTAGAAATGGGAGAAAGTTACTGCGGTAACCCTTGAATATTGGTTTATCCAAAGTATTGAGGAATGTCTTTTTGCATAACATTTTACTCATTTTTTTTTTAAAAGAGTAGCATTTTTGTACTTTTAATCTGTTCCAGTTGTCTGTAACTTTATTCTGTCCTTTTCATTGTATGTATCTGAGGGAACAAAGCTTGATTTAGACTTCTGTTACACAATTTTTTAAAGTGATGAAAATTCTATATGTGGGAAGTTTTAAGAATTTCTCTTAAGAATTTATGAAGAAAACCATCAGTTTTGTCTGGAGGATTGCAAGGATATGATGTAGCAGACTCATTCATTATGTATGGAAACACACAGATAGAAGAGATGGTTAGTTTTTGCCAGCCAAGAAAATACTTTATTGACTGAAAGTTGCCTATTTTTTCTGCTTCCTACTGTCTATTTTGTTTTTCAGCACAAATATCTCAGTCCAAATTATGTGTAAGAGCAGCCCTTTAGCTTAGAGGGAATGGAGTAGGTAAATGGATGGATTTCTTGTTCATGGGAGATTCCTTCATAAATGTATGATATCTTTTCTCAACATGGTGCCCTCTGGATGTCAATCAGTATAGAGCTGGAAGGGACCTTGGAGATCTAGTTCAACCCTTGGCTTAACAGGAGACCCTATACCATTTCAGACAAGTGGTTGCCCAGTCTTTTCGTAAAAATCTCCAGTGATGAAGCACCTACAACTACAACATGCAAGCTGATCCATTGGTTAATTGTCCTCAGTGTTAGGAAGTTTCTCCTTAATTGCAAGTTCCTTCTCTCTTTGAGTAGTTTCCATCCATTGCTTTGGAAAATAAGTTGACCCCTTCCTCTTTGTGTCAGCCCCTCAGATACTGGAATATTGCTATCGTGTCCTTTCTAGTCCTTCTTTTCTCTAGAATGGCCATGCCCAAATCCTGCAACCTGTCTCCAGGCCTGTAATCATCTTAGTTGCTCTTCTTTGCACTTTTAAAAAATAAAATCTAAACATTGTTTTGTAATGTAACGATCAAAATACTGGATTCAGTATTCCATGTGTGGCCTTACTAAGGATTTATAAAATATAAAGCAACAATAGATCAGGGGTGTCAAACTGCCAGCCCGTGGGCCGGATGCATCATAGTGAAACCGCACCCACCCAACTGCCGCCAATGGCAAAAAAGCCGCAACACGACATTGCGAGTTTGACACCCGTGCAATAGGTCATAATAACTTGGACAATTGGGAGCTATCCTAAATTTCTGAGATTACTAGCTGGGAAAGCTGATACATTAACTTAAAATTAGCAGAGTCTTTTAGTCACACTTTCTTTTGTAATTTAAACTTGATGATTACTTGATCTTGGTTAATCAAGTTTTTTAATCAGTTCTTTTGCTTTTAAAAAATCCTTTTACTTAAGGAATATATGTTGCTTTTTCCTTGCTGGACCACAATTCCTTTAAGTCCTGTATCATGGAACTCATACATAGTATGATTGCAAGGCTTTGGTTTGTTTTAATGTATTATAATGATGAGGAAAAACACAGAAGTGATGGATTAAATTCTTCACCTGATATCTTCAGCTCTAAAAAAGAATCTCTGTGTTTCTCCTTTCTATTTTTTCCAGGTTGAATTGTTAAAATTCCATTTTTTTCCTCTGCAGTTCTTTCTCTTTTTTTTCTCCTCTGCTTTTACACTATTTAATCAGAAAGTGCCAAGAGAATGGCTGTGATGCTGTCTTTGGCAGTGTCACAAACCAGAGCTGTAATTTTTACACTGGCTTCTAGTCTATTGATTGGTTTGCACATGCTAGCTATACCACTGGGAGATTAGTGACAACGATAGCAAGAGTTGAGAAAAGGGAGCTTGGATAATAGGTAAGAAAAGGTTATATATTTTAGTTTTATTTTTAAAGTATACAGTTTTGTGGTGTGTGTGTGTGTGTGTCTGTTTGTTTCTATTTTTCTATTATTTGCCTGCCTGCCTACCGGTCTATCTACCCTTCCATGTATCTAGCTATCTTATCTTTCTCTCCATCTATCTATCTATCTATCTATCTATCTATCTATCTATCTATCTATCTATCTATCTATCTATCTATCTATCTATCTATCTATCTATCTATCTATCCATCCATGCTGTGTGCTGTCTTACAATGTGTGTAAAGCATGTTTCTAAACATCAAGGAAAAGCATACTGCATCTGAGTTTTGATGGGTTAGGATTCTGATACAGGTGATCATAGCTTTGCTCGTTTAGTGCTTGATTATTGTAAAGAGACTTAAAGGGTCTTTTTTTTTTACACGGAAGAAAACTCCTGTGCCGTGGAAGGACTAAAGGCTGTAAGAGAAACCACTTGCCAGACTTCAAATGGTCTCAGGAAAAAAGAAAAAGAAAAGAAAAGTGCAGGTTCCTACATAGATACAAGCTATAGGTCTCTCTAATGTTCTGCATCTAGAATTCTACTACAAGTGCAGTTTTTTTAAAAAAAAAAACTATCAGAAGAAAAAGTTGTTGAAAATCTAGAAGTATTTGCTTTCAATGTGGTTACAAAAACTCCAATGCTTTTTTTAAAAATAAAAATAAAAAAAATTAGGCTTCATTCTAACCAAAAGGCATGCACACCTTTTTCACTAGAAGGCATAAACCTCATACATATCTCTCTTTTAGTCATCCAAGGTAGACCAGAGAAGAAACAAGACCAGGTGAATTAATTCTACTTGATTTTAATGCTATGTTAACAGAATCTTGCAAGTCTGAAAGTACAGATCTCCCACTGTCACATTTTCAGGCTGAGAAGATAAGAGAGTTTCTCTTGTGAACCTCTTCCTCCATTATGCAGCTGAGAGCTGTACCCTCGCTTATTTGATGGTTCCCTATGCAGCATTTCTGTGCCATTTCTCTCAAAATCTTTCTCACATTCTGTTACACATTCCAAAGACTGACTTGATTTGTTTGAGACTAAATCAATGACACTAGCAACCATACATTACGAACATTTCTGATGTGGATTAATTTTCTGAATGGCATAGCCACCTACAAATTGGGCGCAGTGGGTTAGTGGTTAAAGATGCTGAGCTTGTTAGCTGGAAAGCTGACGGCTTGAATTCAAGACCAAAGTGGCACATAATGGGGTGAGGCTTCATTATTCACCCCGGCCCCTGGCTATCTAGCTGTTTGAAAACATGCAAATGCGAATAGATAAATAGGTACCACTTCAGTGGGAAGCTAATAGCGTTCTGTGCCCCTTGGTGTATAATCATGCTGGCCACATGACCATGGAGGTTCTTCAGACAATGCAGGCTCCCTTGTCTAGGAAATGGAGATGAACACTGACCCCCTAAACTGAAAATATCTGGACAGGAGAAATGTTTACTTTCACTTTTAGCGTTAGCTTTAGCTACAGAATACTTCATATAAATGAAAGACAGAGGCAAGCCTCTTGTCACATTTGAGAAAGACAAAATATACCATTTGATTGTGGTACAAATAAAGATATATGGTGACAAAGCAGCTGTTTTTGAATATCTTTTATTAAGTATAGTCTTAATCACATAGGTTTTCAAGATAAAAAGAAGAAATCTCCTGATTATGTCAACAATCCATTTAGACTATGGATTGGTGCGTGACTGATAAAAATTCACATGTTAGCAGAATAATGCTTAGGACCATCTAATGCAGGGGTGTCAAACTCAATTTCACTGAGGGCCGCATCAGCATTGTGGTTGCCCTCAGGGGGCCGGGTGGGTATGGCCAAGGGTGGGCGTGGCCTACTGGGTGGGCGTGGCCAGCTCTACATCGTTTGCATCAAGGATGCCTCTTGGGGCCTGGGCAGGAGTGGAACAGATCTGAGGGTCTCTGGCAGAAGGAGGATCTCTGGGCCAGGGCCAAGGCAGTGGGGGCCGTTTCCTCACTGTTTCCAGGATGGCTTCGCGGGCCACATGAAACCACTTCGTGGGCCGGATCTGGCCCCCGGGCCTTGTGTTTGACATGTCTGATCTAATGTAAATTAGACTCCTACATGGAAAAGGAGATATTCTGTCAGGTGATATTCAGGTGATATTTTGTTTGGTCCCTGAAATTACAGCCACTGCAGTGGCCCCACAGTCATGGGATAAAAATTGAGCCCTTGGCAGCCTACCGGCACAGGGATGCTTCGCCTCCACTTGCCCCTTTCCCCTCCCCTTGTCTGTTGTTTTCACCACCCTGCACAGCAGCACTCCTTGGTGTTATTGATTCTGAGGCAGAATTAGATGCCTGGGGCCTTCAACAGTCTCAGCTGGGCACCATAGCCTTCAACTTTAGGCCAGCGCTTCCTCCAAGGAATGAATGAATTTATTTATTCAATTTCTGTGGCCGCCCATCTCAGCAATTGACTCTGGGTAAAATGTCACCTCAGGTGATGCATCCAGCCATCCCAGCAGCAGAGCACAAAGTTTCCATTGCCTTTATGCTCTGAAGACCCTGTTATGCCTGGCTAACATTAGCAATCTTCCTCCCATTGTTGACAAGGCACATGCATCTGATTTCTGTGTGAGACAGTTGCTGGCTATTCCAGGCCTTCTCTCCAAATGCATTTTTGACAGCATTATTTAGTGACAAAAATTCTGGTCCAATTAACATTGTAACTAGAGGACTACCTGTACTTCATTTAATAAATTTGGTTAGCTTACCTAGCTCGGACGGATTCTCCAGACTGCCCGCAGAACTATTAAAATGCACTTTGGAAAATTGGTGCATGACTAATAAAAAAATCACATACAAGTAGAATAATGCTTAGGATCATCCAATGCAAATTAGACTCCTACATGGAAAAGGAGATGCCAGAAGTTGCAGCTGGTTTTAGAAGAGACCAAAGTACAAGCAACAATTATTGCAGATGCAAGCTGAAATAATGAGAAAACCCAAATAGTACTAAAAAGGAGCAAATATGTGCTTTTGTCAGCCTTTTGAAATAGGTCAGGGTAGGAAGCAGACACCACACGTATTGCCTCAATTGTACAGTTGTTGAATATAATAACAGAACCTTGAAACCCAAAGGCAAAAAAGAACCAAAACAGAGTCAATTTTTATGCTAGTACTAAGTTGTTTATTTAATATTTATTGTTCATTCCTTTCTTATTGTGCATCCCTACTCTTCTACACCTTCATTGATTGTAAACAAATCTTCAGTTGTATTGACAATATCAGTCTGTAAAATAATCTTAGGAAGATGCAAACCCCAGGGCAAATCATTGTGCTCATGAGGGCAGGAAATCACAGCCTGGATAGTGAAATAAATTGGATCTCAGTTGTGAGACATGCTATATACTCTCAAGCTATATCCTAAATATTTACTGAAGAAGGCTGGATTTAAAGAATATAAGCATGATTTTAAAATTGGTGGAAGAAATATCAAACATCTGTACTACACTGTTGACAAAAATATATATATGGTAATAAATTTGTACTTTCAGACTTGCAAGATTCGATTAATGCAGCCTTACATTAAAGTAGAATTAGCTCCTTTGGTCATATTTCCTGGGGAGGCTGACACTACAATAGCCAAAAATGCAAATAGTTTACAAGTTCTAGTAATAAAAATCAAGGAGCACTTCAAAAAAAAAAAAGGGCCAAAGAATAAATACAGAGAAGAGCAAACTAGTTATTGTAGGTATGTCAACCAGTCTTCATATTGACAATGAAGACATTGAAGTGATGAATAACATCTGCCTTGTAGGATCAACTATCAAATGCAAAGTAACCATCAGTCAGGAAATATGTGCAAAATGGCACTTAGTGGGATAGCAATGAAGGTCTTGAAAAAGATATCCAGATGTTGTGATGTGTCTATACTTACAAAGATTTGTGCCTATAGTGCAGGGGTCCCCAACCTGAGGGCCACGTCCCAGTAGAGGGCCATGGACCGCTGGCCACTGGGCTGTGAGATAGGCTGGCCAGTGCATGCACATGTGCACACAGCCCCCCTAGCATTAGCACTGCAGCTGTGGGGCATGAAAACAAGATGCTGCACCGCAGGGCACAAAATGGGATGCGTGCCGCCATGCTGTGTGCATGCCAATGCTGCACCTTAGGGCGCAAAAATGGGATGGTGCCGTGCTTTGGGGCATGAAAATGGCTGACGCTGCACAGAAACAGTGCTGTGCACAAGAATGGGGCAGGGCTAGCAAGTATCATGCAAGCACTAGCTCTACCCTGTTTGTATCATGCACATTTTCACGATCTTGGTGTGTGTGAGTGTACG
Organism: Daboia siamensis; assembly: GCA_024449315.1. NCBI lineage: Eukaryota > Metazoa > Chordata > Lepidosauria > Squamata > Viperidae > Daboia > Daboia siamensis. The sequence goes on along the minus strand of JAKJMR010017385.1, from coordinate 23,835 downwards.
CATGCGCACGTGCGTAAAATGCTTCCCCCTCCTTTTCCTTCTGGTCCGCCAACTAAGAAAGGTTGGTGACCTCTGATATAGTGGTTTTTCCTATGATCTTCTATAGAAGTGAAAATTGGATTTTGAAGAAGCAGGATAGAAAGAGTATTGACACTTTTGAATGTTGGTGTTTGGTAATACTGTTAAGAACATAATGGATTACCAAGAAAACAAACAAATGGGTCACAGAACAAATTAATGAAGAATTCTCGCTTGAGGCATAAATAATCTGACTCACATGATCTTATTTTGATTCATTATGTGAAGGCCTAGCTTCTTTGAGAAGACAATAAGCTGGGACAAGTGGAAGGAAAGATAAGAGGATGATCAGTAGCAAATGGATGGACTCATTTAAAGTGACCAGGGGATGTGAACTGTCAGGTTGAGCACAGATCATCTTGGAGGTGTTCCTATATGGTTTTAGGAATAAACACCGACTTGATGGCACTTAATAAAAAATTCATTAAAAATAGCCAGTTTTAAAATGGATATATAACCATTTGGTTTTTACTCAACACTGAAGCCTGCAACTTAATACAGATAAATTGTATCTTGTGAGGCATTTCTAGTGTCACCATGTTTTTTATTTAAAAGATTCTCTTGCCAGTAGATATCCCATAATCTGATTCCAAGCCAATTACAATTTTCAATGCCTTTAGTCATTTTAGGATATACTTTAAATTTTCCACAATGACTGACCAGATACCCACTTCTGGAATTGCTTTGGCTTTCTATCTAACAAGTTCTTGATCTTACCATTTGCATCTGATGTGTTCAGCATCTTTTTAAAAAATGAGCAAGCTAAGCTCCCTCAGTCATCAATATGTTACTTTCTCTCTCCCTCCCTTCAGCCACTTAGCCTTTTCTCTCCATTTCGTATTGGGATTTTAATACATTTACTAGACCAAATCAAAGCAGGTCAGATATGTTCCACTGAGTCGCATCCTATAGTAATAAAAAAAATGCAAACTACTGTATCTTTATTTACAGCAGCTGCATAGCTTGGGGACAGTCTTAAGTTTTGCTTGAACAATGTGTACGTGCAATATTGTTCATCCTTTTAGTTGGTGAGTCATTAGTCTCTAGGAGGAAAAGAAAACCCTTAATTTATTGCATCAAACCCTTAAGGAAACAAAGTTTCTGAAAATAAATTAAAGGAATCTGATGAAATATTAGAAGGCCATTATAAAGAAGCATTTAACATCTGTTGTAATGATTAGGATTGACACTATTTTGGTAATTTTCTAAGAAGCCTGGTGTTACCAGCACAGTTAGACGGTGGAGGCTAATCATACTGCTGGGAATTTAATTCTAGGTTTATTGAACATCTGTGGGGTAATTGTTTTCCTGCATTCCATATATACGTGTGTTTATCTCTGATTTCATGTGTGCATATATTTATACATAGTTATACATACGCACATATCCTTGATTTTTTTTTCTTCACAAAGCATTCATTTGTACTGTGTTGGATATTGTGCATATATATTTGTAAAGTTTTGGGAATTTTTCACTCAATGCAAGATTATTTTAATAGTAGCCATTCATTAATCAGAATGCATAGTCAACCCAAAATTTCATTTCAATATTAGGTCTACTATATTAGGCCACTACTAAGACTGAAATCAGAGAAATTCTCTTATTAACTTTTTATTTCATATGCAGAGAAGAGTGTGTGCTCCCGATTAAGGGTTAGATATATTAATTAGCTATTGTCTACATTAATCTTCCCAAACTGGTGTCTTCTAGGACCTGGGATAACAACATGAAGAATTCCCAACCTGGACTTGCTAGGCATTCCATCATGTGTATAAGTTGATGTAGTTACTTTCTTTTAGGGTGAGTCAGTATTTGACTCCTTGAACTGCCTAGATAAATCAACTATAGTTTCTTGGAAGGTTTCGCCTCCTCAGAAATGGTTTGCTATTGTCTGTTTCTTTGAGTTGAGAGTGATTAGCCCAAGGTCACCCAGTTGGTTTTGTGCCTAAGATGGAAATAGAACTCACTGGTTTCTATCTTGATGCCTTAACCACCACATCAAAGTAGCTCTTGAAGTTAGCTTAGTTGGTAAATAATTATTTGAGAACAATTTCATATTCATTTTAATTATCTTAGTTTTATTTTATCCTTTGAAATAAATTTAAAAATATTTTTCACACTTGCAGTTTATAGTATAAACATGTTATCTACTAAAAACATATTGGATCTCTTTGGATTTTAATAGTTTTAGGTACATATACAAAAAGAATCTTGATGGCTTAGGTACAAGTACAAGGGAACTCAAATTAAGAACCAGTTTAACTTAGTTATGTGTGTTTGATTTTTTTTTTGAAACTAGGAAATGGGAGACTGAATTGCTAACTCCATGTTTAGATAGACATGTAGCTTGATCCTGAGCATCAATCATTATGATGGGAAGAATCTAGAATCTTCTTATATGATTGCACTACAATAATGAACGCATCCTATCTCTTCAAGTTGAACATGTGGGAATATATAAAGTTTCAGTCTTAATGCAATTTGTGGTAGAAATAGCATTTGTCAAAGACAGTTGTGTGGGTTAGTAGGGAAGGCTTTGCAGACTATTCCATTGTTTCCCTTTCTGGTTTCCAAATTGATCGTGATCTGATATTTCAAGCGGAGATAAACCAGGACTATAAAGCTCCTCTCTTGTGTAATTGTTTTGATTACCCTGTTCTGTCTTGTGTGGTAGGTATTGTTAATCATGATTAACTGTGAGACAAGCTCCATGAATGGCCATGTAGAGTGGGCAGTAATCAAATAAACATAATCATTTTAACATAATGCCACTAATAGGTACTTAATGGCAGATAGTCCCTTTTAAAAGACAGTCCTTCTCTTTGTGATTTAGAAGTGTGTCTATGTGCGTACAAACACACACAACACACGCACACACATACATGCATACAAGGGTTGTTAAAGGCTTGTATTTCAGATAATAAAAAGCTTATTTAATTCTTGGGTGGCACTGTGGTTTAAATAAACTTTGGGCATTACTTTTTCAATTGCTTTTAAATTCAAAGAGAAAAAAGAAAACCAGTCTGGAGAGAATAATTTAGAGTAGTAGGTATTATTGATTAATATATTTATAACTCTATCCTTACTTATTATTGTTAGCTTTTTTTGGTCTCAGCTGCATTTCAAAAGAAGTTGCATATATGTTTTAATTATCCAGGAAGTGAAATAGCTTTCTTCTAGCTTAATAGTATGCCAAACAATTATAGATTTGTATATGTGATTAGAAGTGTATTCTCTCAGATAAATATTCTTGCTAGGTATGCATATAATAATGCAGAATGGACTTTAGAGAAAAGAGAAACAAGAAGGAAGGATCAGTTCTACCCAAGCTTTTATGGCTATTCTACTGGGCTACTAGACATTTTAAATCTAAGCCGATTATTAAAAGAACTGTAACTTTAGAACAGGTGTCTGAACACATTTCTCCTTTTCTTTCCGGTGTCTTGCTAGTTAATCTTGATGATAAAGATTGCTTTACTCTGTCTATGTGTAATCTGATCTGTGAGCCTTTTGGGGCAAGGAGTGGGATAAAGTATTTTCAGTAAATTAGCCAATAACTCTATTGTAGATTCCCAACAGAATCAACATGCCTTTCTACTATACATGAAAAGAAAAGAAGAACAGGCATTATAGTCTTCATTTAATAATATGGATAGGCAGGCATATACATAACCAACTAAGCAGCCACACACAGTGCATGTGAAATTAAAGCATACAGATTAAGTGTTAATAACAGCCACACTTTCAAAAACACAACTGCAGAATAAACCAATCAGGCCCTGGGAAAAGAGTGTGCAAAATTTAGAAAGAGTCATATAGTAAACACTCCTTGATAGAGAACTTGAATGAATACATGTGGAAGAATTGCCATTGATAAAAAAGCATTAACCAAAGCAGTAATGTGACAGACATCCTCTTTACACATTCAGAGTTGACAGATTTCTGTCTTTGTGTGTACACAGAAAGATACCTTAGAAGCTTCCATAGAGCCAGCACAGAAGTGCTTCTGGAGACCACTTTTGAGACATAAAAACATCCAAGAGGCTAACTTAATGATTCTTCCTCATTCTATGCAGCCATTTCTACAATGTCATTGTGCCATCTTTTTCTCAGTTTCTCAGATTGAGAGGCATGAAGATCAGAACATTTTGTTTGGATTATTATAACCATTCAAACAATCCACTTAAAATCTCAGCTTCATAGGGATCAACCTTCATTTTCTCCCAAAAGGTTCCTTACCAGCCCAGGACTCACCTAAAGAGGGAGGTCATCTCACCTTGAGCAACTGCCAAGGGCTAAATGTGTCTTGAAATTTGTCATTATTTGTCCTCGTATTCAGCAGATAGCAAGATTGGCCATTTTTTTGCCCCAGCAGAACATAACTTCTTCTGATCTGTGAGTTTCTTCAAGTCAGTGTTCCATGCTGGCTCAGGAATTCTGGCAGTTGAAGTCTACGAGTCACAAAAGAGCCAAGGTTGCCTACCCCTGGATTAGTCCCTGCAATTTTCTTGGCAAGATTTCAGAAGTGGTTTGGCATTGCCTCATTCCTACAGCTGAGAATGAGTGATTGGCTCGTGTTCACTCAGGTAGCTTTGTTCCTAAGGCAAAATTGGAACTCATGGTCTCTCAGTTTCTAACTTGGGGCCTTAAACCATTATACCAATTGGCTCTCTTTTTGTGGCCAGCAGCCCCCAACTTTTTGAGTAACAGGGAGGGAGTGTGGTTTTGTGTGCTGCCTGAATCCCATGGATGGGGCTTCTGTTTGTTTGCACGGACCAGCTAGCAGATCAAGAGTTGGGGACCCTTGGTCTAGATGCTTTAATTTCTCTCTGAATTATACCGTTCAGAATATTTATCATTTTTACAGAGATTTACTTGCATGCAACTCAAGTCTGTCACTTACAGGCTACAAAGTCTATGGCTTACTCTCTCAAGAAGTCACCTTGTTGGCAGATTTGTCTCTACACTTTTGCTTTCTCTCTGAAGAGAAAACTGCCACTTATTCTTTGACAGGAATCTTAAGCTTTTCTCAGTAAACAAAGGAATTGTGTTTCTTCTTTTGCCTGGAGAGTGCCTGTTCCTCTGTCTTCCTTCAAAGCTCACCTTTTCTTTATATTTAATCTTGGTAAGAGAAGCTTGACAGCCAGAGTCTTTCCCTGGGTGATATTCACCTTCCCCACATGCTGGGTGAATGAAGGCTACTAGAAAGTATTTTTCAAGTATAGTATGAGAAGCAGGGTAGATTTGATTTAAATCAAGTCGATTTAAATCATGATTTAAATCACTAGTAAAAATGCTTGATTTAAACCAACTCGATTTAAATCAGGCATGTCAAACTCGCGCCGTCATTGCACAACGTATTGCGACTTTCCCCCCATTGCTGGCAATGGGGTGGGTGCGGTTTCAACATAACGCATCCGGCCCGTGGGCCAGCAGTTTGAGATGATTTAAATAATAATTTATAAAGAACAACTCTCATCTCTGCCCTGCAGTGGTTCCCCCTCTGACCCGTTGTTGACTCACTGACAGTCCCATTCGCTTTAATGGGACAGCTGGTGTTGTGGCAGTGACACAACAAGGTGAGAGATGTGGTGGGCAGCAGATGAGTGGATGCCATGATGGATATGAAATGACAGGTGCTCTTTAAATGTAAGGACTCATTCTTGCTGATAGTTAGAATCTTTAATGTTATTATTTGCAAACAAAATGAAGGTTTCCTAATCTGTCAGGTTAGTAAAACAGCAATATCAGAACTGATCTTAGGTTAATAGGTTAATCACACATAGTTAGAGAACTGCTCAAATTCTTTTATTTAATTAAAACACTTAGATCCTGGTACAGATGCATTTCTCTTCAAACAATCATAAAATTTGTAGTGTACGTAGATTTGCAAAACAATGGGATAAAGGAATATTCCTGAACTTTGTTTTATGATTTATGCCATGGTTACTGTGAACTTGTGTTAATGCATAAATGCAGTGCATGTTATCTCAGCTTGCAGAGCTTGCATACATGGAATGTATCCCTGTTGCTGAAATACTGGAAACAGCAGAAATGCCTAGAATTTATTGTACACTTAAACATGATGTTTTAAAATATGGCTGTTTTGTATGAATACTTATTCGAAAACTAAACTTCACAAACTCCAGTCCTTCACAAATTAAACTTTTGGAAGTTACCCTTGTAGTCAGCAGGGAAGCTATTTAGCATGACCAGCATTGTTTCCATTAAAGATTGCTGGACTCATAAAACTGCTTGGTCTGCTCTACACAGATCTGTGTTATGAACTGCTGCATTTAATTCTTTTATTTGATTGCAAATTCTTTTATTTGATTGCAAAATACTATTCAGGGAGCTTTTCCTCTGCCTGCTCCAGTAAGGTTGCTTTCTGTGTAAGTTTTATTGCAATCATTATAATTCAGATGTAAGCTGATATTCACATTTAATTAGATTTCAGCATTAGTAGATTAGCTTTAAATAATCTTTCCATGTTTCAACATGCCTTCAATATGGAAAGTACATTGTGGTTTAATTCTGTGATTTAAGTATTTATTTTCTCCTTATACATGGTTCAGACTTCCCTATCGTTAGAATAAGATTTGGCAAAATTATGCAATAATAGCTCACATTTGAATTATAATGATTGCAATAAAACTTACAAAGAAAGCCCATACTTTTAGACCTTTGTAAGGAATGTCAAATCATTGTTGTTATGTTACCAATATCTGATGAACAAGTGAGTACATATAGTTCTCATTTAGTGACTGACTTGTTTAGCAACCATTTGCAGTTACAAAAGTGATTAAAAAGTAAATTTATGACTAATCTTTACATTTATTACGTTTGCAAGTCTGAAGGGTGGAAAAGCTGAAGTGAGATCATAAACACAATTGTGGATTTACTTAGCAACTGCTTCACTTAATGACTGTGTTTTGGTTGCTCAACTAGGACTCCTTGGATTCTGCAGTCAAGGAATCCACAAAACGTTGATCATAGATTGAAAAAAAAGCATACGAATATTAGTTTACATTTGAATTATAATGGTTGCAATAAAATTTACACAGATAGCAACCTTACTGGAACAGGCAGAAGAATAGCTCCTTGAATAGTATTTTGCAATCAAATAAAATAAGAATTTGCAATCAAATAAAATAATTAAGCTCAGCAGTTCTTAACACAGATCTATGTATAGGACACCAAGCAGTTTTTGCGAGTCCAGCAATCTTTAACAGAAGCAATGCTGGTCCTGCTAAAGTAGATACTCCTAGACCAGAATTACCGTTATTCTTCCCTTTATTGTAACATTAATGTATATACTTCCCCATAACCCAAACAGAAAAATGAACACAATTGAACAACGAAAACAATACAATGAAACATTGACAAAGATGGATTTATTATAATAAGACACATCTAAAAGTTCTTCATATCTGTCCAAAATAACTTCGAAAACATAAACCAATTCATCTCCAATTTAACTTTACAACAAAAAAATCCCAGGAAATAACAATAGAAAAGGAGCAGATAAAACAGATAACTAAATACAAATTCGAGGATAGAGACTCAAAGATGGAACTTAACACAAAGAAGTTTAATTTAACCCAAGTGGGAAAAAAATTACAAGAAATATTGGTTTTGGAAAAGGCAACTTATAAGACCACAACACAAATTTGAGGATAAGAAAAAAGACTGGTCAGAATGGATTGCAGAGACGTCAGGAACACCACTAGAACTGGAGAGACAAAAAATGATAAAAGATACAGAGAGAAAAAGAAACAAACATGAAAGAGCAAATGCCTCTTACAAAGATATTGTACTTGATTTATTTTTTATATCTACAGTAACACCTACAGGAATATGGAAAGACTCTTTGATTCAGCAGAATATACTGATTAAAGATATTGGGCAAAAGAAGAAGGCCAAAGTGAAAATTAAGAAAATAGATGATAGGACTTATCAGAGAGAATATTTTAAAAAGAAACAACTGTTTGAATATGATTAAAGTAATAGAAAGATTTTTGATATAAATTTTACTTTAAGAGGGAGGAGTCCCTCAAATAACATAGTACTCTCTTTCTTCTCTTTTCTTATTTCTTGATATGAGTAATATAAAAGAGTTAGAATGTCATATATAAGGATATATTTTAGATATTTAAATGTGATTGATTTTAAGAAAGTTACAGTAGATTAAAAATGGTTTGAATAAGAGTTAAAAGACAAGATGATTAGATTTATTAAATGAAATATTTAAAGATTAAATATATTCTTAATTATGGTAAAAAAGAATGGAAATAAATTTTGGAAATAAATATGTATTAACTTAGGGAAACCTGGAGTTTCAGTAGTATACTATCTTTTTATCCCTCTTTACTCTTGTTCTTTTTTTCTCTCTTTTTAGTCTTATTTAGTCGTTAAGTAAGGTAAAAGTTATAGGATGGTTTACATGAGAAAAAATAGAATCAAATATCTAAACGTAATTAACTTTGAGAAAATCTTAACCAGTAAGAATGTAAACAAGAACTGTAAACAGGATCTATGATGAGGCAACCAGAATGACTAGATAGAAAAGAAATATTATATTGATGTGATTATTATTTGCGGAAATATTAGAAAAATATATATTCAGTTGTTATATATCAAAACAAAGAGAATTGTATTAACTTAAGGTTGGTAAAAGAGAACATAGAAACCAATTGTTAGCGAATGTTTTTTTAAATGCAAACCCAGACAACACACTGTTTACCAAATATTAAGGTGACCATGTTAAATTAATAAAATATATTATAAAAAATATTGTAATATTATTGGGAAAAGACCTTGGGAGATGGGTCTAGAGATGCAGCCTAGGAAAGGATCAGATAAGAGACTTGCAAGGTTTATGTCAGCCTTACCAAGTAGATCGGAGAGGAAATAGATCCAGATAAGCTAATTCTATATTTGCAAGGCTAGATTAACACAATCTTGTAAGTCTGAAAGTACAGTTCTCCATGTTATTTAAGCTGTAATGGAAATATTTTCTTTCTGGTCTGCCTGATAAGGTTGACAGATACTTATTTAAGTGTGTTTCTGTTAGATTAAAACAAAAATAGTTGAAATATTCCAGAACGACTATATCTCACAAATTTTCAATGCCTTCAAATGAGATTTCATAGGATTTCAGGTGAGAATTCATAATTCTCGTAAAAAAATCACAATTCTCTAATAAGAATTTTTTTTTGCCATGTTAAATTTTAGCACTGTTATGTGTGAAAGACCTGCTGTAGGGTTTACATTTCGATGTCTTCTTTTGCAAGACTATTAATTTATGCTATATAAAGCATAAATACATCACATAAAGAATCTTAGATTGTTAGGCATACAGACTTCAGGTTGTTAGCAAATAAAATATAGGCCAAGCAGTGATCATTTCAAATTGAAGATTTGAAGACTAATATTTTTATTTAACAGTCTTCTCTAATAAAGTTTTCAGTACTTCTAATATACTAGTGACAAATGTCTAGAAAATATTTGCACTTAAAATGAAGTAAGAATCTGGTTTTCATGAGTACATGGAGATACGATCTAACAAAATGGTAAATATTTGAGGATGTTATACACTTTCTAATTTCATTCCTTTTACTTGTTTTTGGTAGAAGATCTGGAAATTTATATTTTTCTGTATGATAAATATTGTGGTGGGTTACTTTCTGCTCCTTCACACATATAGTGAGATTCTTTGTTATTTGCAAAGTATATATTTGTGAGTGATTTACACCAAGTTTCAACCCAAACCTTTGAAAATCCATGCCTAAAATCCAGTTGCACCTCCAGAGAAGAAAGCAAGCATGTAGAATCAGCAGTTTGACACTTAAGTAAATTGATTCCTAAGCTACTCCAAGGGACTGAAACAACTCTAGTCCCCAAGCCAAGTATTTATAAAAGTATCTAACAGAGAGAAGTTATAAATACACAGTAATTGTTTAAAATAAAAATGTTGTGCAAACAAAAACCTAGGAAACTTAGCTGATTAGAAGCTAATCATCTTACCGTATTGGAGAATACTTACAGTATGGGGCAGATCTTGGAATAGGGAAAATCTGAATGTGTCCCAGTCACATGAGCATAAAACAACTCTTACCAAACTCCCTGGGAAGACTTTGGCAGAAGACAGGATTCAACTTACATGGCTTGATTTGATGAGACTATAAGCACACAGAGAGCTCAAACAGATATACAACACAGCCAGATAAGAATGGCTTATCTGATAACATGCTAGGTAGAAGCTCTAGTCTAGAGCAGGGGTGTCAAACTGCCGGCCTGCGGGCTGGATGTGTCATCCGGAAGCCATGCCCACCCCATTGCTGGCAATGGCAAAATAGTCCCGATACATCTCGCGACGTCACGTGACATCGTGAGTTTGATATGTCTGGTCTAGAGCAATTAATTACTCCATGTCTTATTGGCAGTGAGCAGGTAGCAGAGAAATGTTTATGGTGTGCCACCTGGATACTTATTGGCCTTTTCCTCCATCCTCTATTACACTAACCTATGAGAACATTCTAGAGAGCAATTTCTTGTGTTTCTCTACTTCTGATAAGTGAGAGGAGCTAATACTCAAGTCATAGAGATGGTTTTATGGAATGGTTTTCTCATAGAGATTAGACTAAATTTGCAAGAATTATTAAAGGCTGTATCAAGACAACCCTGAATAAAATAATTAAATAAAGTGATAACAATAACCCTTTATATTGCAGATGCATCTTTAGAGATGCTGAAAAGTAGTGATGATGCCAAACTGAATTTGGACAGGAAACAAATTGTGTAACTGGGAGACCAGTATAGAAAAATCTCCTAATTGGACATCATCTTCAGTTTGATACTGGTCTCTACTTCTGAAATGTCATTTGGCTTATTGCAGTGCTCTTATTTTTTCAGACTTACAGCCTTTTCTGGGAAGCTGTCTTATTTGCTGATCTTTCTGGGAAGCTCTGTCATTTGCTGATTTTGTAGTGTTGGCTTGGTTTGGTAAATTGCTTCTGTTTTACTGCTTCTTTTTTCTCATTTTGTCTGCTTGCTTTGCAAAAGCCAGTTGCCTTAATTCCTATTGTCCTGTAAGGTGGCTTTCATTTCCTTAAAAGCAAACAGGTTCTTTAAACGAGGTGGGTTCTTAGTAATTGTATAGGCACCTTGGTTGCAGTATGGAAATGGTTTGAGATGCGTAGTCTACACATCCTGATAAACTGAAATTGTAGCTTAAAATAAGAGGCAGTTGAGAGCCACAGGAATAGCTTATAATTGAGCTGTGGTGGCACAGTGGTTAAAATGCAGTATTGCAGACTAACTGCCCAGACACCAGTAGTCCTATCCCGACCTGCTTAAGGTTGACTTCTATCCTTCTGAGATCAGTAAAAAGGACTCAGATTGTTGGGGGCTGACATTGTAAAGAGATTACTGTGAAGCACTATGGGGTTGTATTATAAGTCTAAGTGCTAGTACTATTCTAATGCAACTTCCTTTCTTCTAGTCAGTGTTCCTCAACCTTGGCAACTGTAAGATGTGTAAACTTCAACTCCCAGAATTCTAAAGATAACTAAAATAAATTTAAAGTGAATAAGAAGCTCATCTTAAAATTGTTAAGGGTTAGAGACACTGCTGTCAAAGAAATAAAAAAAAATATGCTATTTTTATTCAGTATGCTGCTGTTAAAGTTTCACAGGTAGGGCCCTGGGAATTTAAATAAATGAAAACTAGTGGCTTGTGGGATACCTAGCATACACACATCAAAATCCACACGTGTATCCATCCATCCATCCATCCATCCATCCATCCATCCATCCATCCATCCATCCATCCACTAAATCAGGGGTGTCAAACTCAATTTCATTGAGGGCCGCATCAGTATTGCGGTTGCCCTCAGGGGGCCGGGTGGGTATGGCCTGGGTGGATGTGGCCTACTGGGTGGGCGTGGCTAGAGTATGTATGGCCTACTGGGTGGGTGTGGCCAGCTCTACATCGTTTGCATCAAGGGTGCCTATGGGGGCCTGGGCAGGAGTGGGACAGATCTGAGGGTCTCTGGCAGAAGGAGGGTCTCTGGGCAGGGCCAAGGCAGTGGGGGCCGTTCCCTCACTGATTCCAGGATGGCTTCGCGGGCCGCATGAAACCACTTCGCGGGCCGGATCCGGCCCCCAGGGCTCTTGTTTGACATGTCTGCACTAAATGAAGTATACTGACCCCAGAAAGTCTTGATGCATTATTTTGCATTTAGTCCTTTCTTTTCTTTACCATGAGAGTTGCATCACTCAAACAGGGTCTTCTCTGAACTGTAGGAATGAAATAGAAACATTTACATTTTCAGTGTGTTATCTTAACTACCACACACTGAACTGATTAGTGAAATTAGTTTCAAATAAGTGCTTAACTTTTGTCAAAGTTCAGCTCTGTAATGGCATTGGAGCCTGTGACAACTCTGTCAGGCTTTTTTTCTTGGCTCATGAAATGTAACACAAGCACTACATCCTAATTGGCAACCTTGTTCCTCCCCCCACCCCCAAACTCCCAAGTCAGTCTGCATTCTCTGATAAAGCATTAATCATTGCAAGATTCCATCCAATCCCCATTGACAGAAATTGTAAATGTAATTCAGCCTTGGGAGTAGAATTAATGTTTTCTAATAGCTCTAAGCGATTCAGTGGTTTATCAGTTTCCATGCTTGAGAGGGTTTTTTATAATCTGAATTGGTGATGACAAAGGATATACAGCAGTATATATTTTAAAGAGGAAGTGGAGATTAAAATGAGTGTTTTCATTTAATGTAGGTGGCCTAGATTAAGAAATCTGACCCACAGCTACCTATTATTCTTTCCACTTTTTTATTTTGGGATGCTATCTAATGTTTCATGGTCCTAATTTATTTATTCTGGAGCAGGGATTGACAACTCTTGAAAGAAAGTGGTCAAAATCTGAATTTACTCTTTGGCTGAATTTCAAAAATCCCTTATCTCCTAAATTAAGCAGGAGAGGAATAAATACAAATTTAATTTAAATGTACACCAAGTACAATTAATATATGTAATGCTGTTCTATCACAAATAAGGCTACACTTAGCCAATGTTTGGGAAGGATTTTGTGGGACTGAAGACTGCATATCCTCTATATTTACAGGTAATCCTCAAGTTATGACTGTAATGGAGCCTACCCCTTATAACATACAACAGTTGTAAAGTGAAGGACTGTGTGACTTTTGGAGTGATAATTAAGCAATCATCAAAGTTGTTAAGTGAACCAGTAGTTTGCTATGGATGCTGTTTTGCTAAAAAGTGGAAGTAAATGCTAGTTTTGGGCAAAATTATAAAACATAGTCACGACATTGCTGGTGAAGCTACAAATGGCTGTAAATGTGGCCCAACTGCCAAGTGTCCAAACTGCAGTCATGAGACTGGGTAGGGGTCAAATCCAAGTATGTCCCCTCCCACCTTTAAGCCCATTGAAACTTAGAGGCTAGAACATTTGCTAATCAACCATAAATCGAGAATACTTGTACTAATCAGAGTTAGATATTAAAGATTATTTATAATTACTTAAGAAATGGTAAGGAAAGCTGAGAAGATCATAGGAAGCTCGTTTGCCATTATTCAGGATGCTGCTTATAAGCACTATGTGCTTAGAGCTTGAAGCTTTGTTAGAGCCCCCACACACCCACTTCATGGGGTGTTTCTATTGCTCCCCTCTGGGAGGAGGTTTTGAAGTATTTCTAGCAGGACTACCAGATTCTGTAATAGCTTTGTTCCTTATGCCATATGTCTCATAAATTCTGATTCTGTTTTTTGCCATGTATATGTCTCCCTTTAATTCTTTGTTAGCAATCCAAATTTAATATAAAAATGATTGTCGCAGTAGCGACTGCTGCCTGTGGATGGCCCTAGTTTGGGCTAATACAGGCAAAAGATTTCTTCTCCCCATATTTGGGTTGACAGGGTGCATCAAAAAATACTCAAGACACATATACATATACATACACATACACATACGTATACATATATTCAGGGCTTTTTTTCTCATAGAACGCTCAGAACGGAGTTCCAGCACCTATTTTGGACAGAACCTTGTAGGGTAGGCAAGGCAGGTTGTATGACATGTGTAAGTTCTGGCACCTTTTTCTTTTACAAATAAAGCACTGCATATATTCTATGTATTTTACTTCATTTTATCCCCACACAAAATTTGTCTTGTAGGCTAGGCTGAGATATAGTGATTAGTTCAAAATCTGCCAGTAAAATTTCATTACCTAAAGGTAGATTTGTACCTGGGTCCAGGTACTTACCGTCACCACCAGTTTATGTTTAAGCTATGATTAAATATGTCTGACTAAGTTTTATTAAGGACAGTTATGTTCCTCTGCCAAGCTTGCTATGGCTTTGATATTGATGAAGTCTGGCCTTAAGAGAATAATGTAGGCAGAATGTGAGTTATCTTCTTCACTTATGTTATTAGGCACCAGAAAGTGATCTTATTGGCTCTCCGTATCCTAGAAATTTAGATTAGAGTACCTTCAAGAAGTTCTGGTTTTTCAGCCCTTTTATTATACATAAAACACCACCATGTGCTTCCCATATATTTCCAAGTGATCACATTGATCCCTTAGCAATCCATAATAGCATGAATTTGAGCATGTGAATAGTGCAACACCCTGACTGAATGTGATTTGGGAAAGAAATTGCTGTTAGCAGAGAAAAATGATTAGGTTGATAGAAGAATGAATGAGTGTCTCTCTTCAAAAAAAGAGAGATACATAGTTATTTCAGATACATAGTTTAAATCTGTAGTTATGCGTATGTGGAAAAAATTAATTTGAAAAGTTATTGGTTTTGGATGAAGAAAGAGTGAAAGAATTAGTAGAAAGAAGGATGACAAGAGATATTAAACAGGGAATCATTATTTGGCAATGCCAAGGATAGATCCTGAACGATAGATCTTGAAAAGGAAAAGAAGGAATGTGTTGTAGAATCTAATGCAGGAAGAAAAGTGTGATTCCCATATGGGAAATGGCTAAGATGTACATTCATTTCCCAACTTTCCACAAGGAAAGAGATTGCGGAAACTGTTAGAACAAGGTGAAAATAATTACCTTACCTAGAAATGCAGATGGGGAACATTAAAAGAAAGACTTGTAATGCTAAAGTAAAAGAGATTTGGATGAGAAGAAAAATACTTGTAAGAGAATAATTAATGCAAAAAAGTGGAGAAAGGTTTCTCTGTAATCTATTCAGAGAGAAAATATAGTTGTAAAGAGAGCAAAGAAATAGTGAAGTTTAAAGGAAGCAGAAATGCAGCAGGAATGGTGAAAATAACATTGTTTTGGAAATGGAAGAAAAAGGTCAAACAAGGAGCCTTGAGTAAGGAATGTAATTAAAAATAAAGCAGATTAAATGATGTGAGATGAAACTGAAGTGAGGATGTGCTGCAAGACTTGGCTTCCCTTGTGGGTTAGTATTGCTGCATTTGTTGACTCAGTAATTGGCTCAAACTTTTGATGGGGATTGTTTAATTGCTCTGATTCTTCTTGATAATATCAAGTCAACCTGGAAGATTGCTCCAGAAGGATATTAGATAGCGTGGCTTTTAGCACTGGGATTTAACAGGATCAGTGCGGATATTTTTAAAAGCTATTCTAGGTACAGACCTCCTCAAATATTATGAAATACATGTTTTAAATGTGGGCTGGAGCTAATAAACTAGTTAATAAAGTACCTCTTTGATTTTACATGCTTAAGCAACCACAATGCTTTTCTTACTAGTTTGTTTCAGTAGTTTACTCTGGGCAGTAATAGAGGGGAAGTATAGTAATTTATTCTTGGAGCAAATCTGCCCAAGTGAGCATAAAAAAGTAGAGTTTGTAGAGCAGATCTTTCTTCTTTGTGCTCTCTATAGGTCTTGTGAACTCTGGCCTTTTAAATCTCATTATATCTAACAGACCTGGAAGACTTACCTCCACCTCTTACTATTGGATCAGAGCCCTTGGATCATTAGCAGAGCCCCAAGGTTCCCATTCATTGTTATTGTATTGCACCAAAAAAAAAAAAAAAAAAGTTAAAGCAAGTCTTGCTTATAATGTCTTTCTTAAAAAGAGTGAGAAATTCAGGGGGGAAAAAGGTAATGTTTAAATCTGTATGGGCATAGTGTAACCAAGCACGGTTTACAAGGATAGAAAGTAATAAAAAGGCATAATAATTGATATTGGTGTAAACCAAATTTAGTTATATTTCTTTTTCCTATCTTATGCTTTTAATTTATTTGACTTACTATTTATTATTCTGTTATGCATTTTTCATAACTTTGCTTCCACCTTAAGATGGTGTGATGGGTATATTTATATGAGGGCAGGGGAAAGAAAAGTCACCTAGCAAGATTCTTAGAAAAATGAGGATTCTCCAAGTCAAGATATTTGGGTAGAATCTAATTGGGGATTATTATTATTTTATTGTTAGCTAGAGTGAATAAGATACAGATAGTCCTCAGTTTATGACTGGTTGTTTTAAGACCATTTGGAGTAATGAGGAGCTCAGAATGGGTCCTTTGCAGGCCATGAAGCACTTCTGCCCATTGTAAAATTACACCCCCTCCAGTCTTGTAACTGCATTGCCACACAATCAGTTGCAGCATCCCACAGTCATTTGGAAGATGCCCATTTGGAAGAATGGGTTCATTTAATGATCACACCATTCAATTAATTGTGTGATTTGATTAATTACCCTGGTGATTCATTTAATGTGAAAAATGACAAGGGAAGAAAAAACTGCCTTGACTTGCAACCACAATGACTTATGGCTAGATTTCCATTCCCAACTGTAGTCATAGGTCAAGGACTACCATTACAAGTACCTTGTTCTTACCTGCTGAAACAGTTTTGGAAGGTTCTTTCCTCTTGACATGTCTGGTAAACAGTTACACACAAAGATTGCATCTTAGAATATATTTTATTATGAGCTCAAGTCTATAGACAATAGATAAGCCCTATAAAATATTTAACTTGGATTTAATTGATTCATAACTTTTGTGAATACATAAAAAATCTTACTATGGCTTAGTAATAAAGCTGTATGGTAAATTAAATATTTTTGCAAAGTCTATCATAGACCTCTTTTGTTTGGGGAACTAAATTTGTAGGAAACTTTGTAGGAAACAAAACAGCTGATTCTTCATTAGCAAAATGTACTCAGTTAATGGCTGAAGACTTGCTTGGAGCACAAGATTTGATTTTCCTAGAGGAAAATCACTTTTCATTTGTTAAGTCTCAGGATCATTTTGCTAGTGGTAAGACCCTTCTGTCTTTTTGTGCAGCAGCTTTAAATCAGATTTGTATGAAGCGGTGCTTGCTGGTTAGGTCATAATTGGAACATAGGCATGAACCTTTCTACCTCATTTTATCCAGATTTCAATCTATAGTGACTGCTAAAGAAAAAAAAATTGAACTAGGACTTTAATAAACACTGTTCCTTCAAGATCAGTTTTCATAGGAGTGTATTTGTGTGAGGAGCTTTTGAGAGATGTGGGGAATTGGAGAAGAAAGGAAATGACTTTTAAGTTGAAAGCTACTCCTGTCTTTGCTGGAGCAAAATAAACTAAGAGCCTCCAGCCAAAGGATTGATTCATATAAAAATGTGACCCCTTCTTGACCCATGTTTTTGCCATACAGGAGTTCTTATTTCTTTTTTCCCTCAGGCTTCCTATAGTTTAAATTTCCTAATTCTTCATTTTATTTCCACCGATAGCTTTGCATATCCTGACATAAACTGAATGCTATTTTGCTAGCAGCAATGTTACCAAAGGTTGAGCATTTGTGAATATTCCATACTGCCACAGCAGTGCCAACCACAAACATTGTCACAGGTGCTTCACTGCTGCCAGGTATCTGCCAGTAGACTGATTTCTGTATAGATGGATTCACTTCTGTATTTGATGATTTCACAAATACTGATTTGTTACTTTCAGTTGATGATGGTTTATTTTTATTAAAGGAGTCTAAATAAAAGGGATGTGGGACGCGGTGGCTCAGTGGGTTAGGATGCTGAGCTTGTCGATCAGAAAGTTGGCAGTTTGGCGGGTTGAATCCTGAGTGCTGTGTAGCAGAGTGAGCGCCTGTTACTTGTCCCAGCTTCTGCCATTGTAGCAGTTCGAAAGCACGTAAAAATGCAAGTAGAAAAACAGGGACCACTATGGTAGGAAGGTAACAGCGTTCCATGCGCCTTTGGCGTCTAGTCATGCCGGCCACATGACCACGGAGACGTTCTCGGACAAACACTGGCTCTTCAGCTTTGAAACGGAGATGAGTACTGGCCCCTAGAGTCGGAAACGACTAGCACGCATGTGCGGGAGAACCTTTACCTTTACCTAAATAAAATACCTGCATCTATATGTCAATTTAATATTTCTGTATATCAGTCTGACCAACTTTAAAGAAAACATAACTTGGTATCTGTTTCTGCTTATGTGCATTCAGTGAAGCAAGCAGCCTGTCGTGAATTGGATGGTTGATTTATAGCTCGATTATCAAACACTGTCCCTAGAGACAAATTCATTAGGTGCTTGATGAGCTTGGCTTGAGGGAGTAAAAAGTCTTTGAGCATTCTGCTTACTTAGGACTTCTTTGCAGTTTGGTTACAGAAAATAAAACATTCCCACTGGCTGTATTAGAACATCACTTAGTGTTTGGAGGTTGGTTTTTTTCCCCCCTATTCAGTCAATTTTCTTTTATAAACTTTTTTGTTGTTGTTGTAATGTTCAGTTGAAGTCTGCCTTCAATCTGTCCCAGAATAAAGGATATTGGAGAAGAGTGCCTGGCTGCTTATTGTATGCCACTTACATCTCTTCACACTTTTGGAGTCACTTACATCAACCAAATGATTTACTCCTTTGCAGAGTCCATTTGTATCCACCAAGACCTGCTTCCATATGTTAGGCCAATCTGTTTAATCCAGTTGCCAGCCTGTATCAATGAATTAATTAAATGTACAGGGCCAAGTATCTGTCTTTTTTTTTTAAACACCAAAATGGAATGACCAAATGGGACTGACAGTAAGCGCAAAAAACTGCTCTATACTTGTTATGAAAATATTTATTTGTATATTTAAAGCAAACCAAATGTTGAATTAATTTTTATTCTATCCTAGAGCTTGCAACTTTAAAGATTAAACATGAAGCACAGGGAATATAGTTGGTAGCAACTTTTATTTAAAGAGTAGCTGCATGTATTCTAATGGTTAAGTGTAGGTGTGCATGATACCTGCATATATCTATAATAATAATATATATCATGCTTTCATGAATTCAGAGTAATATATCATATCTAGTTGTCGGCTTATCAAGAACTTAGAAAATCAGTGTTTCTTGTGCATTATGTTACAACTGTGATTTAAACTAGGACTGTCTTAAATCACAGCTATAACATAATGTACAAGAAACACTGATTTTCTAAAATTCTTGATAAAATCCACAAAATATCTGTTTCTATCATGAAAAAGGAAATGAGAAATGAATCTGGGTAAAAGCAGAATTAACCAATAATTTAGTTATATTTAGATAAATGTATGGAATTATGCAATATCCTTAATTCAGATTTTTTTTAAAGGACCCAGTATTCTGTTTTGATTCAGAACTCAGTTACAAAATACTCTTCTTTTGATTTTTCATTAGTATTCATAGCTCCATCAGACTGCAGTTCAAACTCTTTTTCTTGTTTTTGTCACAGAAAATGATAGAACAAGGTTGCTTAGAAACACTTAGCCACACTCTCCATGGGAATTATCAATCTGTTCAGTGTATTCACCTCCACATGGTAGAGAGAAAATTGAGTTTAACTGCTGATAGTGTTAATTGATTGCAAGTTATTTTAGTGGGAGTATTATGTCCCAACTAAGATTTTCCTTTACTCTCATTAATTAGATATAGGAACAAACAAACAGCAATAGTGACTTCATGCCACTACAAAGAGCATTTTAGGGTTATGAGTCTAATTTTGTTGCCCTTTTGGCAATGCAGATTATAATAACATCTTGTTTTTATACATGTTTTGATTAACAGCACACATTTGGCTTTATAATATGTCAAGTTTTGCAGAGACAGCTGATTACATCTGCAAATCTAAGAACAGAAGCATCGAAAGAGGCAAGCCCATTACTTGCAGTTTATTTGAGCTTGCATAATCTGACTTGCAGCCTTTTTAACTGACAAAGCAATTGCAAGGTTAATATGGCAGCTGACCTTCCTTATCTGGAAGATTAGGAATAAAAGATGAAACTTTTTTAATGTTTATCTGGTGTGACTCAGTTTGACTTCTGTTTATTATTTGTAACTAAATGCATTTTCATAATATTTTAGCTCATCTTTATTGCAGTTTCACTTGTCTATTTATTTTCCAGTCCATGTTTATCTTTCAACTTCTGAAGTACCCTGATCAAAACCTTGGTCATTTCATTTCATTTTATTTTATTTAAAAAAAGATAATACAACTTCCCACATTAAATGATCACTATTTCTCAACAGTTATTTTTATACATTTTAAAAAACTGAATATGAATATAGCTTTTGCTTCTCATATTCTGACTCTTCAGATTCCTTAATTAATTTTCTGCCTTGTGTTATTTTAAAACGGATCTAAATTATGTGGCATAAAATTAATTAGTTTGCTGGGCTAATTTCTGTATGCTTCTATATTTCTAAAATCCTGAATTTGAAATCACTAAAGACTGGCTCTACTTGTTGAAAGGAGCAATATGCTATAATTGTTTATCAGCTTATGGTTAATGTGCAGAATTTAATTGCTAAATCACAATGGGGGTTGGTTGGTTTGTTTTGCAGATTTTTTTTCAAACCTGATTACTGTCTCTGATAACTGTTATTGCTAACAGAATATTATATAATGATAACTTTATTAAATTTTCTTGTGCTTTAAAAAATCTTAGACGCCAGTGCTATTTATCAAAGTAAAGTATATACTGGTAATACATGAGTAATTCTACTCTTCAATTCAGAGCAGAGCATAACATCAGAAGAGGATTGTCTTAGCTGTGCAAAATGCCTCTGACTATGGAGCCTGAATGCAAATATGAAAACCCATATTCTTTTTAACATTTTATCTTGGCTACATGTTCCTAAGAACATTTATTGTATGCTCCTTCTGCATTAAACCAGTTATACTTTAAAAAAGCAGTAGCAGTTTCACTTGGATTCTGGGTTATCTTTGAAGATTAAATTTGCTGTAGATAAGTACTTTAATTATAGACATCTGGAGCTAGTTTAACAAAACTACTGTTTTTTGCCACTATAGTAGGATTGTCATCATTATTCAATAGAAACTTATCAGTTTAGCAAAGCTTTGGATCTAATCTAGTTGTTCTCCTTGATCATTCTCCAAGTTGGGTTACTGATTTTACTTGTAGATCCATTCACACGTCCTTTGAAAACATTAAAATCTGATTATTAGTAACATAAAATTACATTCGTATTGTAAATCAAAAGGAATCCTGGCCTGTAGATTTGCAATATGAAAAGGCAGGACATAGGAGGAACAAAAAGTGAGTCAGAAAGCACACACAGAATGAAGGCTACTGCTAAGCTTGTAAGCCGCCCTGAGTCTTCGGAGAAGCGCGGGATATAAATGTAATAAAAATAAAATAAATAAAAATAAATAAATAAATAAACAGGGGCCCCCCTGCCTAGAGACCTATTTTGACGAACCTAAAAGGATATATTTTACCATAATCAGGAAACAGAATTTCTTACATAAACTTTTAATTCTCCCCTCCCTTTTCCTTTTAATTCTTTTTTTATTTAATTTTTATTAAACTTACCAGAATCTAAGATACAGATGAAAACAGAAAATGGGGAAGGGAAAATGGAAGTATAGGATAGAGAGGGGAAAAAGAAAGAAAATCATGATTCTTTTCAGCACAATAGAATAAATGAATAAGATTACTACCTCAGCTTTTTACTTTTACATACTTAATATGTATTAGCCATTTCTAAAACAACAAATTTATCTAATCAGGAAAAATCCAAAGTCAAAGTTTTATTATCTTCTGTCTCAATTGCAAAATCCAGAAGTGCGTTCCAAGTAGAAATAAAACTGGATGTACTCCTTTCTTTGATTAAAGCAGTTAATTTATTCATCTCTACTAGTTCCATCAATTTTTTCAGCCATTCTTCCATTATAGGAATTGTAGGTATCTTTCCACTGTTTCCTTTTAATTCTGTAAGCTGCCAATCATCATTATCATCATTATCATCATTATCACTGGTGGCTCAGTGGTTAAAGTGCAGTATTTCATTCTGCCCAGAACCTGAAGTTCAATCCTGATGGGGGCTCAAGGTTGACTCAGCCTTCCACCCTTTTGAGGTCGATAAAATGAGAACCCTGATTGCTGGGGGAAATATGCAAATAATATTTATATATTGTAAATCATCCAGAGAGTGCTATAAAACACTATAAGGTAGTATATTAGCCTAAATTTATTTGAAAATTGGGTGGCCTTTCAAATCAAATCCAACCCATAATCAGTTGATGGGTAATCACTGAATGTGGTCAGGTTTTCACAAAATGCAAAACTATTGTTTACTGTCTGCATTTACAGGCTGTTCCAATACTTACAAGTTCTGAAGGATGTGATTTTTTTTTGTTCCACAAGCCATTGTAGTGTATAAAACAGTGTGGCTTAATATGATGAGTGTACTCACCCAATTGTAGTTTAATCATCAAACATGTTTAAGGAAACTATAATTTACTGCACTGTGTGTGCTTAGTTCCTATTTAGGAAGTTAAAAATAAATACTAGCATCAGCTTTCTATAGATATTTGTGATTTAAGTTTTGGATCAACACTGAGTTTTTAAAAAGTTATCATAGTTCTTCGGGGGTCATCCTCAAAATTGTAACATGATAGAACTTGAGATGACATTTGAATTTTAAACAAAATTTAAATGGAGTTACTGTATTCTTTGAAATAGCCTCGGTAACATTAATATATTTTTTAAAAAACTTTTTCCACATGAGCTGTCCAGAATGACAAACTAATTAATTAAATAAATATGGATGCAGAATAGGTTGGATTTGCCACTTTTTCATACCACTGAAGGAAAAGACTTCATCTGTTCATCCTAAATATTTTACTAAGGCAAGCATCACAGAATAAAGCCACTCACACATCCACTTAAGCTATTCATACTTCTATGAGTGAGCATGTCCATGTTCAGAATTGAGATTTCTAAGTCCTTGGATGCTCTACTGCTTGCCTTTGATGACAAAAAGATAATTCATTTTCTACATTGTGAGTTATTATATTAAATGTATTAAGGCATATTCATTTTGATGTATTTATCATAATTGACTTTGATTTTTAACTACAAATGTAAGAACATGGCTTATTTAAACAATTTAATTTACAGTAAATTGTTAATTTTTGTGACAAGAATTGAACAGGTATTGGTAAAGGAAATTATAGCTTCAAAGAGTAGGAAATTGGAAAATAGCCTTTTCTTTAAAAAATGTTGTTGTTAGTTGCGAAGTTGTGTCCAACCCATTGTGACCCTATGGACAATGTTCCTCCAGGCCTTCCTGTCCTCTACCATCTTCTGGAGTCCATTTAAGCTAACGCCTACTGTTTCAGTGACTCCATCCAGCCACCTCATTCTCTGTCGTCCCCTTCTTCTATTGCCCTCAATCTTTCCCAGCATTAGGCTCTTCTCCAGTGAGTCCTTCCTTCTCATTAGGTGGCCAAAGTATTTGAGT
>JAKJMR010017383.1:0-10887 GCA_024449315.1 Daboia siamensis | reverse complement strand
TTTCGGTGCTGAGAGAAGCCTTCAAGATTCTTTCTGATGCCCCAGACCCTGAGGAGGCCTTCTTGCAACTGGACAAGACTGACTGGACTTCTTCCAAGCCACTCTCGCCTTCCGGTTCCCCCAGAGCTAAGCGCCAGAAAATAAATAATGTCACTGACCAGTGTGATCTTGGTCTGGAGGAGAACAGTTCCCTGCCTCCTGTAAGCAACATGCAGATTATGAAAGAGAAGCATTTCAAGCATTTCCCTGAAAGGCATTTGGCTCTGAAGCCACTTGTGACTCTAGAGGGCCAGTCATCAGAGTGCGAAGATAGCCGCCCAAGTGCACCACCCCCAGGTTCCAGGTATGGGATGAGGGCTCCCTTTGGGTCTCTGTTAGGAGAGGTGGCAGTGCTGCAGTCTTGGAAATATTTGCACTGGGTGCCCTTTCTTCTTACAAATCTCCTCGGGCATTTGCAGGGTTTGGCCATAGCCACTTCCCTAAAGGGGAAGGGCTGTGCCCCAGCAGGGCTATTCCCCTCAGGGTGGGGATCAGGATGATTGAAGGAACTCATTTTTGAACTCCTATTGTGATTTGGGGTAAGAACAATGTCCCCTGGATGTTAGTCAATGTGTGCCTCTGTGGCTGAATCTGTCTGATGCTGTCAGAGCCCAGGAGGGCCTCACTTGTAATCGGGCTTTCTTTTCTGCTTTAGGGGAGCCAAACAAGCGGCTCTTTCTGTTCTTCAGGAAGACAAGGAATCTTGGAGCGATGAGGACGAAATGTTCATGGACCAGCGTGAGTGGAGATTGCTGCAGAAACCTGGGCCCTGTGGGTCTGATGTTTGGTGCCTCAGCCTGATTTCCTCTAAGCCAGCAAAAAGGTCATGTTGGCCACGTGCCTTCTGCTGATTGGGGAGAGCTTGGAGGAACAGAAGTTGCCAAAGTGGGGATAGCTGAAGCCTTGAGAGGCACAAGGTGGCACTTCAAAGGCGAGGGCAGCCTCTGCACCAGGAAGGCTGCACCTGCCTATCTTGCATTTCTGGTGCAGAGTTGTCCTGGCAAAAACCACCTGATGTCTGACCCAAGAAGGCAGAAGCACTCTGGCTGTGTATGGCAGAAACAATCCCCAGGCAATATTTGTGCCTGTGAACCTCTTCAGACTTCCAGGTGCTAATTTTGTTTTCTTTTTTTCAGAATTAGAGTGGTCGGTTGGCACCAGCACTTCTGGGGCTAGGAGAAAGGTAATGTAACCTAACCCAAACAGAGGCTTTCTAAATTGATCATTGCCCATTTCTTCTCTAAAAATAATTAAACAATCTGGATAATTATTGCCACTGATAGGGCAGGAATGTTGGAAATTGCTGCTCAGGGACTGCTCTGCTGTGGCTGCTGCTATTTCCAGCTTTTTCAGCTTCCCTCAGAGTTGGCAAAGTTTGTAACTTCTCGGTGTGGACTAGTTTTGGTTTCAGCCAGGGGCCTTCAAACTTGGCCCTTTTTATGACTTGTGGACTTTTCAACTCCCAGAATTCCTCAGCCAGCATGCCTGGCTGAGGAATTCTGGGAGTTGAAGTCCACAAGTCATAAAAAGGCCAAGTTTGAAGACCCCTGTTTTAGGCAATATAAAATTAAAAATATTATGGGCATACATAGTGCCTGGGAACTTTTTTTCCCATTTTCTACATTTTTATTAATTTTTCTTTAGCAGAAAGAACCTGCAAATGAGTTTTTCCATTCTTGCTTATTCATCAAGGTTTCCATTGTTTCTTTTTTAGTGGTCTTCAGAAGAGACTACATGGATCAAGAAAGGTGTGGAGAAATATGGAGAAGGTAACTGGAAAACCATTTCTAAAAATTATCCTTTTAAGGATCGCACACCAGTGATGATCAAAGACAGGTGGAGAACAATGAAAAGACTTGATTTAATGTAAGGCAGATTCTGCCTTATATATTTTTTGAGTTAGCTGTTGCCGTGCCTTGAATATATTGAGTTAGCTGTTGCCTTAAATATGTAATGTAAATTAAAGAATAAAATCTTTGTGTTGAGTAATTCACAGTAAGGGCATATTATTTTATAACAATCAGGACATCAGTCAACAGCAAACTAAGCATCAAAAAAGAACTGCATGCCAACATAATCAAAGCAAGATAATAAAAGTCAAAACATTATATAGAATATGCCAATATCTATGAAATACAGCAGCCACATAAAACTGGGTTTCCCAGCAAAAGGTGTTTGTGTGGTCCAAGAGACTCAGCCCTGGTTAATGTTCTTCACTCCCACAAGGTGCCCGAGGGCCCAGATGGGAGAAGTGCCTGCAGCGGCATGGGCAGCCCCTCTTGCCGAGCGGATTTTATCTGGTTGCAGGCAGAGTATCATCCACTAGTGAAAAGGGGTTTATTCTCTTGTGTTTAATCCAAACATAAACTTAGTCATGTTTTCTTTCTCCCATGATCAAGGAAACACTGGGCTGAATGGAATTTCCAAAGCCGCCAACCATTTTAACACTTTTGCTTTTGGTTCTTCTGCCCCTGCCAACATCTCCGGGACAGAATAGCTGGGTTATGTTCATGTGACAGCTAGACAGCTGCCTTTTGGGGTAGTTTGAATTCTTTACTGAACATGCAGCCGGTGTAACCTGGTTTAAAATAAATATACCAAGGCTGCTCCCAAGGGTGGCATGCCAGTGGTGGTCGCGAATCTCAGAAGTTGGTCACAACCAAGAGACTCGCCTCCTTTCCCTGCTCCTTTCCCTGCACAAGCAGGGAATCCCGCCAGCCTGCATGCAGGGAGAATAGCCAGTCGGCTCCACGCTGGAATCTGGCTTCTTGGCAGACTGAAGGCGGGGCCACGCAGGCCTGTCGCCAGAACGCATCGCCCGCCGCATCAGCTGGGGGGGCTGGCGCGGAGGCCAAGCCCTGGAGCCGTTGGGGGAGGCTCAGTCTGCAGAACATCCCCTCAGGGGAAGGGGAACATGGAGTCTCTTACTCTGAAGAGATGTTTCCCCAATGGCTGCATGTAGGCAGATCTTGCAGGAAGAACAGAAAATGCTTTTATTAGGGCACCACAAAAGTTCCCTGTGCTGTGGCCAAAGTTGTAGCTATGTCGGGCATGGTAACTGCAGTTACCTCTGCCCAGTACAGAGAACAAAAACCAGGGCTTTCTGTCCTCCTTCAGAGGAATCTGCTTCTACTCACTTATATCTGCGTGAAAGCCTCTCCCCCCACCTCCACCGTACAGCCCAGGAAGAAGGGGTCCCTGCTGCAGGCAGTTCTGTGATGAGGGCCACAGGTGAACTGCAGACCACAGAGGCCATCTGGCTCTCCAGAGGTTGACCCAAGGAAACCTGAGGCCTTCGCTTTGGGAGGTCTCTCCAGTACCTCTTTTTAGAACACAGCACAACCAATTCATCTCAACCCGCTTGCCTGCACCCCGAGGCCACAGGATGATTCTTGTGGCACATCTGATTTCAGAGGCTTGCTTCCTCTCCCAGTGAGTCCCAAAGCCTTGCCCCTTGAGCTGGGCATCCTATGCTCTTTCCCTGGGCATATTCTGCTACCAAATGCGTTACAGAGGAAGATATAAATACCAAATGGCAGCCGTGGCAGGGGCACTGCTACCTTTGGACATAGGGCTAAAAGGGTCCCCGGCGTAGCATCCCTTGTGGTCAACCATGTTGGTCACAAACGTGAGAATCGCCTGCTGTCCCAGCTATGAGGAATCTCGCCAGACTGTCGGACCCTCTGCACCGCCCCACCCCCCTCTGTGCAGCCAGAAGGGCCGTAATTCTGCTCCTGGCGAGGCGCACAGGGAAACCAACGCCTGCCACCCCCTATTGCCAAGCCCAGAGAGGGGCCGGGCGCCGAGCCCCGCCAAGGCTGCCTGCCGGCAACTCGAGGATGCAGCCTGTCTGGCGTGAAAGGCCGGGCTGCTCCTCCTGGGCGTTCAAGGGAAGGAGCAACCTGCCGCCGCCCCGGCATTCAGGCTGCCCAGGCGCCTTTGGGGGGGGGTGCTCAGCCGCTCACTGCGCCTGCGTCCCAGAGGGCGCCTCGCGGCCCCTTGGGAGATGTGGTCCGGCGGCGGGAGGCGCGCGGAAAAAGGCCTAATTTCCGGCGCGCGTGTGACGTCACGTCGGCGGGAATGGCCACGGCGAGCGCTGCGGCGGCCGAGCAGGCGGCGGAGGCGCGGAGCATGGAGCTGGAGGCGGCGGTGAACCGCTGGGCCGTCCTCTTCTACGCCCACCAGGCCTTGCGGGCCTTCCGGGCCGGGAACAGCCAGGGCTTTCGGCAGCTGCGCGATGTCCTCACCGGTACGCCGTCGCCTCGGGAGGCCCGTCGCGGCCGGCAGCGGGGGGCGTCGGGGGGAGGGCCGGCCGCGAGGAGAGCCGCGGAGCTCCCGCGACGAAATCCGACCTGGCTCCGGGGGTGCGTGCTCGCAGCCGCCCGGCCCCGCTTGACCGCCTCTGCCTTGTTCCCCCAGCCGTGTTGGCGCGGCCGGTGGCGCTGGAGGAGCCGATCCGGATCCAGCTGCGGATTATCCAGATCCTGTCCAGACTGGAGGAAGGTGAGCGGGGCCCAGCCCCTCTTAGCTCGCTCCCGGGGCCGGCTGGGCCCTGCGGCGGAGGCGCGGTTAGCGTTTAAAATGGGATCGGAGCAGGGGACTAGAAACCTATGCAGAGAGTCTGAAAAACCTGGAAGTGTGTTGTCCAAGGGATGAGGAGAAGGGAAAGCAAAGATCTAGAATCCAAGACATGAAATAATTTTATTAAGCGGGCAGAAAAACTGATTTCAGCCTAATGTTAGGGAAAACCTCTCCAATAAAGGAAAATGTGTGTAGATCAGGATAGAAATAAGGGCCCCTTAATGCTCTTTGAACTTGGCTTTCTTTCAGGTGCTGATAGCCCTGATGGTGTTACCTGGTTTGGGAATGAAATGTCTGCAACAATAGAGAGAGAGAGAGAGTGCGAGGTGCTGCTGTAAGGAGTTGGGGGAGTTGTTTTTCATGAGGGGCAAGGAAAATTTGACTGCAGGGGTGCTGACTGCTCGCCAGAAACACATCTAAAGCTGATTGATGACTCCCTACCCCTAATTTGTCTGCAGGTGGAGGTTATGGATTCCTTTGCTGTGTGGGAGGAGGAGAGTAGGCAAAGGGGCTGATGGGTGCAGAGGGCAGAGGAAAGTATGGTTTTGATGATTTAATTTTTGATTGGAGCTGCCCTGAGTTTGTTATAAGGTAGGCAGGTACACAAATGTTTTAAAGAAAGTCTCTGTAACAATAAGAATAGCTTAAAATTAGAACCAGTGTTTGAGGGAGGTAGTGAGTGTATGCAGAACAAGCTCAGATGAGGATTGAACAGCCACTTTTCATAAATTTTTGTGTTGAGCAGTAGAGTGATTGTGGTGGGTTCAGAGATCCCTATCAGTTGCAGAATTGTATGCTGTATTGCTTAATTGGCTTATTCTACCATTACTCATAAAGTAATTGAACGCATCTGTACTTCTAAAATGTACATTCCATTTATCCAAGTGTATGGGTGGGTATATGTATCCGCACTGAGATACCATAGTTTAAAAAATAACAATTTTTTTTTACTTTAGATTGGCCCATTGATTCAGCAGCTGAAGTTGCGCCTCTTGAAAATGTGCTTGCCCTTCTGGAGAAGCTCAGAGAGGAATGTCATATCAACATGGAAACAATGGAGGAATTAAAGAGAAGAATAAAGGAGGCTGTAAGGATGACAGTTTCATCTCCTGTTGAGATGAAGTAGTAGTAGTAGTAGTAGTAGTAGTAGTAGTAATAATATAATAATAATAATAATAATAATAATAATAATAATAATAATATAATAATAATAATAATAAAATGAGGGGTCCTTGGTGCTCTCTGAACTTGGTTGTTTTCTTGCAGATATTTCATTACTTAACTAGGTATTGATGCTGCAAGAAGGCAGCCAGGCTCAGAGAGCACCAAGGACCCCTCATAGCTTGCCAATCCATTGATGCTGGTTCTGCAAACATGCCAGGCCAGAAATCCCCAACCTTCTGCAGTCAGTAGATGCTCTCATACCACATGGCTCTTGTGAAAGGATTATACAGTCCTGCAGATCTGAAGCCAAAAAGTGTTCTGCCATCCAACCTCTTGAATTTAATTTTTGGTACCTTTTCCTCAGTTTCATGAAAAACCTTGCTTTAACATTATGATCTTGCTTATGATCTGTGTTAAGCCACAATTATTTATTGATGTTTTCTGAATGAATGACTCCCCCGGGGAACCTTAACTCCCAACCATCTCCCACTGGACATCTCCCAGTGTCCGTTTTCAGAATTGTTTGCATTGTTGTACATCAGAAAGCTGAAAAAGGATTTTGGAGCAGATAGGGCATGTCCTCTGCATTGTTAGCATCTCCTTAAAGAAGATACCTCTTTCCAAGCTTACCCACTCAGTCCAAGGAAAGTGCTCTGAAGCATCTTGTTGCCCTTAGATATCATTCCTAAAGGTATTTTTCGGTGTGTGTGTGTGTGTGTCTCAGTGCCCAGGAAAAGAGGTAGCAGGAAAACAAAGTTACCTTTTCTTATGATCATGAACCAGCATTAATGCAACTTTAGATTCTTATACCGTACCAGGCAAAAATGTAGTTATTTTAAGACTCTTTATTGCACATTTGGTGAGGTATGAAATCCTCTGTAGGACAAGTCTAGCCAACAAATTCAATTCAGTAAAGCATGACTTAACATGTTTATGAAAACAGCCATAGGGTAATAACTGCGCATGTTACTTGTAGACTAAAGCTTACTTACATATTCCAGTGAGATCTAGCAAGTATACATTGCAGCTTTAAATCTGCTTGACAGAAAAGGCCATTCCAAAAAATAAGACTGACATTTGAATGAATGTGCAATGAATTAAATTAGAGCATTGTTTCTTAACAACCATTTCTCTGAAATGATCTAGGGTTTACTACCTAAGCAGGGGGTTGGACTGGAAGATCTCTAAGACATCATCATCATCGTCATTTTATGTTGTTGTTGTTATTTAGCGAAAACCACCAAGGGAGCAGGCCTTGGATATTGAGCAAGACTCCGCAGATGGAAGCAAGGGAGGTGCCGTGGGCTCAATCTCCACTTTGTTTCCATTGAGTTCAGAATTGGAGAAAGGGCTTAACTGGGAGGCCACGTAAAACAGATCCGGAAAACACTTTGTTTAGAAAGCCACAAAAGATATGCTTGCATTCTTTTATTTTTTTGCTTCAGGCTGTTATCACCTGTATTAAGAACAAAGAATATGAACATGCCAACAAAATCTTAAAGAAGTACCTGTCTCAGGACCCAAGCAGCAAGGTGAACACTTTGGATATGTCCCAGTGAGGTGTCCTTCCTTCCCTCGCAAAGCCAGTGGCTTTCTTGGATCCCTGTCTTCTCTCAAGGGGGAGAAGAGAGCAGGCATTTGACTGCCATTTGTGTCTCTGACTGTTTCTGAGCATTGCAGAGTGCATGTCAGCTCCCCCTTCTAGGTCCTTGCAAAGATGCTGATTTCTGCTTCTTTTCTTGGCCTAGCAAATGAGTGCAATTTTGCATCACATCATCCAAAAGAAAAACTGTTCTCATCCAGCCATCTGTGATTTGACCTACAAAGTTTTCCAGCAACGGATTTTTCTCTTCTTCCAATCTTACTTGGATGATTCTGAGCCATTTCTCTTAGTGGTGAGTGTTGGTTTTAAGGCCAGTCCAGCCTTAATGAGTTTCATTTGACTATTCAATGGCCACAGCAGCTGTTCAGTCTAACTAATGTGATCATAGATACATGTCTAGCATCTGATGCTGAACACAAAAGCATACATGTAAATAGATTCAGCTAAAGACGTAAAGTCTCCAGATAAAAGGAAAGATTTAAAGAGCAAAGAAATAGTTACAAATAAGAAAACAGTGCTACAAATACAGTACTAGAAATCAATCCTCAGAATAGAAACTTAGGAACTGTAATAATTGTATAGTTATAGCAATGGCAAGATATTAACATAACACAGGAGTTCAGTTTTTCTCAGTAATAGTTTTGTGTGGGAAAAACAACTACAGTCTGTCTGGAGTCTGCACCATTAAAACCCCTGTGGTGACTCTCGTGCTTTTTATTTAAGATGGCAAAAAAGTATTGCGACGATCACGTGGAGTCCAAGGAGAGCCCAGCAGCTAGCAGGGAGAGAATGGCTGTTTTGGGGGCTGCACAAGAGGCTTCCGAGACCTCGAGGACAGCAAATGGAGAGAGAGTAGGAAAACTCAGCGAGGCCCCAGAGGCAGGAGGAAGGCCGGAATCTGGAGCAGGAACTGGAGAAACAGCAGCAAAACCTTTGCCGGCACTGGATGAACGTGAAGTCTTGGGTTGTGCGGGGGCTGCCAGTGAGCCCACCAAAGCATCCACACAGGTGGATGGAGCGACAGGGACAGCAGAGCCCCCTGCCATGGCCCCCGTGTCTGCGCCTTTTAACGACTTATCGCAGTAAGTCCTCTCTGGTGTGAGAGTCTATGTACAAAGGCTGCAAATTGCGAAAATTGGGCAAAGGAATGTTAGAGCAACCCTATTTGTTCAGGGATCTCTATAAATATGAGTGGACATTTAAATTGGGGTGGTTTCTTAATTTGGGGGATGACATAAACCATATTCAAAGTAAGTTTAAAGCAGTCCATCAAATCTTTACAATTGGAACAGCTGAGCCTTGTCTTTTGTAACAGAGAGAGTTGCGTGCTATGTAAGGCCGTTTCCTTAATAGCAGGATCTAAATGAACACTGCCAAACTGCCTTTGGCTTTCCTCAGTCTCTGCCCTGCCCTATTGTTGGCAAGGACCAGCAGAGTAAAATCCACAGAGATTCCTTTACCTTTTTCTTTTAGCCTCTTCCCTGCCTATGTTTTGGGGCTCTCATTTGGGGTTGGGTTGGAAGGGTTAGCAGTGCAACATGCCAGGAGATGCAAGGGTGGGGGATGAATGTGATTGTGGTTACTACATCTGCTTTGGGTCACTGTGATGCAATCATCTGCTGGCTGGTTGGTGTTCCAGGGTGCATGAAATGGCACTTGGAGTGTTACTCTGGCTGATAAACATCTTTTCCCAGAGAGGATCCTATGACTCCACAAGGAGACGTTTCCTTGATTGGATCTTTGTCTTTGCTCTTTGATTTTGATTTAATTTGATTTGATTTGATTAAATTTATATGCCGCCCTTCTCCCTGAGGACTCAGGGCGGCTCACAACCATAAAAATTAAAAAAACAAAGTAAAATTTTTTAAAAAGAATTAAACAATAGATGCAATAAATACAAGACAGTTTAACCCAGTAAAAAATCTAATTAAAAACTGTAGTCAGTCCAGGCCCGCTTGTTGGAACAACCAGGTCTTCAGGTCACGGCGGAAGGACCGAAGGTTGGGGGCCGTCCGCAGCTCCGGGGGTAGTTCATTCCAGAGGGTCGGCGTACCCACAGAGAAGGCTCTCCCCCTGGGGGTTGCCAGCCGGCATTGCCTGGCCGACAGCACCCTGAGGAGGCCAACTGTGGGAGCGAACCAGACGATGGGAGGTTGACAATGGCAGCAGGTGGTCTTGCAAGTACCCCGGGCCTAAGCCATGTAGGGCTTTAAAGGTTATAACTAGCACCTTGAATTGCACTCGGAGGGTAACCGGAAGCCAATGCAGCTCGCGCAGGAGTGGTGTAACATGGGAGTACCGAGATATTCCCATAAGCACCTGCGTAGCCGCATTTTGCACCAGTTGAAGCCTCCGGGTGCTCTTCAAGGGCAGCCCCATGTAAAGAGCATTGCAGTAATCCAGGCGAGAAGTGACGAGGGCTTGGGTAACCGTGCATAGGGCATCTCAGTCCAAAAAGGGGCACAACTGGCGCACTAGGCGAAGGCTCCCCCTGGTCACGGCCGTTAAATGATCTTCCAAATTAAGCCGTGAATCTAGAAGGACACCCAAGTTGCGAGCCCTTTCTTAGGGGGGGCAATACCTCTCCCCCCCCATCAAAAGAGATGGAACTTGGACAATACGAGCCATTCACATCCACAGCCATTCGGTCTTGGAGGGGTTAAGCCTGAGCCTGTTCCTTCCCATCCAGACCTGCATCGCCTCCAGGCACCGGGACATCACGTCAAGGGTATCACGGTTGGCTCAGAGTGGAACAACTGGGTATCATCCGCATATTGGTGATTCCTCACCCCAAAGCCACGGATGATCTCACCCAGCGGCTTCATATAGATGTTAAACAGGAGAGGGGAGAGAACCGACCCCTGAGGCACCCCACAAGTGAGGCGCCTCGGGGTAGATCTCTGTCCCCCTGCTGAGAGGTAGGAGGAGAACCACCTCCCACTCCCAACCCCTCAAGCCGTCGCAGCAGGATACCATGGTTGATGGTATCAAAAGCCGCCGAGAGGTCAAGTAGAACCAGGACAGAGGAACAGCCCCTGTCCCGGGCCCACCAGAGATCATCCACCAGTGCAACCAATGCCATTTCCGTGCTGTAGCCGGGTCTGAAACCGGACTGCTATGGTTCCAGATAGTCCGCTTCATCCAGGAATTGTGAGAGCTGACACACCACCACACTCTCGACAACCTTCGCCACAGAGGAAAGGTTGGAGACAGGACGGTAGTTATTCAACGAAGCCAGGTCCAGAGCAGGCTTCTTGAGGAGGGGCCTCACCACTGCCTCTTTTAAGGCGAAGGGGAAGACACCCTCCATCAAAGAAGTTGACAACTGCCTGGAGCCAGCCCCGTTACCTCCCAGGCGGCCGAAACCAACCAGGAGGGACATGGGTCCAGTAAACAAGTTCCTGGGCATTTTAATTTTCCCCTGGTGAAGGAGGCACAGCAGTGGCCTCACCTAGAGAGGCCTCCTTGCCCTTGAGCTGGATAGAAATTGGCAGAGCTCA
>JAKJMR010017382.1:7586-20098 GCA_024449315.1 Daboia siamensis | reverse complement strand
ATAAATAAATAAATAAATAAATAAATAAATAAATAAATAAATAAATAAATAAATAAATAAATAAATAAATAAATTTATTTGTATACCGCCCTTCTCCCAAAGGACTCAGGGCAGTGAACAGGGCAGACATATAAAATACAAAATACAAAAAATTTAAAAAAGAATTAAACAAGATGCCCAAGTTAACAATAGATTAAAATACATTTAAAACAACAATAAAATCCCAACCCATCCCCCATTAGGCCAGGCCGGCTTGTTCGAACAAATGAGACTTCAGATCGCGCCGGAAGGAGCGAAGGTCGGGCGCCATCCAGAGCTCAACCGGCAAATGGTTCCACAATTCCGGTGCACCCACAGAGAAGGATCTCCCCCTCGGGGCCACCAGGCAACATTCTCTGACCGGTGGCACCCTGAGGAGGCCCTCTCTGTGGGAACGCACAGGGTGGAGGGAAGTTGACACCGGCAGCAGGTGATTCCTAAGGTACTCCGGACCCATGCCATGTAGGGCCTTGAAAACCATTACCAGAACCTTGAATCTTACCCGGAAGACAACTGGCAGCCAATGCAGCTGACGGAGCAGAGGTGTAACATGGGAGTACCGGGAGACTCCCTACACAACTCTTGCGGCTGCATTCTGCGCCAGTTGGAGCCTCCGAGTGGTCCTCAAGGGCAGCCCCATGTAGAGAGCGTTGCAGTAGTCTAAACGAGAGGTCACGAGCGCATGAGTGACCATACGTAGGGCATCCCGGTCTAGATAGGGCCGCAACTGGCGCACCAGGCGATAATCATTCCCCATTCACTGTACCAGAGAACAATCAAAAGAAAAGCAGAAAAAAATGGCAAACATTTTCACTCCCGAAGGAAAAAATAAAGGAAGCCAAGAAGTGATCATATATTTTAATTTTCTCTGCTTGTCCCTTTTGTGAATGAACACACTCTCACTGACTGGTGTTTGTCTTATCTTTTCTTGCATTTTTTTTTTTTAAACACAGCATTAAAGACAGACCATGTAAGTGACTAACATCAACTCCGCTGGATTTTGGCAGCTTTCAAAAACGGGGGCATAAATTATTTTTTAGTTTTGAATTCTTTGAAATCTCTTCCTTTCCTTTACTGGGAGGAACAGGTGTGACAGAAGCCCGAATGCTAGAAATCAATCAAATTAAGCAAAGAACTGACTCAAAGGGAGCATATAAATTAAAGTCAGAGACAGGAATTAGTAATGGATGCAGAGATCGTATTAATGTCTTGAAGGAGGAGCTGTCCAAATTCCCCTGGAAATAAAGGACAGTAAAAGAAAGCTACAGCATTTCCCACTTTCTTTACTTCAAATGTTCTTAACTAGCTGTCATAATGCCAGAAGGGTGGAGCAAAAATAAAAATAAGTAGGAGGATAACCTTTTATCTGCTCCAATTAGTG
The DNA here is from genome assembly GCA_024449315.1 of Daboia siamensis. Taxonomy (NCBI): domain Eukaryota; kingdom Metazoa; phylum Chordata; class Lepidosauria; order Squamata; family Viperidae; genus Daboia; species Daboia siamensis. The sequence continues at coordinate 18,678 of JAKJMR010017382.1, read as the reverse complement.
CGAGGATAGATGTGCAATTACATCACCAGGGCAGGAATTGCTACAAGAAAAACAATATTGGTGAGGAAGCTTACAGTTCACTGAGGACTACTCAACCTGTGAATGAAAAAATGGAAGATCTCCCTAGCCATCTTCTACAGAAAACATAATTAGTCAAATTTCCTTGTGTCCCCATAGATTTTTAGAAGAGGATTAAGCACCAGTTAGACTCTATGGCTATGCTACAGTTATTGTAAGTTTTCTGGAAGCGAAACAGCCCATATTATCTCTGTTTGATCTCAAGAGGGTTTTTGGTAGAATTTTTTGCCTCCAAACATTTGGAGACATCCTTGCCCTTGTCCTTTGTCCTTCTCCTTCTCCTTCTTCCTCTCCTTCTCCTCCTCCTCCTGCTCCTTCTTCTCCTCTACCTCCTTCCTCCTCCTCCTCCTCCTCCTCCTCCTCCTCCTCCTCCTCCTCCTCCTCCTCCTCCTCCATCAAATGCAACGTCACAGTCCATACCTGCACAAAGCAGTGGGGCTTAGACCACAATGCACCATCTGCCATTTTGCCTGAATTTACTCCCTCTTCAGCAGACACCCCTGTTAGGGAGGCAGGTGACAATGTACTGCAGCCAACTGACAAACCAATTCAGTAGAAGGTTCCAGAGATGGCAGGCGGTCTTTGCTGGACATAAACCTAAGTGGATACAGGACAATTTGGATCCCCTGAAGGTTTCAGTACCAAAGAAACTTCTAAATTCAGGGCACAGAGCAAGGGAAATTTGCTAGAAGCAGGGGTGGGGGGAAACACCAATCAGAATCAACAGCACAAAACAGCTTAAGAAGTGCTCCCAGTTCAGTACATTTTAGTCCTCTTGAGAAAACCCTATTGATTTTCTTTCTTTCTCATTGCTAGAACTGCTCAATGCCTTAGGGATAGGAGGCAAAGGGAGTGGAATAGATTCCCTTTTCATCTTATTCAGATCCAACAACCATACCATACCCTTTTTTGTCCCCTGGTTCATGCTGGTTGAAAGCCAACGCTGTTTTCCAACCACTTTTCTCCTGGAGAGATTAGAAAAAAGAGAGAGAGAGAAAAAAAAACATTGTCCAATTTCCTCTCCTTATCACTAGCCATAGCTGCCTTCAGTTCAGTGGTGAAGACCCTTGGGGTCCATATCATTCTTCCAGGAACCACCAGACAACATCCAATCACGATCTAGTTTGTTAAGATGGCATCTGCCAAGCACGTCCCAGAATATCAGAGTTGTAGGGGACCTTGGAGGTCTTTAGGTCCTACCCCCTGGTCAAGAAGAAAGCCCTATCCCATTACAGGCAATTGTCTGTCTCTTCTTGAAAACCTCCAGTGATAGAGCATCCACAACTTCTGGATGCAAGTCGTTCCACCGATTATTTGTTCTGTCAGGAAATTTCTCCTTAATTCCAAGTTGTTTCTCTCCTTGATTAGTTTCCACCCCTTACTTCTTGTCCTGCCCTCTGGTGCTTTGGAGAATAGGTTGACCCCCCCCCTCTTCTTTGTGCTAAACCCTCAAATATTGGAACATTGCTACCATATCACCCCTAGTCCTTCTTTTCATTAAACTAGAAATACCCAATTCCTGCAACCGTTCCTTGTACGTTTTAGCCTCCAGTCCCCTAATTGTCTTTGTTGCTCTTCTCTTCACTCTTTCTAGAGTCTCTACATCTTTTTTTATATATATCATGGCAACCAAAACTGGATGAAAATGAAATGAAAGTTCCCATTGCAGCTTTCTCTATTATGTCACCTCTCTGCCCTCCAGCCTCCTCACAACCACCTCTTTGCAAGTGATAAATGAAACGAACACTCACAAATGGGATGTACCAACAGAAGAGGTTAGACAACAGCTTGATAAACTAAACAATAGGAAGCAATTGAGGCCAGATGGTGTCTATTTACTCAAGAGTTCCGAAAGAAATCAAGTATGAAATTACACAACTACTAAAGGCAGTGTGTAAGCTACCAGTAAAATTAGCCTCTGCACCAGAGGCCTTGAAAGTAAAGCTAATGCAAGACCAATTTCATAAAAGGCACTAGAGATGATCCTTGAAACCACAGGTCAATGGGCTCCGCTTTAGTGTACAAGCAATTCAGGAGAAATTATAATTAAGAAATGGAATTATTGCTCCCCCAGATCAACAATGAGAGAGTTGATCAGACCTATCCTGATCAAGGGAATTTTTTTTGCCTTTGACTTGCATTGGCTCTGGATGGTACCCAATGTATTATGGAAATGTCAATGTGTGGTTTTACACAGCAAGTCTTGCCTCATCAATCTCTCACGAACCTTTGAGAGTGTCAGCACAATCCAGGTAAAGGTGAGCAGCTCTGCAAAGTACTGGGGTTTTCTAAAATGTCCTTGAGAACTTTCTCAAATCAAAGCAAGTCAGGAAAACTCCTAGGTTTCCATGGGATATCAAAACCAGTGATTCCACAGATGAAGATTTCATCAACTTCCCTTACATAAAAATTGATAAAGGTGAGGTGGGTGTCTAGCTGTCAATGGTTCCTATAAGGAAAGAATAACAAAATGACAGCTATGCTATCACTTGAGCTGCATATTTTAGGAATATGGGGATTATTGCGTAGTGGATTCTAGAACGCAGGAAAGACGCCAGGCCGATGAATACAGCATAGCGGCTCTTTATTGGTGGTAGAAACTGTACTCGGGAAATAGGGGTTACCTGTACCTTGATATAACTGGCCAGGTACGCTCTCAGCCAATCAGTTTAAACCTTAGTTAACTAACCGGCCACAGCAGTTTCGGTACAGCGCCACCTGGTGGTATCGGCTATGCCGTGGCTTACTGTATCTCTTGAACCCCCATACATAACAGGGATAGTATTTGAAGTAAGGGTGCAGTACCTGACATGAGCATATAGCTACCTAGCTGGGTAATGAAACATCTGTAAGAAAACAACCAAATTGAAAGAGTATTATGGAATCTATGGTCCTCCTCCTCCTCCTCCTCCTCCTCCACCTTTCTTCTAGCACTGATGATGTTTCCTATTTAGGTAATGAAAAATCTGCAAGAGAACAATCATTCTCAGAGAACATTAAGGACTCCACAGTCATCCTGCTCCTACTTCTCCTCCCCTTCTCCTCTTGTGCTGATTTACTTTCATTGGACCTGAGGACAGGACAAGAGGCAATGAGTAGAAGCTTCTCAGAGTGAGAGCCAACCTTGACCTAAGGGAACATTTCCTGGCAGTGAGAACAATGAATCAGTGGAATGTTTTGCCTCCAGAAGTTGTGGGTGCTCCATCCCTGGAGGTTTTCAAGAAGACACTGGACAGACATTTGTCTGGAATGATACGTAAGTCTCTTGCCTTGACCAAGAGGTTGGACAAGAGGACCTCCAAGGTCCCTTCCAGTCCTGTAATTCTATGACTCTGTACTGTATCTCAGCAAGCATTTTACGTGACTCAGTGGGTTAGGATGCTGAGCTTGTCGATCAGAAGGTCGGCAGTCTGGCGGGTCGAATCCTGAGTGCCACATAGCAGAGTGAGCGCCTGTTACTCATCCCAGCTTCTGCCAACCTAGCAGTTCTAAAGCAGGTAAAAATGCAAGTAGAAAAATAGGGACCACTATGGTGGGAAGGTAACAGCGTTCCGTGTGCCTTTGGCGTCTAGTCATGCCGGCCACATGACCACGGAGATGTCCTCGGACAAGCACTGGCTCTTCGGCTTTGAAACGGAGATGAGCACCGGCCCCTAGAATCGGAAACGACTAGCACGCATGTGCAGGGGAACCTTTACCTTTTACCTTTTTACTGTACTAAGGAGATTTCTTTAAAAGTGGGGTAGGAGTAAAAACAGAAGAAAAAAGAAAGACAACAAAATTTAATTTAAAACAAACCAAACTGGAAGTCCAAAAATATGTATCTATCTTAGGTTTTCTCCCTTCCGTTGCATCAAATCATACCATCTGAGAGCTATTTTAGGAAAGAACCTTTATTTCTTGCCCTCTCTTGCAAAATTTTCATCTAAATCTATTTCCTAGTTCTGGGATCTAGGGAGGCTTTTTTTCTCTTTATTTGTTTCATTTTCTTTCTTCTTCTTTTCATCCTTTCATCCTTTGTTTCTTCTTTTTTTTTAGCCATTCCAACCTGTCTTTGCACCATCCTTTTCCATCGCCACCCCCCCACCCACTGAACAAAAAGACGTTCTGACATAAACAGCCTTATTAATTGCCTTTCAAAGTAATTTGTCCTTTAGTCCTCAGTGTGAAGCGGAGAAACGATGGGAATTGGTTAAAAGACGCAGAATTCCGTCAACATGCTTCAAAGTTTGTTTATTTAACACTTTTTCCATTTATAGATCTCTACTCTGCTGACACACACAATGATTGCTCACAGTTTAGAAGTCTGGTTTACAGCTCAAGAGACCTGTTTTAAAGATGGGGGGGGGGACAGAAAGGGGAAAAAAGAGAAAATGTATTAGCTAAAGTAACATAAAACCTATGACTCTGAAAAAGCGGATATTTTCGCTTTTGATCACCATCCTACAGCCTTTTCAAAAGCTAGAACAATCTCTGTTTTGCCCTACATTGTTGGGGAAAATGGGGGTGTGTGTGTGTGAGTTTGTTTTTGTCTAGTGTGTAATAAAGAAATCTGTCTTATTTATTTTTTCCTCTTCTCCCCATTTTCGTTCAATGGAATTAAAGTAAATTTTGTTTTCAAAATGCCTTTCCCCTGTTAAAAGAACTTTGGATAAATTGTCATGTGCCCCTTTTTCAACTGATTATATGAGTGTCAAAGGTGTGTTTAGGTATTTTGTACATACAACACACATAGGCAAGATACAGCAGCTAGCTAGCTAGCTAACTAGATAGATTTTAAATTATTTTTGTTTTATTACGGTACTTATAGTTATCACCTTTGTTTATTTATTTTTATACATATAAATAAGTCAAGACAGCAACCATTTCTAATACTGCTCCTAGTTTCCACACAACAGCAGCCCTGACAGGTGGGTTGGGCTGAGAAAGAGTGACTGGCTCAAAGTCCCCCCAGCTGTTTGTCATGCCTAAGGTGGGACTAGAACTCACTGCCTCCTTTTGATTGGACTAAAATCCCCCAGCTGACTGTCATGCCTAAGGTGGGACTAGAAATCACTGCCTCCTTGTGATTGGACTAAAATCCCCCAGCTGACTGTCATGCCTAAGGTGGGACTAGAACTCAGTGTCTGCTTATGATTGGACCAAAATCCCCCAACTGGCTGTCATGCCTAAGGTGGGACTAGAACTCACTGTCTCCTTGTGACTGGACCAAAGTCCACCAACTGGCTGTCATGCCTAAGGTAGGACTAGAACTCACTGTCTCCTTGTGTTTGGACCAAAATCCACCAACTGGCTGTCATGCCTAAGATAGGACTAGAACTCACCGTCTCCTGGCGATTGGACCAAAATTCCCCAAATGACTCTCATGCCTGAAGTGGGACTGGAACTCACTCTCTCCTGGTGATTGGACCAAAGTCCCCCAGCTGGCTGTCTTGCCTAAGGTGGGACTAGAACTCACTGTCTTCTTGTGATTGGACCAAAGTCCCCCAGCTGGCTGTCATGTCTACATTGTGACTAGAACTTGCCTCCTCCTGGTGATTGGACCTAAGTTCCTCTCCCAGCTTTCATGCCCAAGGACTAAAATTCTCTGTTTTCTTGTTTTTAGCCTGTTGTCTTAACTGCTAGAACAAAGACAGAGAGATGTCAGACAGACAGACAGAGTCTTTCTGTGACTTGAATGGAAGGATCTATGGATGGATGGATGGAAGGATCATGGATGGATCAAAAGATGGAAAAGGAGGGAGGGAGAGATTCTAGTCTTTTGTAATTGATTCCTCCAAGGCATTTGCAAGAATCTATTCTTGGGATATTTTCAGCAGTGCTTGGTGGCATCCATAGGGGGCATTATCCAACCAGGCAAGTTGGTGGCTGTAACCGTGAGATGCACGGCAATTACCTGAATGCACAAAAAAGACAGGGTATGCACTGCAGCTTGCTTGCCTCCTTTGATTCCTCCCCATGGACGCTTCTGGTGGTGCTCCTATTGTTATGACAGTGAGCCCTGCCCTTGAGAAACAGTCTAAGGATGCTGTTCTCCTCTGGCTACATTGGGGAAGTCCAGTCTTCCCTTCCTTTCTGACCATCAGTTTGGTGACCCACTTGAAAAGTCCATCTCAGAAGAACAGAGTTGGAGATCTTCTAGTTCAATCCATTGCTCAAGCAGGAGACCCTATAACACTTTAGACAAATGGTTGTCCAATCTGTTCTTAAGAACCTCCAGTGATGGAGCACCCACAACCTCTGGAGGCACATTGTTCCACTGATTAGTTGTTCTCACTGTCAGGAAATTTCTCCTTAGTTCTAGGTTGCTTCCATCCATTGCTTCTTGCCCTGCCTTCTGGGTGCTTTGGAGAACAGATTGACTCCCTCTTCTTGGTGGCAGCCCCTTGGATATTGGAACACTGGTATCATGTCACCCTTAGACCTTCTTTTTATTCAACTATAAAGGTAAAGGTAAAGGTTCCCCCGCACATGCGTGCTAGTTGTTTCCGACTCTAGGGGCCGGTGCTCATCTCCGTTTCAAAGACGAAGAGCCAGCCCTTGTCTGAGGACATCTCCGTGGTCATGTGGCCAGCATGACTAGACGCCAAAGGCGCACGGAACGCTGTTACCTTCCCACCGGAGTGGTCCCTATTTTTCTACTTGCATTTTTACGTGCTTTCGAACTGCTAGGTTGGCAGAAACTGGGACGAGTAACAGGCGCTCACTCTGCTATGCGGCACTCAGGATTCGACCCGCCAAACTGCCGACCTTCTGATCGACAAGCTCAGCGTCCTAACCCACTGAGCCACCGCATCCCTTTTTTATTTTATTTTTTTATTCAACTATAGACATACCTCATTCCTGCAATTGTTCTTCATATTGTTTAGCCTCCAGTCTTCTCCTCATTTTTGTTGCTCTTCTCCGCATTCTTTCCAGAGTTTCAACATCTCTCCCCAGTTCTGCTGTTTGGACTAAGTTCAGAAGAAAACTTCTGAAATAATTCTGCATTCCGGACAATATTGTGTCTCAAATGTCTGCCTTAAATGCCTATTGCACAAAACCCTGCCAACTATCGCCACCATCCCCTCCCATCAATTCCCATGTAATTGATGTCTGCCCCGTCTGCCTGCCCTCCCCCTTCCGAAGTGCAATTTATCTAGATGCAGCTGACACAGTGTTCCCCAGCTGACCCAATCAGCAAGGCAATTGCTTTGTAATCTCTTTTTTTTATTATTATTATTATACTGTGTCATATTTCAATTAAAATGTCCCCACAAAACGGCTCTTGTCGAAATCATCTCAGGCCCGGCTTCTGCCATCCGCAACCCTTATTGACTGGGAAAAAAAAATAACAAACAAGTGTAAATGGCATTTACAGCTCTTAATTGGTGTCATTAGCCATTCTTATTATTTAGCAGGACAATTGTTGCCCCTTTATGGGAATTTGGTGATGCACAGCTGCTCGGAAGTCATCAGAACTTAGAGACAAGTCATAAAACAGCTGAGTGAGTGACTTAGAGTCTCATCCATCAGCAAAAGATATGGGCAGCTGGGCTCTCTCCTGTGTGTGTGTGTGTTTGTGTGTGTGTGTGTGAGAGACAGAGAGAGAGAGAGAGAGAGAGAGAGAGAGAGAGTGTCAGTCAGTCAGTCAGACAGACAGACAGACAGACTTGGGTTGCCATCACATTTCAAATGACCGTATTTCCATCTGCAGTTTTATAAAGGGAAGAAATGACTTTTCCAGAAGAAGTCATTGCATGAACTCACAATGCACAGATGTATCTTTGATTACTCGTTTACATCTTCCAGCAATTAAATTTAGGAAGTATAAAGAACATAGAACATCAAACACAGAATAATAGGGTTGAGAGGGATAATAATAATAATAAGTTGGAAGACCACCTCTGGAGGCAGGTTGTTACACTGGTTAATTGTTCTAACTGTCAGGAAGTTTCTCCTTTGTTCTAGGTTGCTTCTCTCCTTGGTTAGTTTCCATCCGTTGCTTCTTGTCCTGCCTTCAGGGGCTTTGGAGAATAGCTTGACTCCCTCTTCTTTGGGGCAACCCCTGAGATATTGGAACACTGCTATCATGTCACCCCTCACTCTTCTCTTCATTAAACTAGACATACCCAATTCCAGCAACCGTTCCCTATATGTTTTAGCCTCCAGTCCCCTGATCATCTTTGTTGCTCTTCTCTGTACTCTTTCTAGAGTCTCAACATCTTTTTTACACCGTGGTGACCAAACTGGATGCAGGATTCCAAGGGTGGCCTTACCAAGGCATTGTAAAGTGCTATTAATACTTATTTTTTTATTTATTTTTATTTTAATTCCATTTATATCCCGCCCTTCTCCGAAGACTCAGGGCGGCTTACAAGCTTAGCAGTAGCCTTCACGTGATCTTGATTCTATTCCTCTGTTAATGCAGCCTAGCACTGTGTTGGCTTTTTTGGTAGCTGCAGCACACTGGTGGCTCATATTTAAGTGATTGTCCACTAGGACTCTGAGATATCTCTCACAGTTACTACTATTGAGCAAGGTACCACCTATACTATACCTGGGCATTTGGTTTTTCTTGCCTAAATGCAGAACCTTACTTTTTTCACAATTGAATTTTATTTTGTTAGATAGTGCCCAGTGTTCGAGTCTGTCCAGATATTGGAGGTCTTTTAGTCCAACCTTGACAGGAAACCCTATACCCATTCTAGAAAATCTCCAGTGTTGGAAGGCCCACCTCCAGCATGCTCAGGCAAGTTGTTCCACAGATTAATTGCTCTCACTTTCAGGAATTTTTCTATTTAGTTCTAGTTTGGATTTCTCTTTAAGGATCTTCCACCTGTTACTTCTTGTCTTGCCTTCTGGTGCTTTGGACAATAGTTTGACACACACATACACACCCTCTTCTCTGTGACAGCCCCTCAAGTATTGGAAGACTGCTATCATGTCACTCTTACTCATCTTTGCTAGACCAGACTAGGAAAATAAATGCATTGAATTTCCTGAATAAATCAAAAATTTCCCCCCATGATCAAAAGGCAATTGATGGAACCACACTGCTAAAACTAAAAAACTAGGAGATAGTCAAACCTAACCCTACACATGAGTCCATATAAACAAGTTCACTTCGTTATGGGAACTCTCTCCTTCAAATCCACACCTGTTATGGTGTCCTTGAAAAGGTTTCAGGCTCTCCCAATCTTCAGCAGAATCATAGAAGTTTCATTTCCCCATCAAACCTACTGTAAAGGCAAGTTGAAATGCAGAGGCATGTAGCTGACAAAGTTCCATCCTTGACACTGTGTTAATCTTAGCAACTGCAGTGACACACTTAACAACAGTGGCAACAGAGGTCATAAAATGGGGCAGAATTCACTTAACATCCATCTCACTCAGCAATGGAAATTTTGTGCTCCGTTGTGGTCATAGGTGGAGGACTTACCTCTGCCTTTTATTAGGATCCATCCGAACAGTTGTAAGTTGGGGTCTAACTGTAGTGCCTGGAACTGATTAGCTGGAATTGGCAAATACGCATCTTAATATCTCTGGATTCAAAAGCAGATTCTCCCATTTTGTGATTGAGCTGTGCACATTGTTTGAGATTGTCCATTCAGCCTCTATAATCAGTGTGGTCTGTTGTACCGTGGAACATATATTCTTTTATATGAAAAAAAAAATGGAACTAACGCATTGAGATACTGAGAAAGAAAAAAAAAACAAAAACCAGGGAGTAGCTGAGGCCAAGAGAGCAATTTCCTCTAAGATTCAAAGATAAAAGGCAAACCTGAGAACTGGCAGGATTTCCAGAAATGAAAGGACTGAATGTGCTAAAGTCATTGTGTCGTGATGAATAAGCAGAAAGGAAACAAGGACCCATTAATTGACATTATATTCAGAGCAGGCTCCCACCTGAGCAGTAAAAAGGACAAATCAAACAGAGGTTTTAAGGCAGCCCTGGTTAGAAATTTGGATTTATTAGGGAAAGAATGACCCCAGTCGTGATGAAATGGTATAATATTTGAACACAGATTGCATGGGTAGTCCTTGACGTACAACCAAAATTGGGACTGGAATTTCTATTGTTAAGCAAGGAGGTTGTTAAGTGATTCATGGCCGATTTTATGACCTTTTTTGCCCTGGTTCTTAAGCGAATCACCACAGTTACTGGAAGTGAATTATTGTGGTCATTAAGCAAATCTGGCTTCTGCCATTAACTTTTGCTGGGGAATTGCACAGCCGGTGTCCAAATGGAGTCAGAGATGCCGACGCGAACTTGCAGTTTCATATAAAGAAATATATTTTACATCTCTATATACAGCAAACAAGATAATCAGGCGCATCACTACATCATGAGGTGAATGATGAGGTAAATCACAGAGCGCAGAAGGCAGACAGAAGAAAAAGGCGGGAAAAAAGGGAAACTCCCCCTCCACACCCACAGCAACCAATCACAGCGCAGATTGCCTTATGCAGTGCTCTCCAACCAATCAACCACAACTGTGTGTTCTGGCTCACTGTTTTGGCTACTAAATTTAAATATCTTAACAACTTTGCTTGTTGGAAGCCAGTGAGAAGGCGATTAATAGATTCTGGGATGCTGCAATCCTCCTAAATACATGGAAACTTGAGAACCGGTACTGGCCAAGGAGCTGAATTTTGATCACATGACCATGGGAATGCTGGGATGGTTGGAATTGCAAGGAAAATGGCATTGTAACTTTGAATAATCATCGTTACTCTTCTTCCGTTCTGTTCATAGTAATTCAGGAAGGAAAGCTAACCTGACTTCAAGCCTCTTCCCTGGTGTTAGCTTTCATTGTGCATGAACAGCTGTCACCAAGACCAGAGGCCTCTCATCAAAGAGAGTATCCATAATAAAATATACCAATAGCAATAGCACTTAGACTTATATACCACTTTACAGCCCTCGGCCTCTTGCCCCCAACAATCTGGGTCCTCATTTTACTGACCAAGGAAGGAAGGAAGGAAGGAAAAAAGATATGGGAGACAAGAGACAAGAAAGAGGAAGGAAGGA
>JAKJMR010017381.1:19504-29520 GCA_024449315.1 Daboia siamensis | reverse complement strand
TGTGTGTGTGTGTGTGTGTGTGTGTGTGTGTGTGTGTGTGTGTGTTTGTGTGTGTGTGTTTTGTTTTTGTTATGCCTTTCGGGTTTAGTGTGGTTGTGTGAATCCAGTCAGTGGGCCCAGGATGCCTCTTTCCAAGGGGATAATCTTTTAATTTCCCCTCCGCATCTCCTTTTCTTTCTCAGGTGTCATGGACAACCCTTTGGTCATGCACCAGTTACGCTGCAATGGCGTCCTGGAGGGGATCCGGATCTGTCGGAAAGGATTCCCCAACCGGATCCTCTACGGGGACTTTAGGCAAAGGTGAATCCACTCCCGGGCGGGTTTCCAAAGGGTCTTTTTGGGGAGAGTCAGCTCAGCCTGCCTAATGGAAGGAGAGAATCGAGATCACGGGATGGGTTAACGCCACTTGATAAGATCTTATCAAAGACCAAGAAGAAACAGGAAACTTTCAGATACGGAACTTATTTTATCAATGGCTGGAAAAACGTGGCAGAGAGTAACAACTTTTATGACGAAGCAAAAAAAATAAAATAAAAATCAACCCAGACGACAGGGTCTTCACTAAGCACTGACGAATTGCAATAATAAAAAATTAATAAAATACTTTAAAAAAAAAAAAAAAAAGACCTTGATAAGACCACAGGTAGTGCAGACCCTATCCTATCCCATTTCAGACAAATGGTTGCCCTTATAAACAGAAGCACACTGATACGGACGTCCCGTAAAATTCTGCCTACCCTGGTTAACGAAATATTCGGGAAACCAACCCACAAGCTCGGAGGACAAAACTTCACCCCCATAATAATCATAATCATAATAGTAAAGTTGGAAGGGACCTTGGAGGTCATCTAGTCCAACCCCCTGCTCAGGCAGGAAACCCTATACCATTTCAGACAAATGGCTGTCCAGTGTCTTCTTAAAAACTTCCAGTGTTGGAGCATTCACAGCTTCTGGAGGCAGGTGGTTCCACTGGCTAATTGTGCCAACTGTCCGGAAATTCCTCCTTAATTCCAGGTTGCTTTTCTCCTCGATTAGTTTCCATCCCTTGCTTCTTGTCCTGCCTTCGGGTGCTTTGGAGAATTGGTGGAAACACACACACACACACACACACACACACACACACACACTGCTCCCTTCTTTGGGGTTAAACTTAAGCAAGAAAATTCAGCCAAATTTTTCCTCCTCTCGCACCAGATACCGCATCCTAAACCCGGCAGCCATCCCGGAGGGTCAGTTTATCGACAGCCGGAAAGGGGCAGAAAAGCTTCTGAGCTCTTTGGACATTGACCACAACCAGTACAAATTTGGACACACCAAGGTGAGGCGAGGAAATTTGGAATGGGGGGGGGGAGGTTTCTATGCTTCCACTCCTCTGCTTTTCCCTTAAGGACCCCAGGAAAGAAACTTCACCTTTTTGAGGATAAAACCAGCAGGGCTGTTTTAACCTTGGAAAGGAGGAGGATCCGCATTTTGCACGCTTCTATTAAGGGCCCTTAAAAGAGACTTGGCTAATTCCTTATTCAGCCGGAATGAAGTGAACGTTTATGCTGCTAAGTGAGCCTTACGGCTCATTTTGTGACTTTTCTTGCCACCGTTGTTAAGCGAATCGTTGCAGTTGTTAAGTTAGGAACCCGGTTGTTAAGTGAATCTGGATTCCTCATTGACTTTTCCTGCAGAAGGGGAATCGCGTAACCCCCGAGGCAGTGCAACCGTCATAAATACCTGCCAGTTTCCAAGCGTCCGAATTTGGATCACGTGACCGCGGGGGATTCTGCAACGGTCGTTAAGTGTGTGAAAAACGGTCATAGCTCACTTTTTTTCCAGTGCCGTTGTAGCTGCGAATGGTCACTAAACGAATTGTGGTAAATCAAGGACTGCTTAAACAAAAACAAGATCCACTTGTCAAACGGATTTAATATAAGGCAAACTAGCAACAGAAAACAATCCAACCAGGATCTTAAACTTCAAAAGAGCCAATTTTAACGAACTCAGAGGCAACCTAGGAAAGATCCCAGGGATGAAAATCCTAAAGGGGAAAACAATCCAGGAAGCGTGGGAAATCCTGAAAAATGCGATCATAAAAGCCCAGGCCAGCACAATACCACTGAGAAAGAAAAACAAGAAATCCAAGAAGAAACCAGCATGGCTGCACAAAGATCTCTCTGACAAATTAAAAGACAAAAAGGGCAAATGCGAAATATGGAAAGCAGGGGGCACATAACCAAGGCCGATAATCATGCACAGATTTTTATATTTATGTCTATATAAAAACCATACCAAATACTCTTACATTTATATCTGAGTCTTTGTAACCTTTGGAGGAGGAGTGTCCAACCTTGGCAACTTTAAGCTTTGTGGACTTCAACTCCCAGAATTCCCCAGCCTGCAGGAGAATTCTGGGAGTTGAAGTCCATGCATCTTTAAATAGCCCACCTGGAGAAACTCTTTTTTTAAAGTTGCCTCTGTGCAAATGACAACTAAAAGGGAAATTCGTTTGACAAGTGGATCTTACAACCATGTTTTTGTGAAGGTAGTCCTCCACTTTACAACAGTCCATTTAGTGACTGTTCCAAGTTAAAGCGGCACTGAAAAAAGTTACTTATGACCATTTTTCATACTTATGGCCATTGCAAGCATCCCCACGGTCACGTGATTGACATTCAGATGCTTGACAACCAGTGGAGGGATTCAGCTGGTTCACACCGGTTCGATAGAACCGGTAGCTAAATTTTGTTGAGTTCAGAGAACCCACGCTGCTTCCGGAAGTCCATTCTAGGCCTCGGAGCCTAGAGGAGGCCCCCCAGGCCTAGAACAGCCCACCAGAAGTGCGTGGATATCACTTCTAGAAGTCCATTCTAGGCCTCGGAGGCCTGGAGAAGGCCTCCCACGCCTAGAATGGCCCACTGGAAGTGCATGGATGTCACTTCCGGAAGTCCATTCCAGGCCTCGGAGGCCTGGAGGAGGCCTCCCACACCTAGAATGGCCCACTGGAAGTGCATGAATGTCACTTCCGGAAGTGCATTCTAGGCCTCGGGGGCCTGGAGGAGAGCTCCCATGCCTAGAACGGCCCACAGGAAGTGCATGGATATCACTTCCGGAAGTTCATTCTAGGCCTCGGAGGCCCAGACCTGCATCCATGCAGAGAACTGGATGTTCAGGTATTTGAATCCCATCACTGTTGACAACTGGTTCATATTTATGATGGTCACAGCGTCCCGGATGTGTGTGTGTGTGTGTGTGACATGATCCCCTTTTGTGACTTTGTCACAAGCAAAGTCAGTGGAGAAGCCAGATTCACTTAACAACTGTGTGACTATCTTAACGACTAAGAACCTTTATTAGGTCTTATCTCGCAGCGATGAGGGCGGCGAGGTGTAATTATTTCTCTGCCCTCATCGCGTCCGCAGATAATCGCCCGGCTGCCCTGTTTAGGGTGACCCGCTCCCTCCTTAATCAGGAGGTGAGGGAGGAACCCTTACAGGGTCGTGCCGAGGAGTTTGGTCAACATCTGTCGGATAAAATCGCTCGGATTCGGACCGGTCTGGACTCCAGCTGGGCAGGGTCTGGCGATCAGGATACGGGTGGTCTTGTCGATGTTATCTGGGAGGAGTTTGATTCTGTGACCCCTGAGGAAGTGGACAGGATTATGGGGAGGTTGAGCTCCACCACATGTTTATTGGACCCGTGCCCTTCTTGGCTGGTTTATGCAGCTCGGGAGAGGACACGAGGCTGGTTCCAGGCGGTTATATCTGCTTCTTTGAGTGAGGGTAGTTTCCCCGCCGTCTTGAAGGAGGCGGTGGTGAGACCCCTCCTCAAGAAGCCTGCCTTGGACCCAGCTGTGTTAAATAACTTTCGTCCAGTCTCCAACCTTCGCTTTCTTGCGAAGGTTGTTGAGAGTGTGGTGGCACATCAGCTCCCTCTGGTCCTGGATGAAGCGGATTATCTAGACCCGTGCCAATCGGGTTTCAGGCCCGGGTACAGCACGGAGACGGCATTGGTCGCTCTGGTGAATGATCTCTGGAGGGCTCGGGACAGGGGACATTCCTCTGTCCTAGTCCTATTAGACCTCTCAGCGGCTTTCGATACCATCGACCATGGTATCTTGCTGCGGCGTCTCAGAGGATTGGGAGTGGGAGGCACAGTTCTTCAGTGGTTCTCCTCCTATCTCCTGGGACGTTCGCAGTCGGTGTTGGCAGGGGGACAGAGGTCGACCCCGAGGTCTCTCGTTTGTGGGGTTCCTCAGGGGTCGGTCCTCTCGCCTCTCCTGTTCAACATCTATATGAAACCGCTGGGTGAGATCATTCGTGGTTTTGGAGTTGGGTATCATCAGTACGCCGATGATACCCAACTTTTCATTTCGACCCCAAACCACCCCAGTGATGCCCTCAACGTGATGTCCCGTTGCCTGGAAGCGGTTCGGGTCTGGATGGGGAGGAACAGACTTCAACTCAACCCTGACAAGACTGAGTGGCTGTGCATACCGGCATCCCGGGATATTCAGAATATTCCACCTCTTTCTATGGGGGGTGAGCTTTTACCCCCCGTAGATAGGGCGCGCAACTTGGGAGTCCTCCTAGATTCACGACTTTAGAAGATCATATGGTGGCTGTGACTAGGGGGGCTTTCGCCCAGGTTCGCCTGGTGCGCCAGTTGCGGCCCTATCTAGACCAGGATGCCCTATGCACGGTCACTCATGCGCTCGTTACCTCTCGTCTGGACTACTGCAACGCTCTCTACATGGGGCTTCCCTTGAAGACCACTCGGAGGCTCCAACTGGTACAGAATGCAGCCGCGAGAGTTGTCTTGGGAGTTTCCCGGTACTCCCATGTTACACCTTTGCTCCGCGAGCTGCATTGGTTACCAGTTGTCTTCCGGTTGCGATTCAAGGTTCTGACGATGGTTTATAAGGCCCTACATGGCTTGGGTCTGGAGTACCTCGGGGATCACCTGCTGCCGGCGTCAACATCCCTCCGCCCAGTGCGTTCCCACAGAGAGGGCCTCCTCAGGGTGCCGCCGGTCAGGGAATGTCGGCTGGTGGCCCCCAGGGGGAGGGCCTTCTCTGTGGGCGCACCGGCTTTATGGAATCAGTTGCCGGTTGAGCTCCGGATGGCACCTGACCTCCGCTCCTTCCGACGCGATCTGAAGACCTACTTATTTGAACAAGCCGGCCTGGCCTGATGGGGGATGGGTTAGGGTTTTTATTGTGGGTTTTATCTTATTTTATTGTTTTAGGGGCATCTTGTTTAATCTCTTTTAATTTTTGTAGTATTGTTTTTTAACATGTATTGCCCTGTTCACCACCCTGAGTCCTTCGGGAGAAGGGCGGTATATAAATAAAATTAATAATAATAATAATAATAATAACAACTGCGAAGCTGAGAAAGCTTCCTGGATGAGAAGCGAAACGTCTTTGGAAAAAAACAAGATAGTCCAGTTGCCTCTTGAAAAAAAGAAAAAAAAATCACCTTTGGGGCAACCACAGTGATTCAATTAACGAATGTGCCAAGGAAAGACGTAAAACGGGACAAATGTTTCACTTAGCAACATCAGTTGTGAGCTCAACTGTGGCCGTACGTTGAGGGCTACTTTTATTCTTTCCTCTCCCCCCCCCCCTTGGTGAATAAAATGAACAAAACCCCAACGGATCTTCCCATCCCACAGGTATTTTTCAAGGCTGGGCTGTTGGGTCACCTGGAAGAGTTGCGAGACGAACGGCTGTCGCGGATCATCACTCGAATCCAAGCCCGGGCAAGGGGCCAACTCATGCGCATTGAATTCAAGAAAATCATGGAGCGCAGGTAAGTCCCGGAGAAGACCGAGGTTATGGATGTTGACGTCAACTTTATAAAGTCTTTAGTAAGGCCACACCTGGAATCCCGCATTCAGTTTTGGTCACCGCATTGCAAAAAAAGATGTTGAGACTTTGGAAAAAGTGCAGAGAGAACCAACGAAGATCATTTAAAGGCCTGGAGTCTAAAACATAGGAGGAACGGTTGCAGGGGTTTGGCCAGTCTAGAGAAAAGGAAGATTTGGGGGGACATGATAGCAGAGTTCCAGTATTTGGGGGGACTGCCACAAAGAAGGGGGAGGGGCGTCAATTTATTTTTCAAAGCACCAAAAGGCAAGATGGAAACTAATCAAGGAGAGAAGCAACCTGGAACTGAGGAGAAACTTCCTAACAGTGAAGAAAGTTCACCACTGGAACAGCTTGCCACCAGAAGCGGTGAGTGCTCCATCACTGGAGGTTTTTAAGAAGAGATTGGACAACCACTTGTCTGAAATGGAATGGCGTCTCCTGCCAGAGCAGAGGATTAGACTTGATGACCTCCAAGGTCCCTTCCTGCTCTGTTCTGACTGATTAGACTTCTCCCAACTCTGGGCAGCTTAGACATGTAATGTAAAGAAGAATTCAGGTAGTCCTCATTTAGCAACAGGGACCGGCAATTTGGCCGTTAAGTGAAGCAACCCCTAAGAGATGAGATATGACTGCTTTTTGACCTTCCTTCAGCTTTCTTTTGCTTTACAGACCCGTGAAGGTCGTAAATGTGAGGATCGGTCCGAAAATTGCTTTTTTGTCACAGTTGTGATGGTGAACGGTCACTAAACGAATCAGCTGCTAAATGACAACTACGTGTAAAAGGGCCTTTTCTTTTCTTTTCTATTTTTCGCACACTCCACTTAGAATTGCAACGATAGTTGGGCTGCTGTGAATTCTGTGGGTTTGTTTGAGGAGCAAATTCCTATGGGACGGAGGGTGGAGGAAGGAAAAAAGGGTTTTCTGAAAAGCTACAGTGTGGTTCTCCGTGGTCCTTTCCACCAGGGACGCCTTGCTCATTATCCAGTACAACATCCGGGCTTTCATGGGGGTGAAAAACTGGCCTTGGATGAAGCTGTTCTTCAAGATCAAGCCTTTGCTGAAGAGCGCGGAAACAGAGAAAGAAATGCAGGTGACTGCCTCCATTTGTTCGTTCATTCATTTTTTTCCAATTGACTATAGGCAGCAAACAACATTCCAATAATTAAAACCGTAAAAACATATTTGCACTTGGACAGGCAGTCCTCGACTTATGACCTTAGTTGACTCTGGAAATGTCAGAATTCGTTGTTGGAATGCATTTCTGTGCAACAGCTCGAGTAGTATTTGGCCAGCAGACGGCAGTGTTTAAAAGTTTGGCTCTATGGGACATACGCCCTGCTCTTTTCTTCTAAGCAGTGTTCTGTGTTTCCTGTTATAGTTTAAAAACAGTTGAGCAGTAAAGCACATGGTGACAGTGCTCTTTGTCTGAGCTGTGTCAGACTTTATATGAACAGAATTTAAAACAGGAAACACGGTCGTGACTCACGCTGGTTGTTAAGCTGGTAACAATGTGACCCTTTTTATAAGTCTTGTTTGCAGGGTTCGTAAAAGGTGATCACATGACCCCAGAGTACGACAACCGTCACAGGTACAGGACAGCTGCCAAGTGTCTAAATTTTTGCAAGATCCAATCTGGGCCGGTCTTCTGACCTTTAGGACTTGTGCTGGATTCCATCTTCGGAGAACTGACTAGAGACAATTTCCCTGAGCATAGGGTCCAGCAAGAGTCTGAAAACCCGGAAGTTAAAAACCTCTGGTCCCGGCTGACTGACCCAGATTGGATCCCGCGACATTATCCCGGGACACCTGTATTCACCTTCCTTTGTGTCTGAATTTTGATCACGGGACCACGGGGATGCGGCAAGGGTGGAAAACCTTCCTAAGTCACGTTTTTCAGTGCCGTTGTAACTTTGAATGGGTCCCTAAACAAACGGGTGCAAGTCAAGGACTACCTGTTTTTTTTTTTCCTCACCACAACCTTACAAAGAGCCACAGGTTCGAAACTGTGAGAGGGAGGGCACAGCTATCCCCGTAGTTGCCTTCCAATTTGACAGTTATTTACCAAAGCACCTGCGGGCAGGTCAAGAAACAACGGATGGAAACTAATCAAGGAGGGAAGCCACCTGGAACGAAGGAGAAACTTCCTGAGAGTGAGGACAATTAACCAGTGGAACGGCTTGCCACCAGAAGCTGTGGGTGCTCCCAACACTGGAGGTTTTTAAGATGAGATTGGACAGCCATTTGTCCAGAGTGGTTTAAGGTCTCCTGCTTGTGCGGGGGGTTGGACTAGAAGACCTCCAGGGTCCCTTCCACCTCTAATACTGATTGATTGATTGTTTGATTGAGGTGACTCTTTTGTATCCTTCACAGACGATGAAAGAAGAATTTGGGAGGCTGAAGGAAGCTCTGGAGAAATCAGAAAGCCGGAGAAAAGAGCTGGAGGAGAAGATGGTTTCATTGCTCCAGGAGAAGAATGACCTCCAGTTGCAAGTTCAAGCTGTGAGTATATTTAAACCGCTTTGCTCTCCTTTTTAACTCAGAGGTTGGCATCCTTGCTCCTCGTCCTGGAGTTCTTTCTTTACACGGAGTCCTTGGTGCTCTCTGAGCTGGGTGGCTTTCTTGCAGACGTTCCACGGTCCAGCTAGGGAACGTCGTCGGTGCTAGAAGGGAGGGGGGGTTGAGTAAACCTCTAGCACTGATGACATTCCCTAGTTGGGTCGTGCAACGTCTGCAAGAGAATTACCAAGTTCAGAGAGCACCAAGGACCCCACAGTCCTCCTCCTCCTCCTCCTCCTTCTTTTCTTTCTCCTTCTCCTTCTCCTCTTCCTCCCCTTCTCCTCCTCCTTCTCCTCCTTCTCCTGCTCCTTCTCTTCCTCCTTCTCCTCGTTCTCCTCTCCTCCTCCTTGTCGTCCTTTGCTTTTTTCTCTTTTTTCCTCCCGCTCCTCCTCTTTCTCTCCTCCTCTTTCTCCTCTCCTCCTCCTCCTGCTCCTCCTGCTTCTCTGTCTCACCCTCCCGCCTCCTCCGCTCTGCAAAACCCATCCTCTTCTAGCACTGATGACGTTCCCTCCTTGGGTCACGAGACGTCTGCGAGGAAAAAAAACACCCGGCTCGGAGAGCACCACGCTTCAACCCCGAATTACAGATCTTCTCTTCTCTTCGTTCTTCCTTCCTCCTCCTCCTCCCCCTTCTTCCTCTCCCCAGGAGCAAGACAACCTGAACGACGCCGAGGAGCGCTGTGACCAGCTGATCAAGAACAAGATCCAGCTGGAAGCCAAAGTGAAGGAGATGACCGAACGGATCGAAGACGAAGAGGAGATGAACGCGGAACTGACCGCCAAGAAGCGGAAGCTGGAAGACGAGTGCTCTGAGCTCAAGAAGGACATTGATGACCTGGAGTTGACTTTGGCCAAGGTGGAGAAGGAGAAGCATGCCACGGAGAACAAGGTACGCTGAAAGGACAGGCGGTCTTCGACTTAATGGCCCAGAGTTGCCATCGCTCAGCAAGAGAGTTGTCGCGTTTGGCCCCATTTTACGGCCTTCCTTGCCAACCGCGGTTAAGGGAATCAGTCCGATTGTCAAGCTAGTCACACGGTCATTCAAAGAGTCCACCTTCCCCCGTTGACTGTGCTGGTTGGAAGGTCGCAAAAAGGGGGTCGCGTGACACACACACCCCGGGACGCCGGGACCGTCGTAAACACGTTTTTAATCTTCCTTTTTAAAATTTTTTTATCATTATATTTCAAACAAACAAAAAAAAAGGCCTTTGAAAGCCAAGCACAAAATGCACATGTTCACACACACACCCCCTTGCATTGCTCCCTCGCAGTTGCACAACCTCAGTGCACAAGAACCCGCCAATTGTTAAAGGACATCACAGCCACACTTCAGGGGCCAGCAGTCTGTGAAGCTGCTACCATATCTGTGGGACTGGCCACGCTGTCTGGTTGCCCACCGATTCTAGTACATGCTCCTCTCCTCTCCTCTTTTCTTTTCTCCTTCCTTCCTTTCTTTCCCTCTCTCCCTCCCTCTCTCCTTCCTTCCTTCTCCTAATTTCCATCGCCTTCCTTCCTTCTCATTCCCATCTCTCTCCTTCCCTCCCTCCCTCCCTCTCCCCTTCCTTTCTCCCTCCCTCTCTCCCTCCTTCCTTCCTTCTCCTCAT
>JAKJMR010017377.1:354802-417502 GCA_024449315.1 Daboia siamensis | reverse complement strand
TATTATTATTATTATATAATGCCACAATGTAAAAGACATTTAGTTGTTTCTAAAAAAATTTCTATTGCTATGAGGCAAATTGCTTCAAGTTTAAACTTACCAGGGCATTCTTTGATTCCTTGTACTTCCTCAAGAGCTTTGTTTGCTTTAAACTAAGTCTGTAGTTTTTTTTTTCCAGATGAAGTATTTTTTCTATCCTTGGTGTTATTTTCATTTTGGGTAACAGACGCATTCTATAGTTATTAGGAAAAAAAAACTGGAAACAGTAGTAGCACACCTGATTTACAGAATGTTCATTTTTCCCTGTAAATAATAATAATAATAGTGAAGTTATTTGAATTTTAATTATATATTGTAATACAATCAAATTAAAATTTCACTGTTTTTAAGTTGGGGTTTAGGAAGAGGAAAGCCATAAATGCACCTATACTAGCACAGTCTACTATCAACTGCTATGTCCTGCAAACTTTTCTCGCCAACTGAACTGCCTGGCAGAGTAATCTGCTGCTCAACTGCCTGCTGGTTGAAAAGGTCTTTCTTAAAGTGCATGAAAGCAACTGAAAGTAATTCCCATCTTTATGGAAGCAAAACCTGGCATTTTAAAAGGTAATTCCATAAACAAAAAGAAATATCACAGAATTATTTCTCTCCCCAAAGTTCATGCTAAAAATATATAAAAGGAGAAGTTGACTATAAAATATTTGAGGGGGGAAATCTCCAGAGGGATAACATGGGTATTTAATGTACAAAGGTTTTCAGACTTAATTATTTTCAGAAAGCACATATTAACTAAATAATGATAAACTTTTATTTTAGAACTATTTTTATGGAAATAGCCCATCATTAAAAGAAAATTAGAATGTAGAAATATAGAAAACTGATGACAGAAAAAGACCTAGTGGTCCATAAAGTCTGCCCTTCAAGGCTTTTTTTTGTCAATTGATGGACATGTGTTTATAACAAGCATGTTTAAATTCAGTTATTATCTACTAACTCCCCTGGAACCTGGTTCCAAGCTTCCACTACTCCTTCTGTGAAGCAACACTTTTAACTTCCCTCCTGTCAGTTTGAGGTTATGCCTCCATGTTCTTGACTTTTGCTTAATATTGAAAATTCTGCCTTCTTGAACTTTATTCACACCCTTAATATATTTAAATTCAAATGCTTCAGCTAGTGCAAAGTGCAGTAGCAAGAACAGTTTTTGGGGCCCTAGAGTAGCCCATATTACACCTCTGCTTTGTGAACTTCACTGGTTAACAGTCTGCTTCTAAAAGAAGTCAGGTGTTATGACCTTTAAAGCCCATAATGGCAAAGATCCAGACTACCTGATGAACTGCCTCGTTCTTCTAGGGCAAGCCCATCCTATTCATGCCAGGAGTGGGGAGCTACTTTGGACCCTTTTGGTCAAAGAACTCTGACTAGCGGGGTCCAGAAGAAAAGCTTTCTCTGCTGCAGCACTCACCCTTTGCAACATCTTATCTACTAAGCTAAGATCTGCCCTCACACTTCTATACTTCTGGAAGAGCCAGAAGACTGGCAGTTGGCCTGACGACTAAATGGGGGACTTCCACACTGGAGGTTGCTGCTGGATTGATGGCAGACTCCACCTTCTCTCTCTGCTCTCTTCTCTCCACTCATTCAACTTCTAGATAATCGTATTGATAAATTCTTGTTGTGTTTATTTTTCATTATATTACTATTCTTTTATTTTACTTCTCTTTTGTTTATACTCTTTTCATTTTCTTCCTTTTTATTATTTTAAGCCACCTAGAGAAGCCACAAAGCAAGATAGTGGGAAATAAATTTAACAAATAAAATAGTAAGTTTCAATATTGTCCCCTTTTTCCCGTCTGTCCTCCAGACTGTACATATTTAGTTTTTCCAGTATCTCCTGGAGTGTTTTGTTTCTCAGACCATGCACCATTTTTGTTGTCCATCTCTGTACTCACTCAATCTTATCAATATCTTTTTTTAAGTGAATTCTGCAGAAGTAAGCACAGTATTCCAAATGGGGTCTGCCTAGCTCACAGGTCTGCAACTCGCGGCTCCGGAGCCGCATGCGGCTCTTTCAGCCATCCCCTGCGGCTCCCAGTCCTCTGCCATGTGCAGTCCAAAAAAAAAAGTGGGACTAAAAATGTTCAATCAATTCAAATATGCAGGGTAGGTGCATATCTCGCCTTGGCTCCACTCTTCAGTCAAATCCTGTTCTGTGCATGTGCATATGTACGTGCATGTGCACACATTTTTTGCGGCTCCCAGTTTTTCCTTTTGTGAGGGAAACAGTTCCGAGTGGCTCTTTCACTGTTTCAGGTTGCTGAACCCTGGCCTAGCTGAACTAGGACCTACTTTTTCCTCTAGTGATCCCTCTAGTGATGCATCCCAGAATTTTGTGTGCCTTCATACCTGCCTGGTTACACTTGCAACTCATTTTGCAGTAGTCAGCTATAACCACACTTAAATCTTTTTCTTCTAGTGTTATTTTAACACTGTACCCCCTATACTGTACCCTGCCAAACGATTCTTTTTTCACAACTGCATTATCTTACATTTAGAAACATTAACCTGCAGTTTCCACATTTTTGACCAATTTTCCAGAAATGCCAAATCGTTTTGCATGTTACGAATACCCCTAGGAACATCACTCTATCACACACTTTTATGTCATTGGCAAAAAAGCAAATCTTACCTAGCAATCTGTTATATGACTTACCAATACATTTGAACAGAACACTCCATTTGTAAGTGGTCTCTATTCACAGTCCCACATTAACAATCACAAACTGGGATCTATTCTGAACCAACTTTCTATCCACTGAACCACCCAGTGGTTAAGTCCTAACTTAAACAACTTTTTTATGAGATCATTATGTGGAACTATATCAAACAGTTTGCTAAAATTTAGATAGACTATGTCCACAGCTCCACTTTCATTCAAAATATTTGTGACATAGTTTAAAACCTAATATATGACTAATTAAAATTAAATTATTCATAAGATTAAGCTTCCAGGCTTACTAGTCATTAAATAATTCATATTGCATCCTTTTTTTAAAAAAAATTAAATTCATCTAATAAAATGGCTAAATGAGTTTTTAAAGACTCTATAGAACAGTTATTTTTGTGGTAACAGAATAAGCCAATTATCTCTAAGGAGATAGAGATTTCAAGGAGTGGCTTTGTGATTTTTTTCAGAATATGTGTAGCATATGGTAAATTAACTTTATTCAATTTAACTATTCAGAATGGTGAAAAAATAAACTTCTATGATACAAAATTTAACTCAGCACCTCCCCAATCACATTGCTGGGTTATAATGAAATCAAGCCCTGAATTCAGATTTCCTGCAAATTAAGCAGTGCACTAATATTAGATAAAGACAAAGAGATGGAGAAGACACAAAAAAATCTGGCGAATAATTAACTGTTACTCTTAATACAATATCTAGGTATACCAGTTCATAACTTCCCATTCCACTTTTAATTACAAGCAAACATGTTTAGAATGGAAATGAAAAGGGCATTTAAAATGAACATGTTCTGCAATTCATTTCTTTTAAATAATAAAATTACTGACCGCGCAGAAATTACATTTTCATATTTAAGAAAAGCAATTTATATATTTCATTTTTGAAAGATTAAAAGTGCTGAAGGAACAGAAAAGAATCTCAAAAGCTTTTAATCTGACTTCCATGGTGTACCACAACTTCTGTGCAATTACCTTCTATGTTGCTGAGTGTCCATCTGTAGAGAAGACGACAAAAAAAGAAATGAGCTGTAATGTTTATATTGTGTTTTTACTAATTACATTGTGATTTATAACAAATCAAAATCAATAATACAAATCAAATCCATAATACAAATCAAATCAAATCAAAATGGAAATATAGTAATTATTTTAAAATACTGTCCAGAACAGAAAATTGGGTTCCAGTACATAAAAAACGCACCATGTAAGTAGTCATGGATGGCAGGGTGTTGGTTTTTTTGTTAATTTATTTTCCTCTTCTAGACATACCTTGCTCTTATCTTTTTTTAATGTTTATCTTACTATTAGACGTTGCGTGTCGCTCTGAGTTTTTAGACGGTTTTCTAAATCTGACCAAAAAAGGTTACCAATGAGGAACGAGGGAATAAGCGAGAGGATTATAAACCAAGAAAATTGGCCAAACCCGAAAATGAGGCAGCCGCGATAGGAACAGATATGAGTGTTATAAAGGTATTTGGAAACAAGTAGAAGAAACGAGAAAGCCAGGTGCACAAAAAGTCTTACAATAAAAATCTGGCTTCGGCTGGGCACGTTCCCGCCAACTGTCGAGCTGCATTTTCAAAGAACCGGCATTTTCCCATCTCAGCGAAAGCAAATCAACAAAGCCCAAGCAACGTAACAGCTAGAACGGCATAAGCTTGATAAGCGACGGAACCGGAAATAATTCCAGTCCTTTTTCCGGTTACCGGGTGGGAACAATTCCCGCATGAACGTTCCGCGTTACTATACTAACAAATATGGTTCTTACCGCTTTCCAGGAAAAGACTAGCAACTGTTTATATCTTTTTATTTCTGGGTGATCTTTGCCCATTTTATTCTTCACAGCTATGAGGAGTACAGTGGCCACTAGCAGCAACACATTATTTTAGTTATTTTTTGGGAGTTGGACCTAAAAGACCTCCAAGACCTCAAAGGTCCCTTCCAGCCGTATGATTCTATGAAACAAGAAGATAAAAGCTAATGCAAATTAACGTAAAGCAGGGAAAGAAAAAAGAAAGCAAAGAAATTTTTTGTTGAACAGATGTTGAAAAAGGCTCAGCTTTATGAACTCAAGTCTTCGCCTCTTTCTGTTAGCCCTTGTTCCAGCCAGGAAGAGGAAGCAGACCAACTATATCGGCAGCCTATTGCAGTCGAACTTCCGTTTTCACCCACCCATTCTTGTGCAGCAAGCAACGTGGGGGCACGCAACTTTGGGGCCACCCCACTCTCAGCCCATATTCAGCTAAATGCACTAGCTGACTCAGCAAAAATCAAGCAAACAAGCAACAACAAAAACGGGATCCAATCCCTTGGCATTTGGAAGGAAAGTCTCGCTGGCCCGGCTGCGTAGAGTTCAAGCTTGCTCCTACTCGTTTTCAGATTCAAGTTCATTCCCCTCATCAGAATGATCCTGATTATAGTTACCCAAATTCAATTGTTGGTGGATTACTATTCTCCAGGCAAGACTGAACGGTTTAGTTTTGTGTTTATCCATAATTTGATCGACTGTACCAGGGGTGTCAAACTCGCTGAGGGACACATCAGGGTTGTGGTTGACCGAGGGGGGGGGCGTGGCTAGCTTGATGTCGCTTGTGTTGGGGAGCACCTGTGTGGTGCAGGCGGGGCTGGGGGGATCCCAGTGAAAAAAGGCGAGACCAGGGCAAGCACCAAACTTTTTTATATATAAAGATTTTATTAGTGTTTTTTTCTTACATATATGTGTTAGTTTTTCAACCAGCGTGTAGTCTGGATTCAAAAGTGCTAATACATAGTCAAATCCTAATCCTTCGTTTTTGGTAGTATTCTGTTTCTTCTTTATCTTTCAATCTCATAGTTAATCTGTCCATCTCTGTGCATTACAATATTTTTTTAATTATTTCTTCCTCTGGTGGTACTCCTTCATTTTTTCAGTATTGCGCGAAGGTTATTCTTGCTGCTGTTGTGATTTGTAGAATCAAATATAAACTTCGTTTATTAATCTTTTCTGGTATCATACCTAATAGAAGAAGTTCAGGATTATATTCTACATGTTCTCCCAACATTTCTAACCAGGCATGTATTTTTTTCCAATAAGCCTTTGTTTTACCACATGTCTACCAGATATGATAATATGTGCCTGAGTTATGTTTACATTTCCAACAGCTATATTTTTAAACAGACATATTTTTAAACATTTTTGCTAGTCTTGCTGGTGCCATCTATAAACATTTTATATAGATTTTCTTTATGCAAAGTTGACATTGTCAATTTATAATTTTTCTCCCATAATTTTTGCCATTTTTCTAGTTCTATATTATAACCAAAATTTTTCGTCCACCTTGTCATTGTTTCTTTGGTTTGTTCACTTTCCATCTCCAAAATTAACAAAAAATTATACATTTTCTTAATTTCTCATCAGAGGTTAACAATATCTTATCAAATACGGTTTGTTCTTTATAAAACCTATACAGTTTCACATCTTTTTCATTTCTATTTTGCATTTGTAGCTGTGCCCACCACGACAGGTTGATACCCTGATTTTCCAGTTCTTTTCCAGTTCCATTTTTAATATAGTGATTTTGGAAATACTTATGAATTTATTTTTCCCATACCACAAAAAAGCATGCCACCCCAATTGTAAATCGTGTCCCTCCAAATATAACTTTTATTCCTGAGAGTTATCCATTCTTTCACCCATGTTAAAACAGATGCTTGATAGTACAAAGCCCACTCAGGTAGCCCAAAATCTCCATTTTCCTTAGCGTCTTGCAACATTTTCATCTTTATTCTAGCTTTCTTTCCTTGCCAAACAAACTTCAAAATTAATGAATTTAAATCTTGGAAGAATTTTTTGTCAAGTTTTATCGGAATTGTTTGGAATAAAAATAAAATCTTTGGCAATATATTCATTTTAACTAGCAATTCTTCCTAGTGTTGACAATTGCAAATTCATCCACTTTTCCAAATCTAATTTTATTTGTTTCAATAGCCTTATATAGTTGTCTTCTTTTATTGTTGAGCATTTGGCTTGTAGGTATATACCAAAATGTTTGACCTTTTTCACTCTGTACCTCTATTGATTCTGACATTGGGGTTTTTTTTTGCTTCTCTGTAAGATTCTTTAGGGACGCGGTGGCTCAGTGGGTTAGGACACTGAGCTTGTCAATCAGAAGGTCGGCAGTTTGGTGGGTCGAATCCCGAGTGCCGCATAACAGAGTGAGCGTCTGTTACTCATCCCAGCTTCTGCGAACCTAGCAGTTCGAAAGCAGGTAAAATGCAAGTAGAAAAATAGGGACCACTACGGTGGGAAGGTAACAGCGTTCCGTGTGCCTTTGGTGTCTTGTCATGCCGGCCACATGACCATGGAGACGTCCTCGGACAAGCGCTGGCTCTTCAGCTTTGAAACAGAGATGAGCACTGGCCCCTAGAGTTGGAAACGATTAGGACGCATGTGCGGGGGAACCTTTACCTTTAAGATTCTTTACTATTACCTTGGTTTTTTCTTTATTTATTTTTAATCCCGCTATTTCTCCATACTGTTCTATATTTCCCCACAATTTAGGAATCATCTCCAGAGGTTCTTCCAAAATAAATACTAAATTGTCACCAGATGCTTGTAATTTATATGTTTCACCCTTTATCCCCAACCCTTTAATTTCTGTATCTTGTATAATATTTCTATTTAAAACTTCCAAGTTGAACATGAATAACAGACGGGATAGTGGGCATCCTTGCCTTGTGCCCTTTCTTATCTCAAAGCTCTCAGTACAATCTCCATTCACAATCACTTTGGCTGTCTGTTTATTATATATTATTTTTATCATATTTATGAAATTCTGTCCAAAGTCCATTATTTGTAGTTGGTGAATCATAAATTGCCAGGAGACATTATCAAATGCCTTTTGGGCATCTAAGAATATTAGTGCCAATTGTTTCCCTGGGTGTAACTCATAATATTCTAATACGTCTATTATCACTCTTAAGTTGTTTTTAATTTGTCTTTTTGGTAAAAAGCCATTTTGATCTGGATGTATAAATTCGACTAAGTATTTTTTCAGTATCTCAGCCATTATTGAAGTAAAAATTTTATAATCCACATTGAGCAGTGAAATCGGTCTATAGTTCTTAATCTGAGTCAAATTGGAGTCTTCTTTTGGTATTAGAGTAATTTGCTTCCATCTATGTAGATGGAAGTCTAGCTTCTAATAAAAGTCCATTGTAAACATCTTTCAGCGGTTCACTTAGTATCTCTTGGAGATTCTTATATAGCCCCACCTGAAGCCCATCTGGACCTGGTGTTTTCCCATTTTTTTGTCTTTTTATGGCCTCTGATATTTCCATCATTGTAACCCTTTCATCCAACATAGTTTTAAATGTCTCTGAGATCTTCGGAAGATTATTTTCTTCTAGATATTTTACAGTTCTCTCTCTTGAAGTTTCCTCCTTATTGTATAATTCCTTATAGTATTCTTTAATTATCTTATTTATTTCTTCATTTTTGTGTTGTAAATGACCTTTCCCATCTAGTAACTTATGTATTGTTTTCTTTTCTTTCTGTTTTTTAAGTTTATAAGCTAACCATCTTCCCGGTTTATTGGCATTTTTCAAAAAGTTCTGTTTCGCTCTCTTTATCTGTTCTGCCACTTTTTCTGAGTCCAACAGATTTAGTATATGTTTTATTATGTCCATTTCTCTTTTCAAAGTCATTTTTGTGGATTTGTTTGGAGTTCTGATTCTAACTTTCTAAATTTTCCTTTTAATAATACATATTGCTGTTTTCTCTGTTTATTTTTCCTTGCCATATATGTTATAGCTTTGCCTCTAAAATATGTTTTAGCTGTATCTCATACATTTTGTACTGTTGTATCTTCTTTTTTATTTTATTTAAAGAAAAAATCCATTTCTTTTTTCGCTAACTCTATGAATTCTTTTTCTTTTAATATGGATTGATTTAAGGTCCATCTTGGTCTTTTTTGTATTCCTTTCCAGGTCACTTTCAGAGGGTTATGATCTGCCCATGTGCCTATTTCTATCTCAATATCCTGTATGTTCATTCTCATGTCAGCAGACATCCAAATCATATCAATCCTTGACCAAGATTTTTGGCTATTTGAATAAAAGGTGTATTGCAGCTTTTGTAGATTATCCCCCCTCCAGATGTCTTGGATTCCAATTTCCTCCGCCATATCAAAAAATGTCTTAAGTAACCTTCTTCTTCCAGTTTTTCCTGTTTTGTTACTTTTATAGTCAATTTTTCCATCTATTATTGTGTTGAAGTCTCCTAGTAAGCAGATATTTTGGTACTCCATGTCTATTATTTTTCTATGTAGGTTTTTATAAAATTCTTCTTGATTGCTGTTTGGAGCATAAATTGCCACTAGCAGTGTTTGCTTTTGGCGCAGATATATTTCTACCATTAAGATTTTTCCTTCTTTATCTGAATATACCAATTTAGAATCTATTGTCTCTTTAATATATACAGCGACCTATCTTTTTTTCTGATGCACTGATGTGTAGCAAACTTTCCCAATTTTTGGATATTCCAATAATTTTTGATGCTGTTCTTTTATATGTGTTTCTTGTAGACAAATTATATCTATATTCAATTTCTGTAACTTTCTAGAAACCTTATTTCTTTTGGCTGGGGAATTTAGTCCATTAATATTTAATGAAAAGATTCCATTTTCTTTCTCCATTTCCATTTCCATTATTTATATTTAGGTCTAGTCGATCTAGTAGTCCTCTGATATCTGGCAGGTCCTTCACCTTCGCCCTCTTGATCATCTTTCTCTTTCTGTTGTCCTGTTTGTGCAGTTGCTTCTTGAGTCATCTCTTCCGTTTTGCTTCTGCTCCTTACTCTCCCCTTGTCTTTGTTTCACTCCTTCATCTAGAATTGCTCTATTCCTTACTTCAAAATCTTCTGCTTTCCAGACTGAATCCAATTGATATCTTGTTCCAGTTTATTAAAATGCCTTCTGGCATCAGGCATCTGAAGTTTATGCCTTTGGCAATCAGCTTTGTAGTCAGAGTGGAACACTATTTAAGATAGTCGAACTCAGGGTAGGGGCGGGGGGTGGCAGTTGTTATTAAGGAGGCCCTTTCTCTGTGGGAGGCCACTGCCCCTCAGATAGGCGGATGTGAGTCCCTCCTCCTGAGATGGGGCCCTGGGGGTCAGTTGGGCCTGTTGCTCACGTACCTTTCTCCCAGCTGCGTGGCAATGACCCTGCCTGGGCTACTTGACACTCTCTTGGCGCTGGCGATTGAGTTTCCCAGACTCATGGTTCTGGGGGATTTTAACCTGACTTCCCTGAGTGGTGTGTCAGGGGTGGCCTGAGAGTTCATGGCTTCCATGATGGCCATGGACCTGACCCAGATTATTCAGGGTCTGACTCATGAGGGGGGAAACACGCCCAACCTTATTTTTATCTCTGGGCAGTGGCTTAATGGTCTGGGTGGGGTTACTCCAATCTCTCAACCCGCTTCATGGACAGACCATTATTTCCTGCGGCTGGGCCTCTGTCATGCCACCCCCCACTGCTGGGAGATGGAACCGACCAGGTGATTCCACCCCAGGTGCCTGATGGACCCGGATAGGTTCCAGACGGTGCTTGGACTGATTCCTGCCTCCCTTTCCCACAGCCCGGTCGAGACCTTAGTTGATGCCTGGCAACGGGCTGCTTCGGAGGCTCTCAACCATGTTCTGCCTTTGCGGCCTCTGACCCGGCGCAGATCCCAGTTGGCCCCTTGGTTTTCCATGGACCTGCAGGAGATGAAGCGCCAGAGGAGGGGCCTAGAGAGCATTTGGAGGTCCAGTTGGTCCGAGTCTGACCGAACACAGTTAAGATCCTTTTCTAGATCTTACCTTGTGGCAATGGAGGTGGCGAAATGTGCTCACTTCGCCACCCTCATTGCGTCCACAGATAACCACCCGGCCGCCCTGTTTAGGGTGACCCGTTCCCTTTTAAATCAGGGGACGGGGGAGGACCCCTTGCAGGGATGGGCCAAGGAGTTTAGTCAGTATCTGGTGGATAAAATCGCTCAGATTCGGGCTGGTCTGGACTCCAACTGGGCAGTATCTGACGAGGGGGAAGCGATGGGTTTGCCCGATAACATTTGGGAGGAGTTTGATCCTGTGACTCTGGATGAAGTGGACAGGATCATGGGGAAATTAAGTGCTGCCACGTGTTTGTTGGACCCGTGTCCCTCCTGGCTGGTTTATGCAGCTCGGGAGGTTACACGAGGCTGGCTCCTGGCAGTTATTAATGCTTCCTTGAGTGAGGGGTGCTTCCCTGCTCCCTTGAAGGAGGCGGTGGTGAGGCCCCTCCTCAAGAAACCTGCCTTGGATCCAGCTATTTTAAATAAATTTCGTCCTGTCTCCAACCTTCGCTTCCTTGCGAAGGTTGTTGAGAGTGTGGTGGCATGGCAGCTCCCTTTGGTCCTGGAGGAAACTTAAGTATCTGGACCCGTACCCATCGGGTTTCAGGCCTGGGTACAGCATGGAGATGGCATTGGTCGCGCTGGTGGATGATCTCTGGTGGACCCGAAATAGGGGTTATTCCTATGTCCTGGTCCTATTAGATCTCTCAGCGGCTTTTGATACCATCGACTATGGTATCTTGCTGCGACGTCTTGAGTGGTTGGGAGTGGGAGGCACCGTAGTGATACATATTAATAAATATGGATAAATTCATCATACATTTGTCAGTGCAAGTGGAAAGTGATCAGCAAAGAAACCGCCCCCAAAGAAATTAAAATGTACCTTTTTTTCCTTTTTTTACAGTTTGTAACATTTTATTAGATAATAGAATAAAATACAAAAATACAAAATACAAAAATACAAAAGCAATAGTAGGACACAGTGTGGAGGGAAAAAGAAAAGAAAAGGCATTGACTTCCGACTTCCTTTATTGCCGTAGAATGAAGCATTAACATCGAACCTCAACTTTTTATTTTTCTATAATAGTATAAACTAGCCATTTCTATAACAACAAATGAATCTAATTAGTAAAACCCCTCAAAAAAACCACACTATTTTTGTAGTCATCAAGTTTTTGACACTTAATAAGCAATGGTGGTATTTGAATATTGTCATGTCCTAAAAGTGGTACAGTCTGTGAAAAGGTTGAAAAGCCCTGGACTAGCGTACAAGCTAGGTTCCAGAACTCTTGAATGTAGGCAGTGACAGATCATCTGCCCTGCCTTACAGGTTTTGATTCTCATCCTGGCTTTTTGATTGGTGAGTGGTTTTTCAAAGCATTTCCTCAGGGCTGCCATGAATCTATTGAAGATGTGCAGCCCCAGCCCCAACTCCCCCCATGGCCCCCATCCTCACCAGCAGCCACCTAGGAGGAGAGTTGCCCCAGGGCATGGGCCGCATGGACCACCTCAGCCAAGCACATGGCAACGGGGACAAGATTCCACCCTCGTGCCCCGTTGTGCATAGATGATGCTGCGGGGTGCGGACGGAGGGGATAGCCGCCA
This sequence comes from Daboia siamensis, assembly GCA_024449315.1. Lineage (NCBI taxonomy): Eukaryota > Metazoa > Chordata > Lepidosauria > Squamata > Viperidae > Daboia > Daboia siamensis. Next base: position 405,298 of record JAKJMR010017377.1, on the reverse strand, counting down.
TGACGCACCTGGGCGATCTGCTCCGGTGGGCTGTGGAGGCGGTGGGTAATCCTGCAGGCGGGTGGGGGCAGCACAGGGGGACCAAATGGGGACGGGCAGAGCAGTTTTTGGCACTCGGTCTCTAAAAGGTTCACCAGCACTGCCCTAGGCCATGCAGGGCTTTAATAGGTGATAACCAGTATGTTGAATTGCACCTAGAAAGTAATTGGAAGCCAGTGCATCTTTCACAGCAATGGTGTTACTCAGGCGAATTGCTTGATATCCTAGACTGTATATGCTGCTGGATTCAGGTTCTGGATAGTCTCAGTGGTGGGATTCAAACATGTGAACAATCAGTTCTCTGTGTGGATGCCACTTCCAGAAGTCCATTCTGGGCCTGGGCAACAAAAAAATTAGCTACCAGTTCTGCCAAACTGATGCGAACGGGCTGAATCCCACCACTGGATAATCTTCAAGGGCAGACCCACCTAGAATACATTGCAGTAAATGAGTAAAATGGAAGGAGTAAACCAGTAAAATAGAGGTGACTAAGACTCCATTCTGTGACTGAGCTAGGCCCCCAAGTTCCAGAAATACTTGCAATTGGTGCATAAAATTGATTTGTGCAAAGGTTCCTCTGGCCACAGTGCCACATCTTCCTGTTGGAGCCATGAATCCAAGCTGCAATCAGATCTGTATAGGACAGTGTGATCCTGTCCAGTGTCAGAGATATTAACTCTCCTGTTCATGGGTGAACAAAACCCAGCAAATGCTCCATCTTTCTTCCCTTACAACTTTCAGGCATTGAACCAGCATCAGATCATATACATACACTTCTACAATGATCAAAATAGGCATGTGGTTTGCTTTTGGAGTACTTTAATATGCATGAACACTGCTTGAGCATTGGAGGAATGCAGTTATTGTCCTTTCTCTTCGGCTTTGAAACAGAGATGAGCACTGGCCCCTAGAGTTGGAAATGACTAGCACGTATGTGCAGGGGAACCTTTACCTTTACTTAAAAATAAGTGAATACAAAAACTAAAAGAAATTAATTTGTTAAGTGTCCCTGGGAGTGTTTGGCAGAACTCTGAAAGAAAAAGAAATAATAATGAACAATATTTGGAAAGCGTGCACTGTGGGTTTATGCCAAGCGAGGGTATAAGGGAAGCAAGGGAAAAGGCCTCCATCCTTTTGAGAAAAAGCTTTTTTTGCAAATAATACAAGGATGTGCAAGAATGTGCGATGTATCACATTCCTGCAGGCCTTCCTCTTTGCAAAAGTGCTTTTTGTGAAGAGGAGGGAGGCCTGAAGGAACTTGATAGGTCTCATGTTCTTGCACATGCTTCCCTTCTCAGAAGTGCTTTTTGTGAAGAGCAGAAATGTGTAAGAACACGAGAGCTACCATTTACTGAATGCTTTTGTGAAGAGAAGCTGGTAGGAAGGAGAGGTATGCTGCTGGCTGCATACTTTCCCTGCTCTACCATTAACTCGAGTAAAACTAGTGGAGCTAATGGTGGTGTTGGAGGAGAGAAGGCTAGCATTTAGCAATGAAGACAGTACTTTCCTGCCATATAGCCCAGCCTATTCTCTCCTATCCTGATATCTTGAGCTCTGGAAACCTTTGAAAATAAGCAATTGGTGACGGGATGGGGAGCATGTGGAATCTGGTGGGCTAACAAAGCAGGCCCAGTAGCTTTGGGGACCTGTCAGGGCAAGATAGGGGGAAAATAGGAAGGGGGCACATTGCAGCATCTTGTAAGGGTAAATGACTACCGTGGTGCTGCAACATATGTAAATTTGGGGATGCTAGGTGAATAACTCAAGAATTACCTGTATTTGAGTTCTAGATTTTCTTCCCAGACTTAATACCATCTATTGACCATCGAACTGCCTTTCGCTGCCCCATGCGGACATTATCACATGGCTCGCCTGCGGTATTCTAGTACTTGTACGCGCTCAGGAGGGCCCCCCTCCTGGGTGCGACCCACCGCCCTTTCCAGTGTTTCCCTTAAGGACGGGCCCAATTGCTGGGACCCCGAGAGGTGGTTGGGCATGGACAGGGGCCTCTGGTGGAAATATATTAAGAGGCCCCCTGGTATGTTTTTTAGCTGGTTGTTTTAAGGGGTTAGGGAGGGGGGTGGATGGTAGGGTTGGGTTGGAAGTGGGGGGTGTTCCATCAACCGTTTGTCAGTCTGGGCCTGAGAGGGGTCCTGGTGGGATGGGGATGGGGTTGGGGGCCTCTGGTTTTCCTAGCAGCAGGGTGGGGTTTCAAATCCCCATGATGATTGGGAACGGCAGCAGGTGGTTACACGGAGGGCCACATCAACATCTGGGAGTACGCCCCCACTGTCTCCAAGCGGTGGCACGCTCCGACCCTCCAGTCAGGACCCGTTTATCCGGGAATGAGGGGGATCAGGCCCCTGAGCTCGGGCTGGTGTACTTTAATGCCAGGTCCGTTGTGAATAAGGCTCCCCTTGTTCGGGATCTGATCGAGGAGGAATGCGCGGACCTGGCATGCATTACGGAAACTTGGTTGGGCCCAGAGGGAGGTGTCCCTCTGACTGAACTTTGCCCTACAGGTTTCTGTGTGCTTCACCGGCCTCGGGCTCAGGGCGGGGGCGAGGGGGTGGCGGTGGTTATACGGGAGACCTTATGTCCGTGGGAGGCCATTGTCGTACAGATAGTCGGGTGTGAGTGACTCCTCCTGAGGTGCGGCCCTGGGGCTCAGTTGGGCCTGTTGCTAATGTACCTGGCACCCAGCTGCGTGGCAACGGCCCTGCCCAAGCTTCTCGATGCCCTCTCAGGGTTGGCGATTGAGTTTCCCAGACTTACAGTGAGTTTCCCAGACTTACAGCCTTCTCTGGGGAGGTCGTCAGAGTTGGCTCGGGAGTTCATGGCCTCCATGATGGCCATGGACCTGACCTAAGTAATTCAGGGTCTGACTCATGGAGGGGGTCACACACTCGACCTTGTCTTCTTATCTGGACAGTGGTTTGATGATCTGGGAGGGGGTTCACCAACTACTGTCCCGCTGTCATGGACCGATCATTATCTCCTGTGGTTGGTCTTCCACTTTGCCATCCCTCGCTGCTGGGCTGCGGAGCAACCAGGTGGTTCCACCCCAAGCGCCTAATGGATCCGGAACGGTGCTTGGGTCTATACCAGACGGTATAGACGGTGCTTGGGTCTATACCAGACGTTCCAGACGGTGCTTGGGTCTATACCTATCTCCCTCACTCACAGCCCGGCCGACACCTTGGTGGATGCATGGGAAAGGGCGGCCACCAAGGCGCTCAACCGTGTTGTACCCTTGCAACCCCTGACCGGCACAGATCCCATTGGGCTCCATGGTTTTCTGTGGAGCTCCAGGAGATGAAGTGCCGGAGACGGGGTCTGGAGAGCTGTTGGAGATTCAGCCGGTCCGAATCTGATCAATTGCAGTTAAGAACCTCAACGAGGGCTTATCTCGCCGCGATGTAGGCGGCGAAGTCTAACTACTTCGCTGCCCTCAATGCTTCCGTAGGTAATCGCCCGGCCACCCTGTTTAGTCACTCGCTCCCTCCTTAATCAAGAGGTGAGGGAGAAGCCCTTGCAGAGGCGGGCCGAGGAGTTTAGTCAGCATCTGACGGATAAAATCGCTCAGATCCGGGCCGGTCTGGACTCCAACTGGGCAGAGTTGGACGGGGGGAGGGGGAAATGAGTGGTCTTGGAAATATTATGTGGGATGAATTCGATCCTGTGACTCCAGAAGAGGTGGACAGGATCATGGGGAGGCTGAGTTCCACCACATGTTTGTTGGACCTGTGCCCCTCCTGGCTGGTGTATGCAGCTCGGGAGGGGACACAAGGCTGGATCCATGCAGTAATAACTGCTTCTTTGGGTAGCTTCCCTGCCACCTTGAAGGAGGCGGTGGTGAGGCCCCTCCTCAAGAAGCCTGTCCTGGATCCAGCTGTTTTGAATAACCATCGTCCTGTCTCCAACCTTCGCTTTGTAGCGAAGGTTGTTGAGAGCGTGGTGGCACATCAGCTTCCTCTGTTCCTGGAGGAAACTGACTATCTGGACTCGTACCAATCAGGCTTCAGGCCCGGGTACAGCACAGAGACAGCATTGGTCGTGCTGGTGAATGATCTCTGGTGGGTTTGGTGGGTTTGGGACAGGGGTGGTTCCTCTGTCCTAGTCCTATTAGACCTCTCAGCGGCTTTCGATACCATCGACCATGGTATCTTGCTGCAGCGTCTCGGGGCTGGGAGTGGGAGGCACTATTCTACAGTGGTTCTCCTCCTACCTCCTGGGCCGCTCGCAGTCGGTGTTGGCAGGAGGGCAGAGGTCGGCTCCAAGGCCTCTCGTTTGTGGAGTTCCTCAGGGGTCGGCCCTCTCTCCCCTCTTGTTCAACATCTATATGAAGTCGTTGGGTGAGATCATTCGTGGTTTGGGGGTGGGGTATCATCAGTACGCCGATGATACCCAGCTTTTTCTCTCCACCCCGAACCAACCCAGTGATGCCCTCGACGTGATGTCCCGTTGCCTGGAGGCGGTCTGGGTCTGGATGGATAGAAACAGGCTTCGACTTAATCCCACCAAGACTGAGTGGCTGTGCATACCGGCATCTCAGATTAACCAGTCTATTCCATCGTTAACTATGGGGGGGGTGAGGTGTTACCCCCCATAGATAGGACCTGCAACTTGGGCATCCTCCTGGACTCACGGCTCAGTTTGGAAGATCATATAGGAGCTGTGGCCAGGGGGGCTTTTGCCCAGGTTCACCTGGTGCGCCAGTTGTGGCCCTATCTGGACCGAGACGCCCTACGTACAGTCACTCATGCACTTGTGACCTGCCGGATAGACTACTGCAATGCTGTCTACATGAGGCTGCCCTTGAGGACCACTCGGAGGCTTCAGCTGGTGCAGAATGCGGCTGCGCGAGTTGTGATGGGGGTTTCCCGATACTCCCATGTAACGCCTCTTCTCCGCGAGCTGCATTGGCTTCCAATTGCCCTCAAGGTGAAATTCAAGGTGCTGGTGATGACCTATAGAGCCCTAAATGTCATGGGTCCAGACTATCTTTGGGAGCACCTGCTGCCAGCATCAACTCCCCATTGTCCTGTGCGCTCCCACAGGGAGGGCCTCCTCAGGGTGCTTCCAGTCAGGGAGTGCCAGCTGGTGGCCCCCAGGGGGAGAGCGTTCTCGGTGGGCGCACCTGCCCTTTGGAATCAGCTGCCTGTGGAACTCTGGATGGCCCCTGACCTTCGCTCGTTTCGCCGGGACCTAAAAACTTGGCTATTCGAGCTTGCTGGCCTGGACTGAGGGTTTTGGCTTAAGGTTTAAATTTTTAATTATTTTGGGGCTATTTAATTTTATTTTATTTTAACCTGTATATATTGTAGTTTTAATTTGCCCTGTAAACCGCCCTGAGTCCCTTGGGAGAAGGGAGGTATATAAATCGAAATAAATAAATAAATAAATAAATTTTATTGATTGCTTTAGAGCAGGGGTGTCAAAATCAGTTTCACTGAGGCCACATCAGCATTATGGTAGCCTTCAAAGGGCCAGCAGATGTCTTGCCTGGAGGGATAGCAGCAGTTTTGAAGGAAGCTCGTGCACTTCAGCAGCACATGGCTCGGGTTTCTTGACTAGCTTTGGGTTGAGCTTTCCCTGTCTCACATTTCCTTGTGTCTTTGGGGAGGAGACCAGCTACTTATGGCAAAGTGCAGCACAGATGAAGGAAGAGGAGAAGAAAAAGGCAGCAAGGGGTGAGAATGAAGAAACATATGATCCAAGCGCCTTCCATCCTTTATTTCTTTCCTTCCCTCCCTTTTTTTCTCTTGCCAGCCACTCACTCTCAGGCAGAGTGCTTTAGCCATGTCCACCCACCCCTGTGGTTACTGCTGCAGCTCCGTGACTGGAGAGGCTCCCTTTGCCTGTTGTCTGCTAGAGCTGCTGCACTGATAAGACACAAAATAATGAGGCAACTACTCAATCACCTACTAATACTAGTCTGCTAGTGGGCCAGATCTAAATGCATCACAGGCTGGATCTGGCCCATGCACCTTGAGGCTGACACGTCTGCCTTAGAGTGACGTTAGAGACATGTTGGTTGAGATTGTGAATTTTGCTTTGTATTCAGACAACGGCTGATAATTTTTTATTATTTATTAAGAACAAACAATAATTATATAATTATTATTACATAATAATAATAAAAATTAATAATTATTTATTAAATAGCTTTTATTTACTTTTATTATTTTCTTTATATGTCATCTGACTCCCAGCAGTACTGGGTGTTATATTGCAACAAGCAGTGAAGATTTCAAAAATAAATCTATCAAAGACTATGATAGTTGTATTTGACAGAGAAAATGTTAAGTTAAACAGCAAACAGATTAATTTCCTTTGATACAAATGTTTATCAAAGATGGAAAAATACAACTATTTCTTAGTTCATAACCACAATTGGGACTGGGAACTCTGTTGCTGAACATGGTTGTAAAATGGAAAAAAAATCATGTGACCTGCTAATTAAGCAAGAATTACCTGTAGATAAAATGTAAAATGTACAAATGTTAGTAAACATGCTGGTAGTCAGTTACTTAATATATGTAGTGGAAAGTAATCCAGAGGCACAGGAGACAGGGACTCTTTCCTAGAGGGCAAAGAGACAACAGAAATGTCCGGTAGACAGGAAGACAGCAAAGGAGCATCCTCCCTAGCAATTCATAAAGTATATCCAATTCTTTTGCAGATTTATGCTTTAGTCTGGCAAAATTCTGTTTGTAGAGAAAGAACAATAAAGACTAGTCAGAAGTAACCCCATGCATCATTCTTGGTTCTTTGGGCTTGACATATATATGTAGTAAAACTAGAGCAGTCAATGAATCAATGAATGAATGAGAGTGAGTGAGTGAATGAATAGAAAACGATTGCTTAGCTGAACAGTAATGCATTGAGATGGTGTGGCCATAGAAAGAATGAATAAGGATCACACTAGTAATAAATGTATAAAGAAAGTTAATGGTCAACAAGAAGAGGAAAACTGAGAAAGTTCTGGTTGGATGCAGTTCATGAGTTTCTCAAGAGAGAGAAGTTTAAAGAACAAATGCAGTATATGAATCTGTGTACAGGTAATTTTCTACTTATGATCATAATGGAGATTGCCCATTAAGGTTGTAAGTCATGATAGTTGTAAAGCAAGTCATCCACATGACCAAGCCAATTTTACAACCTGTTATGTGAGGGTCATTAAGTAAATCACCATGATCATTAAGTGAATCCATTGTTTGCTATGGAGTGTTTTTACTGAAAGTCGGTTTTCAGCAAAAACATCCTAGTTGCTGAATGCCCAAATGTGGCTATGTGAAAGGGATCAGCTGTCAGAACTGAGTCATAAGTAACTTTTGGGAGGTCAGCTGTATCTTCAATCAGTTGCTAAACAACTGACTGGCTGTATATTAAGGACTATTTGTAGATTTGGTGGAAACAAAGATGGTTCATAAGGATAGACAGGAATAGTGAACAGTGTTGTAAACTATTTTTTTCTTTTGTCTCATTTGCTTTTCATTTATTTTGCTTCATATTTCATTTAAGTATTGTATAATATTGTTTATATGAACAGAAAAGAGTATGATGGTAATATATTTGTACAGCTAGTTCTTTAACTCTTTCTTATGGATCCTTTAGGCCAGGGGTGTCAAACTCAATTTCATTGAGGGCCACATCAGCATTGCAGTTGCCCTTGGGCTGGGTGGGTGTGGCCTGGGTGGGCGTGGCCTACTGGGTGGGCATGGCTAAAGTGCATATGGCCTACTGGGTGGGCATGGCCAGCTCTACATTGTTTGCATCAAGGGTGCCTATGGGGGCCTGGGCAGGAGTGGGACAGATCTGAGGGTCTCTGGCAGAAGGAGGGTCTCTGGGCCAGGGCCAAGGCAGTGGGGGCCGTTCCCTCACTGTTTCCAGGATGGCTTTGCAGGCCGCATGAAACCACTTCGGGGGCCGGATCTGGCCCCCGGGCCTTGTGTTTGACATGTCTGCTTTAGGCTTATGACACACTTGTATATCAGCTGTGTGTACTTATGTATATAACAATATACTCCTGCCAAAAACTGAAATTGGAAGAGGCAATATGTGTGTCTGCAGTCTAAATAGGGTTCACATTTACAAAATTAACTGAATTCTATTTGAACATAATAATGTCTCACATAAAAATAGCTGTGCATAAAGAAAAATAGGTATACTGTGAAAAACAAAATACTGCATTTTCTTTGGAATTTTTTTTTTTGCCAAAAAATTGCCAATAAAATTCAGTAGTCTATAACAAATTATACAATGAAGAAAATGTTGTCAAAATTGGTATTTTCATTAATAAATTTCACCCACCTGTATATTGTTTTTAATTGAAATATTGAATATGGATCTTAAAATATTTCTTTCTCTTGAACAATACTTTAAGATTTACTGGTATTATGGTTATAGTTAAATTGTCAGTAGGGGCAACAATACTCATATAATGTTTATTCTTAAAATAACTGAATTGGAAGCCTGGCTTTATGGACTGGCAGGGAGAGAGGAGAAGGCTCTGTGTGAGGGGTGAGCACACCCATGCGTCAGCTCTACTTGTTCAAGTGGCACCACTCGCACAAACAGAGCTATGTGTGTGTATGCTCACCTGCTGTGTGCATAGACACTTGGTTCTGAACAGGCTGCGGCCTGGTAGTGGGCTGCAGCCTGGTAATTGGGGACCCCTGTTCTATCCATCCCCCTGCTCAAGCAGGAAACCCATTTCACAGAAACGACTGTTCAGTTTCTTTTTAAAAATCTCCAACAATAGAACACGTAGGGACATTGTGTAATTTAGAAAAGCTTTCTCAGCTCTGAAAATATACCAGACTTCTGACTTCTAAAGGCACAGCCTAGACTGAACTACAAGTTAAGCAATCACTATGGAACAATCTATATGTATACCAATGTCATGCAATCTTTTTATCATTTGGGGTTGTACCCTGGGCCATATTTATTTATATTCATTTTCCTTATAGCCAAACTGGGAAATTATACCATTGTTATTTTTCTATTTGATTTTTGTGAGGGAGTGTCCTGGAGAAGAAATGGAGGAATGTGGAAACACTGGAAAATTATCTACCTTTCTATGGACAAACCCATAAAAATTGACTGGCTGATGCCTGACTAAATGTATGTAAAAAGTAACTAAAGAACCATAGCCTATGGCAGGGGTCTTCAAACTTGGCCCTTTTAGACTTGTGGACTTCAACTCTCAGAGTTCCTTAGCCAGCATGCCTGGCTGAGGAATTCTGGGAGTTGAAGTCCACAAGTCATAAAAGGGCCAAGTTTGAAGACCTTTGGCTTATGGGGTTGGGAATTACCTTTTTTGTAACCCTGCTTGAGTGCTCCAAGAAAGTCCTGGTTACTTTTTTCCTTTCCTCACATTATGTTCTATGGTGATTTTCAACTCTCATGTTGATCCCAAGATAACTAACTCCCTTTCTCAAATTCCAGTTCTCAGCAACATTTTGGCTGCACATATCCATATGAACACCAGATGGCAACATAGAAATATGAAATCATTAATTCTTTGTTGCCATCTACTGATCATTAAATAGTTGACAAGTTCACAATTTCCAGGATTAAAAAAAAGAGAGTATTCAATTGGTTGATAATGCCAAAGAAATGATGGGATAACCACAGTATTATGATGGGGTAACCAGAATATTATGCATGCCCACCCGGAGGAGACTTTGTAAGAGATAGATGAGGGACAGAGCTAGAATTGGGAACACCCCTTAGAATGTTATGTGTTACAACTACAATGTTAGCAGGGCAGGTAGGCCTATTCCAGATATGCTGGTAAATTATTACTTTTAAAAAAGAGAGTTATTTAATAATTTCCCGTGATTTTATTAGAAAAAAGTAGAACATTACATTTCAAAAATATGAGTGATATTGTAATTATTGAATGGAAATATGCTTTAAGGGAACATTCAGATGCCAGCTATTTATTACTGAATAAGTTATCTGCAGGCTCTGGTGTGTGGAATTGAGGAATGAAATAATTATTCCTGTAAAGAAACTGTAATACAGTATTAAGAGATTTAGTCATAAACATAATCAGTTAAGAAATATAAAGTACACAAATTCTTGTCAGATCAAAGATAGCTGACATATTTTTAACTTAAGTACCAAGTAAAACACAAACAAGTAAAAAACATTCTTCAGATAATTGGGGAGAAAAGGAGTAAAAAGTTTTGAAAAACTACAAGACAAAATCAAAAGTTTTAAAATTTAATCCAACATTTAGAGAGCTAACTGAATTTTGGTTTTTCTTAAAAAAAAAAAAGCTCAAGGCCTTTACTGTAAGAAAAAAAATTAATGGATCAGCACACAATTGAACAAAGAATTGCTATTTCAGTTGGTCACCTTTTTTCCACTGAGATCAAATTAATTATATACATTTGATGTAAGTAAGGAATTATAAGTTTTAACAGTTCTGATTTTATTTTCTAAACCCTGTTTTATACATCTTTGTATCAATGATTTTTCTGTTTATTTTTAATCTGTCCCATTTATGTTTTTATATGACGTTTGGGTAAATATTGAACTTTGCACATACATTTTAAGAATATTTCTAACAGCAGTTTGGAGGTTGCTGATATACAAGCAAACTAAGCTGTGCTGTTCTCCAGAGAGCATATTTCCTTAATTATATTTCCACTGTTCATGTGTTCTACAAAATGATTTCTTGTAAACATTAGTGCATAAAGCATCATAAGTAACTCCTTTAGTTAGCTCCATGTTTAAATACCAGGATAGCTGGTTCACAGCTCTTAGAACTTTAGAACAGATTGCTCCAGTGATCGAAACAACTTGCAGCCTTTGCTTGGAACATAATATAGCAAATGCACTTGCTGAGGTAGTCCAGTCAATCCTTGTCTTAGAAACCTTTCAGAATATTTCTGGAAGGGTGACATTACGAAGAAGCCATTGCTGTGAACGGCTACCATTACAATCCTTGATACTAGGTACCTGGCTGTCTTCTTCAGTGGCTTTATCCAGGCATTGGTTACTGTTCACATGCAACAGAATTAATTTCTTTATTGCATGTGTGGAGAAGAATGAAAGGAGACACAGAGAGAAAATGTGTTAACCCAACATTTCTAAATAAGACCAAATAATTAAGATACTGTTAAACACAAAACAGTGTCTTATGGTTAGACATTATGAAGCAATGGAGAATTATTGAAAACATTTTTCTATCAAGTTTGTTTTCTCCATAGTCATAGAACAGTCATGGAATGTTGACAAGATGGACAACTACCAGAAATTGATGAAGATAATAACAAATGATAAACTCCCAAGTCCCCTCAAGAGCTCTCAGGGAAAGTATTAACGACCAGGTGACTGCAAAGAAATACAATCCTTCCTCCGCCCCCCTCAATCTGGCCAGAACTATCCTTCCATCCCCCACCATTCAGTCTCAAGAGTCAGTACCTATCCTTCCCCCGCCATCAAAACTGATGAAGCTTCTTGGATGACAAGCAAAATTTTTTATTCTTCTTCCTCAAGGAAAAAACAGTCCAGTTGCCTTTTGAAACAATTATTACATGGATGACTGAGAATCTTCACAGACATAACCAATATGTGATGTTGGATAAGTCAGCAATCAAGCTGAGATAATTCAGCATTGTTTCTAAAAGAGAGCTAGAAGAAATAAAAGTTTGAAATCTTACCTTCATCTGAAAAAGAATGGTACAAGAGCTATCATACCATTTGGTATCATCTAGCCAGGGATAAGAAGGGTCTTTCATATGTAACACTTCAATGACTGAGTAAGTGAATGAGAGGTACTAATGTTGTGGAAACAAAACTTTTAAAATTTGCTGGTAGTCTTCTGGAATTATCAACTGGTGTACACTGAGTTTGCTGAATATAAGATTCCTAATTTTATATCATAGGACAAGCCTCTTAGATCCCATTAACTCATTAGGTCCACTAATGAAAGAAGATGGCAAGACTTTGGGCTCACTTCTTTATTAGTGACTAAATTAGGGAACAAAAAAATGCTCTGAATTTAGTACACTTGGTCTTCTGTAAGGCATTTTACAAAGTGGACCACAGCCTACTTCTTGGTAAGATAGAACAATGTAAAATAGATAGTACCACCACCAGATGGCTTGACAATTGACTGCAATTGCATTCAGCATGTAGATCTCAGCAGAACTACAGCTACATGGAGAGAAGCATGCAGTGGGGAACTTCAAGGTTCTGTCTTTGGCGCAGTGCTCTTCAATATCTTCATAAATGATTTAGATTAGGATTAGGAGAGCTCATTAAATTTGCAACAACTCCAAGCTGGGGGTAATTGCTAACACTTTGGAAGACAGATTCAAGATTCAGAAGGATCTTGACAGAATTGAGCATTGGGCCCTGTTCAAGATGCAGTTCAGTGGTGAAAAGTAAGGCAGGAAAAAAGAAATGCACATATATAGAATATGTAGTAACTGGCTCAATAGTTCCAATTGTGAGAGGGATCTAGTGGACTACCACTTAAGTATGAGGCAGCAAGTGCTGTAGCTGCCAGAAATGTCAATGCATTTTTAGGCTACATCAACAGAGGGATAGCATCAAGATCATGAGAAGCGATAGTACATTCTATACTGCACTAGTGAGGTTGCACTTGGAATACATGCATACAGTTTGGGTCACCATGATACAAAAAAGATGCTGAGACCCTAGAAAAAATGCAAAGAAAGCAACAAAGATGATAAGAGATCTGGAGATTAAATCTTATAATGAAGATTTAAGGAAACTAGATATATCTAGGCCACTGAAGAGAAGGATCAGAAGTGACATGAGGGGAAGTCACAGAGAAGGGGACTGACTTGTTCTGCAAAGCATCTGAGGACAGGACAAGAAGCAACAGTTGGAAGGTTATTACAGAGATATCATGCCTGGAACTAAGGAGAAATTTCCTGATGATGAGAATAATTAACAAATGGAACAGCTTGCTGTTGTGGATGCTCTAGCACTGAAGGTTTTCAAGAAAAGATTGGAGGACCATTTGACTGCGATAATATGAGGTCTCTTGCTTTGAGCATATAGGTTCCTGAGATCCCTTCCTGTCCTATGTTCTATATACATGAGATCAGAATTTCCATTGTTACAGTAACTTCTGTAAACCCTGTTGCCATTGTTAAGCAAAGACTGTGGACTATCAAGCAAGGACCTTACATGATCACCATTTATGTTTTCCTGCTGGCTTCCAACAAGCAAAGTCAATGGGAAACCTGGCTGGAAGTTGCAAATCCCAGTCATGACAAGCCCCTTTAGATTTCTTGCAAGCAGGCTGGCAAGCAAGTGAGTTTGGGTGAGCATGGTGGTTGAGTCCAATGGAGAGGCAGAAGTGCAAGTCCTATAGTCTGATATGTGTACGAGTGGATAGATGCTATAGCCCAGAGGGCAGGTGGGTAATGGATGCTAATGGGTTGCTACAAATGTGGGTGGACAGGCAGCCAGCTGCCTGGATCTTATACTCACCCTACCATCTGGGGGCTCCTCAGGAGAAAAAGTGACAAGAGGAAAAGCATCTTACAAGAGTGATTTGTAATCTACTTCTTCCCTGACTGTTTGTGGGAAGCCAGCAAGGAATGCTGTAAATGGCAATCATATGAAACTATGAAATAAATTGACAGAATGTCTTACATTAGTTTTCCTTCTATTTTCTATTTATAACCAGATATTCTCAAGAGTTGAGTTTGAGGCCATAAAGAAACGTACCACTGGATCATATTCCCAAAGTTGATTGCCTTTTAAATGATGGCATTTGAGCATTGTGACTGGACCATTAAGTTTGGAGACATCTAAGCACAGATCATCTGTTCGGATCTCCTTGTTAGCTGTGTATGAGAAAACCTTGAGAGAAAACCACATTTGATTACAGCAATGATACTTCATTACAAAATCTGAGTATAAAACCTCCTCCTATGAAATATTTGGAAAACACCAGTCAAATGAATCTTTTTTTTTGTAACCAATGGCATTTATGAAATTTCCAGTGGCAATAACGTAATATTTTCAAATTTCCCAAGTTTGTCTAGATTTACTTTTTCTTCTACTATATTAAAACTGTAATTCTATTAGCACAATTGTGCTGTTGTAAAGTATTGTATTATGTTTACTCACTCTGAACAAAAATAGTACATGTTACAAACTGTGTAAAGTGGAAATTTTTTTTTTATCAGTATCTGTAGACATCAGAGATGACAGTTACTACTAGAAAATGATTGCTCTTAATCGGGATTCATATAGTTGAAATCTGAACTGCATTTACTTATTTGATATGGTAAACTGATTTAAATATTAATGATGCAATAGTATATGATTGCAATGGGTGTATTTAAAATATTAAAAGTTGTTTCACACAAGATGGAGGCTTACATGGATTATCTTGCTGGAAATGCCACAAAAATATTGGCTAAAATGCTCAGTGTTTCCATATTCCATAAATCAGTCAGGGCTTCAAGACAGCACAACAATATTGCCAAATTAACTCTGGAAACAATTTGAATTACTTTGGGATGGACTCTTTAATCTATCTACTACCCTTGTGGAGATTTATATCAGTGACTTGCTTAAAGCTGATCAGATGCTGATTGTCCATGAAAACGGATTCATGATATTTCAACATAAGCTCCATTATTGATTATAATGAGAAAGGCCAATAAGAATAAAGATTTTAAATATATCTGTTAAATTATTTACTGTACATCATTACCTGATTACCACCCATTCCATGGCAATTAAAAATTCCAACTTTTTCATTTTCTTTTCGTGCCATATTATCTAGACATTGATTTGTTTCTGCATTTCGTATCTAAATAAAAGTAAAACAGACAGACAAATAGGTAAGATATACCAACACACACACCCTCACAAACCAGTTACATATTAACTAACTTGCACATCAGCCTTAGAAATTGTGAAGAAGGCCAATTTACCCATCTTTTCTTTAACTACTTGATGACAGGGTCATAAGTGATCTTGGTTTTGATCTTAAAGTTCACATAATCTGAGACGCATAATGCCAATATTTTGTTTAAAAATCTGGGTAGAATCTATTAGAGTCTTTTGCTTTTTCCTTGATATAGGGCAGTGAAGGCAAACCTTTTTAGAGACTGAGTGCCCAAACTGCAACCCAAACCCCATTTATTTATTGTCGGGTGCTGGATGGGCGTGGCCCACTGGGTAAGCGTGGCCTACTGGGTGGGTGAGGCTGGCATGGGTGTGGCCTACTGGGTGGGTGACGTCACTCACATCAGGGGCACTTGTGCAGGACTGGGGCAGATCTGAGGCTCTCTGGCGGAGGGGTGGGTGGGACTGGGGCGAGCGCCAGGACATGGTCCACTGGAGGAGCCTCACTGAGCCTCAGGCCATGCAGTGAACCCCTGGACAGTGGCACGGATGCCTGGAGCCCTGAGCAGTGGAGGTTAGGCACCCAGCCCAGCCTTTGAGCTCCCATGGCACCAGGATCCCATAGCCTTGCCTGCCCTAGCCGCACTTCCCTGAGAGGGTGCCCAGCTGCGCTTACCTCCTCTTCAAGGCTGCTGCTGCTGTGCTCCCTCTCCTTGGCCAGGTTGCTCATGGTGGGTGCAGGAGGGCAAAGTGCATGGATCAGAGGGAGACCCACTCCCTCTCCATGCGAGGAGACCTGGCTTTGTAACCAAAGCATCCTCAGCAATAGGATGGGAAATTACCAGGATATGGTGAAAGGGCAACAGGGCTGCTGGTGGCCAACTGCTAAGGCAGGATTTCCCTCAGACCCTCCCTCCCTCTCCTTCCTTCCCTGCCCCCCTCCTTTTCATTCCCATCTCCTTCTTTCCTTCTCTTTCTTTCTTCTTGTTTCTCTCCCCTCCTTCCCTCCCTCTGTGTCCAGGAAGGAATGAGGGGAGGGGGAGAGGTTGGCAGCGCCTCTCAAAGAGTAAGAGATTTGGAAGAGACCTTTGAGGTCTTTTGTCCAAGCCCCTGCTCAAGCAGGGGATGGATACCATTCTAGACAATGGAATATCATGTCACCACCCCTAGTCCTTTTCACTAAGCTAGACACACCCAATTCCCACAAACATTTGTCATATGTTTTAGCCTCCAGCCCCCTAATCATCTATGTTTACCATCCAATTATACCAGATGGTCCCCCTGGTTTGGATTATAGAACAGTGGCCACAAGCAGAGCCTTCTCACAGACAGCACCCCAATTATAGAACTTTCTTCCAAGGAAAATCTGAACAGTGCACCCCTCACCCATTTAGAGGCAACTCCAAATATACTGTTCAGCCAGGCATATGTAGAACAACGCCACATTTTATGGTCAAACAGCACTAAGTAAATTACTATTAATATTTTTCTTTCTTAAAATACACACTTTTAATATTGTTTTAAGCAGTGCTGGTGATGCTTTACAATAGCTGTCTTTGAAAGTTTTTTTGTAAACCACTCTGGATTTCTTAGAAACATTTAATTTCGAATTAGATGTTGATTTAATAAATTAGGCAAAAGAAACACATGTTTAAATACATCTAAATCCCACAGACCTACTGCCTCCTAGGCGCATACTGCAGAGAAAATAAGGGATTGAATCTTAGCCAGCATAGACACAGGATTATGGGAACTGTGGTCCACGACACTCAAAAGACATTAGTTTGGGTAAAGCTGGATTAAATTATAAAAGAGCAGATGAGCGAAAGTAGAAGCAAGAAACACTTTCCATGCCTCTGACAAAATAATGGGGGGGGGGGGCTGACTCTTAATTTCCCATTTGATCCAAAGAGTTCTGTGATTTTAGGGAGGGGAGATGGCAAGAATTGACCAGAAAGCCAAACTGCAAATTTGCTCTCGCCTGCCTGCACACCACCTCCCCGACACAGCACATGGCTCCAAGCCATCTCCCCAGAAGTCCTTTACAGATAATTCCATATATTTCTTTCGGGGCTCTCACTTTTCTGAGAATTGTAATGGGACTAAACCAACCCCGCAAATGGCCTCACCTTGTTGCTGGCCTTCTGCAATCTGCCTGGCATCTAGTCTCGTCATCTTGCTTCTCTTTTTTTTTTAAAATCCTATTTATATCCTGCCCTTCTCCGAAGACTCAGGGAAGCTTACAATTTAAGCACAAACCAATGTGCTTAGCACATTGCTGCCGGTGGCCATGGCTTTCCCCGCACTGGTGGGGAAAGAGAAGCACTCACAGGCTGTGATGCCAGGCAGTAGGCCATGGAGGTGCTGGTGGCAGGGGCGGCGCTGACCTAAACTTTTTTTTTTTTAATACCATTTATATCCCGCTCTTTTCCGAAGACTCAGGGCGGCTTACAATCTAAGAAGCACAAACCAATGTGCTTAGCAATAGCCTTCATTCTATGTATATGCCTGCTTATTAGGGCTTTTGCCCCCCCCCCCCCCCCAGCGGCATTTTTACAAAGTCAGCTTATTGCCCCCAACAATCTGGGTCCTCATTTTACCTACCTCGGAAGGATGGAAGGCTGAGTCAACCTTGAGCCTGGTGGGACTCAAACCTGCACTAACTGCAGGCAGCTGGTGTTACTTAAGGAGGCATTAGCCCACTGCTCCACCAAGGAGCAGCCATCCAGAACGTGGTCAGTTTTAGATTTTGTTTTAGAGGCTCAGGACCGCCCTAGAGGGGGATCGAAAGAAGGGGCCCAGCCCACCCACCGCCTGGCCTATGGGATGAAAGGCAGGTAGATGGGAAAGCACAGAGGCACAAGCCACATGGTAGGGCTGGAGAGGGGAACACAGCATTCATGCCGGATAGAGACACAGCTTGGAAGTGCTCACACACACACACACACACACACACACACACACACACCCTTCCTGCTTTCTCCTCCTTCTCACCCTTTCTCTCCACCCACATGTTGCCGGCCACCAGCAGTTCCAGGTTGTAACTCTGCATGACTGCTGATTCCCTGCTCCAACCCTACAACGTGGCGGAGAGTGCGAATGGGAGCTGGCTGATGCTTGGTTTGTGCCACTGCACACTCCCATCTCTGCGCCTTTCATCCCACAGGCCTGGCGTGCACTGTGGTGCTAGGCTTACAGAACACCAAGGCCCAAACAAGGAAAGGCGCAGTGCAGCAGAACAGGATGAGGAGAGGGAATGGCCAGGTGTGACAGGCGAAGCTGGGAGGGGTGGGGCGAGGTGGGGTGAGGCAAATGAGCTGCTGCAGCTGCTGCTGCAAACCATCAGGCCCCGAGCGCTCACTGTTTCCTGTGCATGCCCCGGGGGGGCGCCCAGCCGGGTTGGGGTGAGCCAGGGCTGGGGCAGCGGGGGCTGATCCCTTACCATTTCTGGGACAGTCCCAAATTTGGGGGAGGCGAGGGCATCTGGATGGAGATGGGGGCAGCAACCTTACCCTGCACGACTTTGGCAAGTGTCTGACAGGAGGAGGGAAGCAATAGGCCCCGCCCCACCCCTGCTCCCCCCACCTTCCCACAGCACCTTTTTTCCAGCTCCAATGTGTCACTTCCGCTGCTGCTGTGTGGGACTGAAAATAAAGTTCAATCAAGCAACTCCAACTTTGCGAGATCTTTTTTTTTCCCGTGAGAAGTTGAAATTGATTGATTGAACCTTTTTTTTTTTTGCACACGGTGGCGAAGGCCTAGGATTGGGGCAACGGCACGCGTGCCCACAGAGAGGGCTCTGTGTGCCATCTGTGGCACATGTGCCATAGATTTGCCACCACGGATATAAGGCAATATAGTTTCCACAGAAGCTAGCTTTCTGATAAATTAGCAGTGTCTTTTGATTCTACAAGATATATGAAAGACAGGAAAAACATAATTTTACTCATTGCTCAGCCTTTTTTTTTACAAAAAATAAAAATATTGTTTTGGTTTACTATTTGTATTTAGTTAGCTTTTGTAATGCTTTGTATCTGTTTTTATTAATGCTATATATGTTGTAATTGTATGTTAAATTATATTTTGTATATTAATTTTTCAAACCGCATTAAATGAAACTAAGTTTGAGAATACAAACATTTTCTATTTTTGTTTATAATTTGTAATTATTTGTATTTAAAAATGTTTTGCTGTGACAAAATATCTATCAATGGCATGATGTAAACTTGGACATCTTTAGTACTTAGAAATAAATGCTTTGTTCTTTTTCTGTTCTTTTATATTTTTATCTTACAATAAAATGAAATATAAAGAAAGTAAATTTTGAAAGCTTAAAGGTAAAGGTAAAGGTTCCCCCGCACATGCATGCTAGTTGTTTCCAACTCTAGGGGCCGTGCTCATCTCCGTTTCAAAGCCGAAGAGCCAGCGCTTGTCCGAGGACATCTCTGTGGTCATGTGGCCGGCATGACTAGACGCCAAAGGCGCACGGAGCGCTGTTACCTTCCCACCGTAGTGGTTACTAATTTTCTACTTGCATTTTTACGTGCTTTCAAACTGCTAGATTGGCAGAAGCTGGGATGAGTAACAGGTGCTCACTCTGCTACACAGCACTCGGGATTCGACCCACCAAACTGCCGACCATCTGATCGACAAGCTCAGCGTCCTAACCCACTGAGCCACCATGTCCCTTTTTGAAAGCTTACTTCAAAGCTAATATAAAAATGGTTATATAGTCCTATATGCTCCTATTACAGATAGATTTTCGCACCAAGGAAAAACTGTGTCTTAATCCCACTGTTCCAGATGTTATGATTTTCCACATGAAAAAGCCTAGGAGTTTGGTTATGACACAATTATTTTATAAACATTATATCAGATATAGGCAATTAATTTTTGCAATGGGCCACATGTGAAAGAGACTGCTGTGGAGGGCCACTGCCCTACCACCCTGTCACTGCCAATGCTCTGTCTGCCATAGTTGCTGTTGAATGCGCTAGGACCGCCTGTGGGACGAATGTAGTCTAGAGGCCATAAAATGCCCAGATCTCCAGTATATGATGCTGTACATAAAATTGTTACCTCTCCCAAAGAGAAATAGTGTCGTGGTATTTGGGAATCGGGATAAACATTCTCTAAATACCAGGAAAAAGGTTTGCACTGTAGCTTCTGTCTTAGTCCAAGTCGTGAAGAAATGTCTCCATAATCCACCTTTGTAACTCCTTTAAAGAAGTATATATTACTGTTAAAGTCTGCCAGAGAACCACCATATTATTTTTTCTTTTGTACAGTTTTAGTAAAATATAAATACAGTGTAAATCATATTACTTCAAAACACCAATCTTTACAGATAATCTTTAAAAAAGGACTCTGAAAAATTATAATAAATGGGATTTTAAACTGAATATTAGGCATGGATACAAATTTGGCTTAAAAAGTAATTCTATAATCAGCCTGTCAGCCCTGCCCCAGCTGGCTCTCTAGGAAAGAAAAACGCCTGACTCCATCTGAAGGTTTCAAGGATTTTTTACTAGAGACAACTGGATGCAGCGAAAGCAAGGCTAAATCTGAAGAAAACCCACACAAATTGCTACATTGTTCCAAACCTTTATTCCTCCCCTCTTTAACTAGTTCATCAGTGACCAATAGGATGGTAGCTGGATATTTTAAGAACAGGACATTTCAAGAAGTAGTTCCATTTCCAGGTCCTAGGTATCCAAAATTGGCTCAGACCTCTGCTTCCTATTTGCAATAGTCTCTCCCCCCCTGCCCCATTTACAACCGGGCCCCCTTACCCCCCCCCCACCCCCTCCCTTTCCAGATTATGACAGGCTGCAACACAAGTGATGGGGAAGGCAGCATGACATGCTGTCCCTTTTCCCAGGGACATTAGTCCTGAAAAGAGAAAGAAAGAGAGTGTTTATGCAGATATTGGTTATGGAATCTCTTGAGTAGTCTGGGAGCAGGCACATGCCATGCATCTACCCACTCTATTTCAAAAAGGGGAAAATGTTTCCAGGCTATTAAGTATCGAACTTTTCCTCTGTGCTTCGGGGCGTCAAGAATATTTTTCAACTTCAAAATGCTGTTCCTCTTCCATCAGGATGGGGTTGGGGATGCTCCTGGCTCTGGCCACAGGAAAAAGGTTAGTGCCAGTTTCAACAAGCTGCAATGAAATATTAAAAGGATTTGTCCTAGGTCTTTGAGAAGTGTTAGCTGTACTGTAACAGGGTTGATGATTTTACAAATGGGAAAAGGGCCAATGCATTTGGGCTCCAGTTTTCTGGACCTGTCTAGATTGGAGGTATTTAGTGGAAAGGCAGATAGACTGTCTCTAATTTTGAAATCCTTTGATTTAGTACATTTTTTGTCAGCAGTATTGTGTGTACAACGTGTGTCATCTAGCACTCTATGGACCATGGGTCAGGTGTTTTGTAGTTGAGTGATCCAAACAGCCAATGAGGTGGTCTGGGATGTATTTTAGGGTAGCTCCAGCAGGGCCACAAATTCTTGTCCCATAGGCACTTTAAAATGGATGAAACCAGTGTTACTATGCAGGGAGGTATTATATGCTACTTCTGCAAATGGGAGGAGATCCGACCAACTGTCCTGCTGGTAATTAATACAATATCTTAAATATAACCCTGTTAGTCTGTTCACAGGCTCCATTGGTCTGTGGATGATGGGAACTGCTGAGTCCCTACTTGATGCCTAATAATTTTAAAAATGCATACCAAAATAGTGAAATGAATTGAACTCCCTGGTCTGAGATTATGTACTCTGGTGCCCCATGTAGCCTGTAGATGTGCTATACAAAGAGCTTAGCTAGAATGAGGGCTGAGAGGATCTTTTAGCAGGTATGAAGTGCATCTGTTTGGAAAACAGGTATGTCATGATTCAAATAATGGAGTTTCCTGAGCTTTCAGGAAGCTCAACAATGAATTCCATAGACATTTCCTTCCAAGGAGCCTGAGGTCTTGACACAGGCTGTAGCAGTTCTGGCACTTTTCCTGGATGTTGTTTTGCTGTTGCTCATACTGGGCAACTAGCCACATACGCCACAATGTTTTTTTTTAGGGATAGCCACCAGAATTGGTGTTTTATCAGGTGCAGGGTTTTCATGAACTCAAAATGTCCTATTGTTTTTGAGTCACGATTCTTTTCCAGGACCAGTCTGCTGGCTTTTTTGGGACATATAGTTTTCCTCCAATCCATGCACATGCTTCATGCAAAGTGAAGTCATTCTTATGGTTGTTAAACCAGTCATCATCTTTTAAGGCTGATTTCAGCACTTAAATTACTTAGTTGGTTGTGGGCTTAGGCTGCTTTTCTTGAGCTCTTGTAACAACTGGAGCAGCTATTTGCCATGAGGAGATAACTGCGCGAACAAGTTCTAGGTTATTGTGGCATTCTAGATAAGCGTCTGCCAAAAAATTACAGTCCCCTGGGATATAGCATAAAGGGGAAATTGAAAGTTAAGAACTGTGCCCAGTGGACCAGTTTGGGGGACAGTTTCCTAGGAGTTTTTACGGTCTCTTAGTTTTTATGGTTTGTCCAGACTCAAAAGGCACTTTTGCTTCCCTTTAGGAAGTGTCTCCAGATCAGGAGTGCCCATTGCACCATGTAAGCTTCCTGTTCCCATACTGCCCATTGCTGCTCTGTTTCTTTGAGTTTCTTTGTACACACAGGGTTTTAAAGCTCTCTGTTCATTTTTTTGTAGTAATAAGCCCTCATGGCTACATTGGTAGCATCTGCTTGGATGATGAAAAGGGCATTTGGATTGGGGTGCTGACGCACCAGTTCGGTGGCAAACAGTTGCTTTAATATCTCAAATGCAGCCTCGCACTCCATAGACCATTTTAAAGGTTGGCTGAGTTTAGGTTTCCCCTCCCTTTTCGTTTTTAGCAAGTTTGTAATGGGTAGAGCTATTTGTGCAAAAGAAGATATGAACTGATGATAGAAATTCACAAACCCCAAGACACTTTGAAGATGCTTTTGGGTCCAGTCAAGGACCACGTGAACCTTTTCAGAGTTCATTTCTATGCCATCATGGGATATATATGATAACAGAAATAGTCAATTCTGTCTTTGTAGAATTCACATTTGGAAAGCTTAGCATATAGTTGGGCAGCATGGACTTTTCTTAGCACTGCTCACACCAATTTCACATGCTCTGTCAGGGTGTCAGTATAAATCAGAATGTTGTCAAAGTACACTAGGATCTCCTTGTATAGATGTTCATCCAGGATTTCATTTATCAGGGAGCGTCCTGGAGCCCAAAGGGGAAGATCCAGAACTGGAAACATCCCAGAGACAGTTAAATGCAGTTTTTCATTCATCCCCTTCTTTAATTCTCACTCTGTAATAGGCTTCCCACAAGTTCAATTTAGTGAAGAAGGTCTCACCCTCTGGGTTGGCTAGCCCACAATTGTGGAGCTCAGCAGCTTGGGCAGCCACCTGTTGGAGTGTGGGTTCTGGTGCTTGGATTTGGGCTCCTGGCAGCCCCACCCCCCACTGCAGGAGCCATCATCACTCCATTCCCTCCTTGATCTCTCGACGCTGGAACAGCCTGCAAGGAAATGCGAACCAGGGCTTCTTGGACCGAAAAGATGTCTACAGTCACATTCAATGCTTCCATGGCTTGCTCAATCAGCATGCCATCAAGGTCTGAGTCACTGGGCCCCTTCATCTTCAAGCTCCATGCCCAATTCTCTTCAGTGGGTTCCTTTACCACCACCACCCCGGTGAGGGTCACTCCAGAGAATCTCGTCCCATTCTTCTTTCCAGCCGATGCCCATTGACCACCTGGGTTTCAGTTGCTCGTCACTAGCCTCCACCTCTTCTGCCCATTCCAAGGGTCTGCCTGGCCATGGGGCCTGGCATTTCCTTCTCCTCAGGCATCCTCCTCCTCTTAGTCACTCACATGAGACGACATTTATGGCATAGTCCCCACGGTAGCTTGGTGACTCCAGATTGACCATTTTTGCAGATCTGGCCTAATGTCAGCCTTGCCGCAGCTGACTTCTAGGAAATAAAAATAAAAAACCTTCCATCTGAAGGTTTCAGGGATCTTTTACTAGAGACAACTAACTGTATGCAGTGAAAGCAAGGCCAAATCTGAAGAAAACCCACACAAATTTCTAGGATGGTAGCTGGATATTTTGAGAACAGGACACTTCAGAAAGCAGTTAACATTCCATTCCCAGGTCTGGATGAAACTGGTTCACACCTCTGTTTCCTGTTCTCACAGGTCTCCCCCCCTTTCCGCCCTTTTATAACAGGCCCTCTTATCACTAATATCCCCCTCCCTCTTTGGCTTGTTGCAGGCTGCAGCGCAAGTGATGGGGAGAGCAGTCTGACACAGCCATTTTGATTTAAAAATAGCTAGGACGTTCCCTGATTTGACTTAGAACTTCAATCCAAATATTTTGGAATTCAACTCCTTGTATATTAATTAGCTACTAAAATTAGATGAAAGTGCAGAAAGTGACATTCTTTAAAAAGATTAAGTATACAGAATGTCAGACACATAACAAAAGGGAATATAAGGGATCTTTAAATTGTATTATTTAGTTAAGAAGATAATTAAATTTATAGGCAATGTTTCTTACTTTTTTATATTGTTAGGTTGGAACTTTTTTGTGCAAGAAAAGTTTCTCTAACTTGGACATTTGCATAAAGTGATTACAGATAGTCTTCAACTTATGACCACATTGGAGACTCACATTATATTTGCAAGTGGTGATGGTTATTAAATGAGATTGTCTTGTTAAATAACCCTCTGTCCCTGCTCTCACTGATGCATTTGTTAAACAACTGTGCAGGTTTTTAGAAGGAGCATAGGGTGTCCTGGGAGGCCTAGCACAGGCCCAGGCCCACTTGTCATGGGCTTCCCAAGGACTCCCACATCCTAAGACACCCATGCTCTGCTTATCAACCCTCGGGATCCCTATAGCTCTTGGACCTGCTTTTCCCCAAATGGATCCCTGCTGGCCTTTTCCCTTCACTGGGTCCCACAAGCCTCAAACATGCTTCCCATTCCCCTGTGCCCCACACCTTCCTCCTCAATTACCTTTCAAAAATCTTTGGGGCTCAGGAAGTTGGGATAGAGAAGGAGGACAGGGCACTCTATTGTTGGGCTGCATGTCCAATCCTACAAGCAACTCTAGTTTTCTAAGCAACTATTTTCAGAATTGCGCTGTACAGCCCAGCAACATAGCAGCATGCTTTACTTTGCATTTCTCTGATAAACAAAGCAAAGTAGTACAATCCCAGAAGGGACCACTCAGAAAAATGGCAGCTAATTCTAGGATCATGTCATGTTGCTCAGCAAGAGTGCGGTCTGTCCTCCTACCTTACCCTGGCCTCCTGAGCCTGAGATCTTTGCAAAGTGAGAAGGAGTGTGTGGGGTTTGATGGGATGGAAAGCAGGCTCAAGGCCTGAGGGGACCCAGGGGAGAGATGGAGGCAGGAGAGAGGCGGGGGCGGGGGAACTGTAATGTCCCTGCAGTCAAGTAAGAGCAAACAATTGGGGGAGCATAGCAACAGCTGTAATTTTCAGACCAAGTCATAAGTAGTTTTTTTGGGGGGGCTCACTGTAACTTTGAACGGTTGCTGAGTGATCTATTGTAAGTCAACTACCTACTGTATGTCTCCACATGTTATTATGTAGCTACATGCAGACTAGAAGTACAGAGACCAGAGGTATAGAAGTACAAACAAAAAAATGAGAACAGAATTACAGATATGTGTGCAGAGAAAATCTATTTAGGCTCCTATCCCCTTGTGAAGAGAGAAGTTGGACAAAGACAGACTTTTTGGTTGTGGCCCCAGTTTTATGGAATGTGCCTTATTCTCTCCCATCTGATATTTTGGAACATAGCGAAGATTCTTTTTCAGTAGAGCCCAGGTAGCATTAAAATTGTTGGGATTGCACTTATATTTCAGAATTCTTTGATAATTATGTTGATGTTTTTAAGTTGTTAAGGAATATGAATGGGCAATATTAACATTATTTTGACTAAGTAATATTAAGTAATATCTCACGCACACATAGACACGTGTGGGTGTATAAACTATTGTGTGTTTGTGCATGCATAATATACATACAACAGTATATATGTACCGTTAATATTAAAACATAGTTGTATAATAAAGTAATAGTATTATGAAAGTGATATTTCAGTGCAGGAAATAAAGATATGCCAAACAAATGTTAGACCTTTAAAAGAAATATTACATTTTAAAACAGGTCTATTTCCAACTGCCATAATATACAATACATACATACATACACACATGCACATATACATACATATATACATGTTTATGCCAATAACTCATCAAGTCAATAGTACCATAATTTATTAATTTGACAAATGAAGAGGACTTAATGTAGTAGATATCAATTAGTATACTTGTATATTCAGAATAAGCTGCAAAAAGGCAAATTGGGTAATTAACCACCCTATCTGAGAGAAACTACTTTGCCAAGTGTTATTGAAGAAAATTTTACATATTACCCAAATAAGAACGAAAAATAACTGGAAACCCAAAATAAAATTACATCATATCGATATCAAGTTACATAGCTCAGTTTCAATTATTGGGATTTCTATGCTAAAGGTGCCTTGCTCACCTGGAGAAATTATGTAAAAAAAATTTTTGAACTCATCCATCCAAACTTCTGCAAGTCGCCTATTATTTTTATTAATAATCTGTCCAGTACCTCCTGGAAAAGTGTAAGGAGTGGCTTTTCGAAAAACATGTCCCACATGTGAACAAGTTACGATTTCCAAAGTCCCTCCACATTGCCAAATCTGAAAATGCCAAAAAACCATTATTAAAAATCATTTTAAATAATATAGTTCCTATCCAATTCAAAATAAAGTATAGTTGTATATTAAAACCTGACCTGTAGAGACTGAATTCTCAGGTGCTCCCTTTGTATCACTCCATTCTGGCATATGAACAAGGCTTATGTATGCCTTTAATAACACTGCAGAAACATTTATGTGAAAGTTCTTCTGTTTCTAGTGAAAAATGTACCCAAACACATGGAATTTAAAAGGATATTTCTTACTCTGAATGAAATCTCAAGGTTTTCTCCTCCCCATATATCCATTCCAGCATCATATGTTCCAATTTCTTGAAAATAATCTCTGTCTATGGAAAAGAGGCCTCCTGCCATTGTAGGTGTCCTAAAACAAGAATAAAATTTTCTGAGCAGAAATGTGATATTTATCAATGTTTAACAATGAACTCAAATGAGTCCAGTCAAAATGGAGATAAATCAGGCCACTAAGAAACAAGGAGACATTGGCCTATTCCAGAGCTTTGGGGATATTCACTACAACATTATTGTACAGCACAAACTTTTTTCATTACCCAAACTGGTTATTGAAAAGTCCTTTTTACTGCTTATCAGAGAGTCCTTATTTAAACTCCTGGTTTTCATTGAATAATGGCTTTGTGTGTTGTTACCAAAGAAAAACCACTGTTTCCCAATTTCGGGTGATATACTCAGATTCAGGAAGCCCTACTGTAGAGAGTAATAAAAATAACTTTGATGGAGATTACAAAAGCAACAAAGTGAAACACTGCTTAAATTAAAACAATAGGGGAGGATTATAAAAATGACGCAGACAATTCCCCCCCCCCCCAGCAATTCACATGAATGCAATACAGAGATGAGGGGAGGAATAATCAAACTTGCAAAATCTAAATAACCAATCTAAATATATTTTTTGGTCTCTTGTGGTATCTGCTTTCTAGGATTGACAATTATCATCCAATTTGTATTACTCCAAAATTAAAGCATATTTATAATGTTATAACTAAAATAATATAAAATAATTTTTTTCTTATTTAAGATACAAATAATTCAATAGGATTAACTTTTTTTAACCTTCTGGGTGTATTAAACTTTGTGGGGATGATTTTTATGAAGTTTTTACAAAAAAGGTTAGCAAAACAGCTAAATTCTGAGCTATTCGTAGATTCCAATTCCAGCCTGCCTCTTCTATTAATTGGACTATAATGATTCTGAAAATCAGAAACAGCAATAATGCCTATTTTAAAAAAAGAAAAGAGATTTTCTAGATAATTATTGTTTAATAATTTATTAAGGATAATCAACAAACTTTAAATGTGCTTTGAGATTCTTTGCCACTTATTGCAAGGATGAAGAATTAGAAAAATATGAAAAAACAAGAGTTTTGAATTCTCAAATTGAGAAACCCAAAAATATAAAATATCTTGGAATATTTTTTCAAGCTTCCAGTGGGAAAAATGCTTATACTATGTAATTCAGAAAATCATTTTTTTATTAAGAGTGCTTTATCTATTTCTGCTACCTTAAAGCTATTTTCTGCTAAAGAATGCTCCCAGTTAGGTTCTAATGGTTACTATAGGCACTCCTTGACTTATGATTACAATTGGATCAGAATTTCCACTGCTAAGCAAGGCAGTTTTATTTATTTATCTATTAAAATTTATATGCTGCCCATCTCATATCCAGAGACTCCAAGTGGCTCAAGCAATTCTTGTTAAATAAATAGTGTTCAATTTTACTTTATTTTTTGCTATGTTGCTAAGCAATGCATTGCAGTTGTCAAGTTATGGTCATTGTAATGTGCCCACGATAAGAAATTGGGCAGTAGGCAGTCTACCTGGTTTAAGACCAGCCACAGAACTATTGCAGCTATCCCCATTACCTATCTGAGCACTCTTAGCAAGCATAAAGCTGTTGCAGCCCTAGAATACCAGGTCTTCTCCTTACTCCATCAGGCCCAGAAGGCCTTAGTCAGTTATAGGGGCCAGCAGCATTAAATTGCTTCACTTACCTTTTGTATTTTATTGAACTTCTGACAGGCACATCCAGACAATGTGAGGTGCAGCCTTTCTATAGAGTCCACTTAAAGACACTTGTCTTTAAGCAAGCGTCATTTTCACAATTGTTCAAAGATTCCTCATGCAATTTGGAGGAGCCTTCCAAACAACTGCAAGAATTGGCACTCGCTTGCAGAACAGTACAAGGCAGCCTCTGTAAGAAGACCATGCTTCACGTCAGCTGGGCACACCTGCCAGCAGCTGCAGAAAAACATAAAGGTAGGTAGAATACTTCATGCATACTGCTGGGCCTTTAACCATCTGAGGCCTCCTGGACACGAAGTGGGAAGCAAACCAGTTTCCTGGATGTGGTGGGATGGGAAGAAGGCCTGGGCTTTCTGGCCCATGGCAGGTTTCCCCAGACTCATGGGGTGGGGAAGGCCTTGACCACATACTGCTAGGCCTCCCCCAACCCCATAAAGAAGCCCATACTCTGCTTAACAACCTGTGTGATTCCTTAACAACCAGGAGAGCCACGATTGCTGTTGTTCGCAAAAAGGTCATGTTACATCCTGCTTAATGACTGCTTTGCTCAATAACCAAAAATTTCAGATTCAGTTGTGGTTGTATGTTGAAAACTACCTGTAAATTCCATCACAAAGGGCTGTAATGTTAAGCCAGGGCAATGTTTTACCAACTGCAGGTATTAAAAGATACCCTATGCTACCCATTTACGCCCTCAGAGCAAAGGCAATGTAAAATTACTGGTCATACTTCATGAAATTATACTCATTTACTCTCCCATAGCAATACTCTGTATGTATGAATTCTTATTACGGTACAAACCTATCTCCCTACCACTCCAATGTTGCCAAATTCTATTATAGTGTTATTAAAAATAGGCAAGAGATGACATTCTCCAACAGTTGACATTTGTTGACTGAAACAAAAACTTTCAGTGACAGGATGCAAAAACCCTTACTGTTAACATATTAACTACATCTAACAGCTCTATATTTAGAATTTTAAATAATAGAATATAATTGTTTAGTTTTTGGTTATGGATATAGCTTTAAACCACACAATGATTCCCAGGTTTTAGATTATTTTTAATTCAAGTTTTAGATTGTCTTAGCTTTTTTCGCCCTTTTATTCATACATGTCTAATTCTTGGAGACTGCTTGGACAAGTCCCTACAGCAGACATGTCAAACACAAGGCCCGCGGGCCACAAACGGCCCGCCACATGATTGAATCCGGCCCGCACAACTCTCCTGGAAATTACAAAGATCCGGCCCCCACCACCTTGGTGCCGGCCCGGCTGAGCACTTGCTCAGTAGGAGGCAAGTGCACGTGGGCTGGTGGAGCCCAGCACCATTTGCAGCTGTTAGTCTCCAGGTAGGTAGGAGGGAGTGAGGTAGGATAGGGGGGAAGGGAGCAACACCCAGCCGGTGAGGGGGAGAAGTGCCCAGGCAGGAAGATAGACTTGAGGCAGCCAGAGAAAGAGCCGCAGATGGCTCCTCTGCCGGGCTGGCTGGAAAAGCTGGAACGGATCTCCCATTTGGTCTGCACAGGGAAAGCAGGACCAACTGGAGGAGAAGCTCCAGCCGGAGGTAGAGTGTGATTTTTTACAGGCTGGGTCTGGGTGGTATAGTAGAGCTGAGCACTAAAAACTGTTTTTGCCACCCTGCCTGCCCCTCAGGGACACTACTGCCAAGTTTCTTTCAGCAGGAGTCATGCTGGGGCATACCCAGATGCTCCTTTGCGCCTCAACTGTTCCAGAGTAGGTGCCACCCTTGGCTCTGTGAACACCACAGCCCTGGGCCTTGGTGGCCTGGGAATGTCTCCAGATTTGTGTGGAGGAGAAAATGTGCTGTCAGTTTCAAAGTCTCCTTGTGCCCTTCAGTGCAAGCAGGCCTGGGGCTGCGGAGAGTTGGGAGGGTGAGGCAGAATGCTGGGCAGCCCTTTGGAGCCACAAGAGTGAGGCAGCAGCCACGCTCCTGCAATTTTGGGCAGTGCCCAGACTGGCTCCATCCCTCTGTCCTGGAGTTGCTCCCCCCCACATGTTCCCAGCCTGGATCACATGCCGCTGGCCTCCTTTTCCACGGGCCATCCCTGCCAGTGCCCCCATGAGCCCCATCCCCTTGCCCCCTAGGTCCCCAAACCACATTATGCTCAGTCTGATTCTTGGTGGAAAATATGTTGAAATCAATGGAGGGATGTTTTGGGTCTCCCCCAAAGGACAGACTGACAGACCTTGAAAGAACTAACCAGCATTGCTTGCAAAAGCTAAATTTTGGATGGATATTTCAGGGATTTTGAACTCTATTTCTGGGCTTCATGGACATAGGAGAGTTGTTGGGAAAAAATGGAGCAAGTGGTTCCTTGTTTCCTATTTGGGAAAGCTTGATTTCTCCCCCCCTCCTTGCAATGAGAGACTGGAAGGCAGCTCTGAAAATATCAGAATCTGATCAGAAATGGAGGCTGAGTAGTCCTTGTGGCTGCTAGACCAGCTTCTGAGTGATGGTGGATTGCTGATTTTTTCCTCCATCCATGGATGAGTGGAAATGGGGATTCCCTTTCAAGAAGGGCCAGCCTCCCTCATGCAGGACTGGGAAGTGCTGCTCCCTGCCTCCTCTTGCTCTCCAGAGATCTGTCAAGGCAGAAGAAGGTTCTCTCTCTCCCTCCCCCCCCCCTCTCTCTCTCAGCTTGGAGACTAGGAGGCTATCTACATCTGAGCTAACAAACTACCAATCATGCCTAGGCTTGGGAAGAAGGCCCTTTCCATCCTCTGCACATGCTTGGCTGCAGATGTTTGGGGAGGGGAAAAGCTTGTGGGGCAATGAGATTTCCCCACATGAAATTAGCTGGTGCAACTTGTTCTCTCCTGACCCAGGCATTTCGAGTAAGCTGTGCTGAGTGAGCAGCATTGAGCTGGCCATGCCCACCCGGCCACGCCCACTTGGTCACACCCACCCGGCCCCCCAAGGGCAACCATAATGCTGATGTGGCCCTCAATGAAATTGAGTTTGACACCCCTGCCCTACAGTTTTCTTGGCATGATTTTTTCAGAAGAGGCTGCCATTCCTTTCTTCCTAAGAGGAGAGAAAGTGGCTAGTCCAACTGGCTTTGTGCCTCATGATTCTAGTCTAATGCCTTAACCATTACCCCAAACTGGCTTCTCCTTTTTAACTTAGTATTAAATATATTAGGACAGCATACGCCCAGGCACAGAAAGTCATCAAAATGGATGGTGCTTTAAGGTGCTACTGTTTACTGAATTTTTATGCTGATCTTTGACTGAAATAAATATGATACCAATATTGAGCCAAGACACATTAAGTTCAATCAGCTACACACAGACTGGTCTGGTTCCTGAAATGATTCCTTTATATTAAGCTATAGAAAAATATATGGGTTACAAAGATGCTATAAATCTGTTCATGTTAGGAACAATGTCTGTACAGATTGATTCTCATGCTATCTGTTTTAGGCACTATGCCAGATCTTTATTGCATACTTATTGATTTAAATATTAACGTCAACTTTCAGGACAAAATTCTTCTCAATATGTCCTTAATAAATAGCGTAAAAGAAATCAATAAAACACTTATAAGTCAAAAAGTTAAAAATCCCCTATTTCATTTTATAGCTGTGGGATCTATGTGTAGTGTCTAACAAACAAAAGGACTAGGTATGAATGATAACATTCTTCCAATTCTTGAGGGCTCTCACAAAGAAGAATGGGTCAACCTATTCTCCCAAGCAACTGAGGATAGTATAAGAGGTAATAAGTAACAGATTTTTAAAGAAAGATCCAACCTGTAATTAAGGAGAGATTTCCTGACAGCGAGAACAATGGAACAGGTCAGTGGAATGGCTTGTCCCCAGAAGCTGTTAGTACTCCTTCACTGGAGGTTTTGAAAAAGAGGCTGGACTATCATTTGTCTGGAAGGGTATAGGGCTCCTGTTCAAGAAGGAGACTGGACTAGAAGACCTCCAAGATCTCTTCCAACCTGGTTATTCTATGTTCTAATTCAGTAAGAGACTTCAGAGAACATTTGTCTTAGAACTTTCTTAAAAGTTATCAGTGATAGGGCATTAATGAACTTCAATGATATCTAACTTT
Source organism: Daboia siamensis (assembly GCA_024449315.1). Lineage (NCBI taxonomy): Eukaryota > Metazoa > Chordata > Lepidosauria > Squamata > Viperidae > Daboia > Daboia siamensis. The sequence goes on along the minus strand of JAKJMR010017377.1, from coordinate 372,443 downwards.
CATATGTGTCTTTCAGTGCCTTTCATGTTCTCTTTCTTTCCATCCACTCTGTTGGCACTATATTTCCTAATTCTTATAGAGTTTGTACTTTCTATTCCTGCAGTTATTCTAATTTCACTCTTTTTTTCAAGGTCTATTTTGTACCCAAATTCTCTTAAAACTATTATAAATTATCACCTACCACTTTATTTCAATCTTTAATCATAAATAATAAAATAAATTATTGATTCATTTATTTTCTATGTGTAAATAAAAGTTTGGTCGATCAATTATGGCACCAGACTAGCACCAGACTAGAAATCAGAAGACTGTGATTTCTAGATCTGCTTTAGACGTGAAGGCTGGATGGGTGACTCTGGATCAGTCATTCGCTCTTAGCCCAACTGACTCATAGGGTTTCTATTGTGGGGAGAATAAGAGGAGGAAGAAGTATTAGGTATGTTTGCCACCTTGGAGTTATTTATAAAAATACTTAAGGTAGAATAAAATAAAAATAGACATGTTTAACCAATTTTAACAAAAATCTGGGTGCTTAGATCTTCAAATGGCTCAGAGACATTTTCTACACTCCTACCTAAATTCCTATCTATTCATGTATGCAATTACAGAGTAACATTTTCCCCATATCACATAGATTCAGATTTTTTTTTAGTTTTTCCCAAACACATTTCTGATTCTTCTGTTATCAGCATACAGTTTTCACCAATTGAGTTTCTACTTCCATATGCCAGGAGAAAAAATGTAATGATACCAATTCCAACATGTTTTTGCATTTTCATTCATGATAAGCTGCATATTCATTTTAACATGTTTTCAGTTTCTTTCTACATTATTTTACTTTCACTCAGATCTATCACTTCTTCCTTTTTCTTATCTTCACAAATGCTTAATTTGCCTATTTCCTGTTTCTTTCATTTGTTATTTTTGCCATTTACCCCTCTTACATTTCAACTAGGATTTTTTTCATATGTTGTCATTAATAGATGATATCACAGGTACTGATCATATAACATTATGATCAATTAAGAGTTTTACATTACAGTAACGCTTTTTGGTAAAATAGAAAAGTTACTGACTAGTCATACTTGTATCTTATGTAGCATTCCCTGCAAATATTTTGGAAAAGTAATTACCAATGTGATCACATTTTGGCCAGTATGCCACAAATGTATTGAAACTTCATGTCACCCAAAAATATTCATACTACCCTATGCACGCCAAAATATCTAAATTAGAGATTATCTTGCAAGCCAACACTGTCCTGTTAACCTCAAGTTACAATTATTTTATAGATAGTCCTCCGGTTACAACCATTTCTACAGTGACAGTTAAAAGGTAATGAATGAATAGTAATTCCCACCAGTGTCTGAAGTTCCAGCCATTGTAGCTTTCCCTGTATTACATGATCAAAATTCAGATGCATGGCAATTGGCCTATATTTTTGACATTCCTTGCCACTCATTACCAACTCCTACTTCTCTTCCATCTCCCTCCATCTTTTCCCTTTTGCTCATTCTGCAATTTAACTTCTACCTCAGCTGCCCCCACTTGACTTTTGCTGCCCTCTTTCTCCTGTTTTTGATAAATTGTGCCCAGCAGAGGCAGCTGCTGACCCTTTGTAAGGACTTTCCAAAGTCTTGAAAAGCTGCAGTGAAGTATGTGAGGCCTTGGGGGGAGGCCACATGGAGGAGCCACAGGGATAGGCAGCAGCAATGGAATACAGGGTGGCCAAAGCAGCAGAAATGGCAGGGTGTGGGGGAGGTGATGGAAGAGGAATAAAAGTTGTGGGTAAGTATGATAGGGCAGAAGTCCTGGCCTAACAATCACAATTGGGACTATTGGAACTCCCACTACTAAATAATGCAGTCATGTGAAGTTTCACTAATGAACACTTTGCTTAGCAATGAAAGTTTAGTCCTAATTAGAGTCACAACCTGAGGACTACCTATTCCAAAAATATTTGAAACTTTTAATTATTTACATATTCATTATAACGTTCATATATTTATAAACGATCTTTTAAAACAAACTCATTTTAGCTCCCTATTCTCATCACTATATAGAAACACAAAGGCATTAATTATTGCAAATGTATTATTTGGTTTTAATACAGGAATTCTTGAGTATCTTGCAAGTCCATATAAATTTTATGAATAAATAACTTCTTAATTTGAAAATAAACCAACAACATCTGTTTTTTGCTATACTGTCTTCAAAAATATTCTGAATTGCATGGCGTTTGTCAGCTTTTCTCAACCAGCTAGGTGAGAAATTGACAGGAATAAATTTCCACAGCCATGATATGGAGATTATAGGGAAGCTGATGCAGAAGTCATAGAAAAGTTATGAAGCCATTACAAAACAATTCCAGTGACTTCCATGTATCAAATGCATAATTATGATAAACTTATGGTTCAAATTTTATTTACTTATTTGTCATATTCATACTGTCCATCTCATAAAACATGACTTATTGATTTAAACAGTGTAACAGTTTAAAGGTTATTATTTCTGAGTGGAGGAATAGTTTCCATCTTCCTCTGGTTTCGGAAATGGACTAGCAGTTTCAGACTGTTTGACTGTGATCTTCTGAGAAATATAATTCATTAATTCATTAATCACAGGGGCTTGTAATTATTTCTAAATCTCAAAGGAATATCCATCAAACTGAATATCTATTAAAGTATTCAGTTTAATTAAGAATCAGTTTTCTTTACCTAACTGGAAGAGTCCGATCACCTTTCCTTCTATCCATTTCTCTCTGAGGAACAGGATACCATCGGAAATTTAACTTCCAGTTGAATCCTCCATAAGTCATATCAGAGCCTGCCATATATTCAAATGTGTCATCACTGATTACATCAATGATAGGACAAACTACAGTTTTCCTAGAGAAATAAATGACATGGATTGTTATAGACAAAAAATAATAACAGTGCTTTGTGTTATTCACTGCGGGGAGCAATTATGCAGCTTATTATTAGTTGATTTTCATCCTACTTATTAAACATTGGAGACGAACTATAATGAGGACAAGCTTCATAATGAGCCCTATATGTCACTAAATCATCTGGACACTTGTTCAGATTCAGAAGTAGAGGATGAAATATTACAAAGATTATATCCAGTTGGCTTTAACAAACTAATATTCCACACAAAACATGTAAGATTCTTTGAAGCTCTACAGTTTTCAAAGTAAAATAGTAACAAACTACAGCATTAACATTTGATGGATCCATATTAAAGTCTTCTTCGCTTTAAAAAAGTATTTGTGTTTAAAAAAAAGACTGGGGAAAAGCAGTGATAGATGAAATTATAGGAATTTCAATCCATTATATACACACAACTCATTTAAATAAGGTTATGTTCTGTTGCTTATTTTTGTCAAAACATGCTCTATTGCACAACAAAACCCTCAAAAGGATCTGCAAACTTTAATCATTGTTTTGAAAGAGTATTGTTATAAACCCATTTAACTAAATTAATAAATATTAATCTTTTAACACATTTTATAAAATAACTACCTGTTAGCTTTAATCCGTACTAGCAGAGGCTCAAGCCAACCTACAGTGCATTCACAATGAGCATCTAAAAAGGTAATGACTTGGCCTTTGGAGGCAGCAGCTCCTTTCAATCTGGCTCTGATGAGTCCAGAACGCTGCTCCATTCGAATCACATACACTGGTATTCGTAATTTTTTCACAAAGTTCTCCAATGGTCTCTTCAAGAAGTCTGAAAAACAGTGTCAAACAAAAAGTGACTTAAAAGTTTCTTGCATATAAACCCTTAATTGTATTAGTCAAATTCGTAGGCTGACTTTGATCTAAATTACCTCTCAATTTGATCAGTGACAAGACAATTCAGCAGAGTTGTTGTTCCTTTTTTTTTTGGCAATTCTTTCTGAAGAAACAGAAAGTTTGACTCACCATGAAATTTTTTCTGGATGCAGAATATGCAAGTGATATAGTTAACAAGAAGTTAGAGCCTTTATAAGAAGCAGGAACTTGATATGCATAAAATAGACGAATATCCGCAAAAACAATATTTACCTAAACTTTCACAAGCTTAGAGACAACTTATGAATGAACCAGTAACTACTTTTGAAATACCAGAAACTATTAAAAATGAAAACAGGTAAAATTCCAGATCCAGATAGTCTCACAAGCCAATGTTATAAATGCTTTCAGAATCAACTCTTTCAGCCACTAAAGGATATAATGAATCGAGTATTACAGGAAACAAAGATACCTCAAACCTGGAAAGAAGGTAATATTGTGTTATTACCAAAAAAGAGTAAAAAAACTATAGATCAATTTCATTATTAAATAATGATTATAAACTTTTCAATGCAATTTTGGCAGAAAGATTGAAGAAGGTTTTACAGACGTATATTCATTAAGCTCAGTCTGGCTTTTTGCAAACAAGAGGCAATGTGATGACTGTTTTGAAAATTATTGAATACCTGCAATATCATGAGAAACAGGCAGCTTTAATAGTTTTTGCATACAGTAAAGGCATTTGACCATTTAAATTGGGTTTTTGCATTTAAAGTTTTGGAAGATATGGCTTTTGAGGAGAAATTTATTCAAGGGGTTAAAGCAGATTATTCGTCAGAGCAAGCAAAGATTATTATTAATGGAGATTTAACTAAACCATGTGAAATTCAAAAAGGTACAAGACAAAGATGCCCCTTATCTATTCTGCTGTTTATATTGGTATTGGAAGCTTTGAATAGGGATATTAGGCAAGATAAGAAAATAACAGGTATAAATATCAAAAAGGAAGTTTATAAAGTGAAAGCATTTGCTGATGATTTAATTATATTTTTGAAATGCCCCAAAACTAATATAGAATATTTGGTAAAGAAACTAAATGAGTTTGGAGCTTTAGTGGGCATTAAAATAAATAGAAAATGACAATGATTTTTAAGAATTTTTAAGACCTCTTATGATTGTGACATATTGACTAAAAAGTTGGGTTATAAGGCGGAGAAAAAGGTGAAATAGCTGGGGGCTATATTGACAAATAAGGGACACGATGGCTCAGTGGGTTAGGACGCTGAGCTTGTCGATCAGAAGGTTGGCAGTTTGGCGGGTCGAATCCCGAGTGCCGTGTAGCAGAGTGAGCGCCTGTTACTCGTCCCAGCTTCTGCCAACCTAGCAGTTCAAAAGCATGTAAAAATGCAAGTAGAAAAATAGGGACCACCACGGTGGGAAGGTAACAGCGTTCTGTGCGCCTTTGGTGTCTAGTCATGCCGGCCACATGACCATGGAGTCGTCCTCGGACAAACGCTGGCTCTTCGGCTTTCAAACGGAGATGAGCACCGGCTCCTAGAGTCAGAAACGACTAGTACGCATGTGCGGGGGAACCTTTACCTTTACCTTTATATTGACAAATAGAAGGAATGTGGTGACTCAGTGGGTTAGGACGCTGAGCTTGTCAATCAAAAGGTTGGCAGCTTGGCAGGTCAAATCCCGAGTGCCGCGTAGCAGAGTGAGTGCCTGTTACTCGTCCCAGCTTCTGCCAACCTAGCAGTTCGAAAGCACGTAAAAATGCAAGTAGAAAAATAGGGACCACCACGGTGGGAAGGTAACAGCGTTCCGTGCGCCTTTGGTGTCTAGTCATGCCGGTCACACGACCATGGACACGTCCTCGGACAAGCGCTGGCTCTTCGGCTTTGAAACGGAGATGAGCACCAGCCCCTAGAGTTGGAAATGACTAGCACGCATGTGTGGGGGAACCTTTACCTTTTTATATTGACAAATATAAATGCTGAACTGTTTCAAAACAATTTTGTGACTCTTTGGAATGATATTAAAAAGACTTATTAAGATGTTTTACCAAAGATACTATTTCTGTTTCATGCTTTATCAATAGTTATGATACTCCATTTAAACAATGGCAGATGGGTATCTCTAAGTTTATATGGCAAGAAAAATAAATAAAGAAGATATAAATTACTGCAAGCTGCTAAGATAATTAGAGGTTTCGATTTACCAGATTTAAAATTGTAATTTGATGCCTGTTTTTTGTTCTGGCTAAGAGTGGGTGATCCTCCAAAATAAGATGTTATTCAAGCTAGAGGACTATGAATTAAGATTTGGACAGGATGACTATTTATGATATGATAAGGTTAAAGTAAATGATGATTTAAATATTTTCACTTCATTAGACATGTCATCTTAAGAGTTGGGAATAAATATAAAGTAAGGTTCTCTTTGGGTGCCTCTTAGGAAGTTTTTTTACGAAAAGAAATGATGGCAAGAGCAGACTGGGGGACTTACACATGAAGATAACACTAGGTAAACATTGCATTGGTTTAACACACTTAAGCACATATGTCCCCCATGAACAATTTCCATTCTTTTCTCTCTCCAGAATGCATTTTCTTTTCGCACAGATCCACATGGCCCAAACAGTAGGATGCTTTCACGTTGCATCTTTGTAGTTTCCGACAACATTTTATAACTCGTGTCCTGTTCCCCTCTGCACAACCTGTCAAAACCATGGCTCTGGAGCTACCCAACTGGTCTGAAAGTGCAGCTCCTTTTAAAAAAATCTTGTGGAGCAACTGCAGGTTTTTTTTAAAAAAAATACATCGCATGCTGGCTCCCGCACACAGTCCCTGTGATCATCCTGCCCACTGTTAATTGCACACTACCCCCACAGCATCGTTTCTGCCTGCTAGAATTTTGATTAGATGGGGGTTATTTGTCCTGTGCAACAAAATGCCCGGGTCAAACGGCACCTGGGTGAATGGGCAGGGACTAAGGGCAGAGGGCAGAGGGCCATTGGCAGTGGACAATGGCCAGGGACAACTAGCAGAGAAGGAAAGCTTTGAAACAGCTGAGGCGGGTGGCTGGGGATGAAGTGAGCATGGTCAAGTGTTGATGCCTAAACATCCTAGAGTCACAGGAGTACATCATAGTTAGACTGCTTAACGAAACACTAGTAATGTTTCATGGAGATTTGGTAATTGTAGGCAATGGCAACCATATAATTAGTTTCAGTCTGAAGAAGAAGTTTGTGGACAGTCCCACAAACCAAAGAAATTCAGCCAATCAATTCGCAATATTTTTTTTGTGAGAAATTTGAATTGATTGGTTGAACTTTTTTTTTTCAGACTGCACATGGCGGAGGACTGGGAGCAGGAGACGGCTGAAAGAGCTGCATGCAGCTCTGGAGCCGCGGGTTTCCAACCCATGGTCTAGATGAAAAAACCTAAAATCTTAGGAAAAATTACAATCTCGCAAGATTTTAGTCATTTAGAAAAAAATCATCTTACAATAAAATTTAACTGAAAGAGAAACAGCATGACTGATTTTTTTTTTCTTTTAGTGCAGGCAAGCATGGATAATATACTGCATTATGAGCAATTCTGGAAATAATATATATTTGGTCTTCAATCTGCCCTGATACCAAAATCAAGCAAGATTTCAAACATTCTCCTGATACACGTTTATTCTGAAAGAAATTTGTAAATTTTATTCCAAATACCAAGGCACAATTCCTACTACACACAATATTTTCTGGGTAACAAACCATTTTATATGAATCTAGTCTTAAAACTATACCAAGAGAAGTCTAAATCTAGGAAGTATGTCCAAATGGCAACTAATGCAAACAATGATAAATTCTTACCTCTTTCACTAGCATCATCTACCAAGACAATTTCTTCCAGCATATGTCTTGGTGATCTGTTTATTACACTGTGAACAGTTCGCAAGAGAGTACTCCAAGCTTCATTATGAAAAACAATTACAACACTTGTTGTAGGAAGATTATCAGGATATACTTTTGTCTTACAGCTAAAAATATAAAAATAATTAAAACAATAATTACAATAAATATGTTTGTACAGCAATTTAGTATAAAATGTGTTCTGTACCACATGTGTTCTATACTAATTAATCTTGGCAGGTACAGACTAGAATAATAATTTTGAGGCAGCTAGAAAACAGTTTCTTGATCTTCATTCATCCATTCATTTACAATCATACAGTAAGGGCAAATTATAGTAATGATTAAAAGATTTAAAACAAATAAATTAACCAATAAAGCATACAAAGTCCTAATATTTAATAAAAGCACATCTGAAACAATATTTTTTCTATCTGATACCAAAATTGTAGAATAATTCACATATCAGATGCAGTTTCAGAAGATGTTTTATTCCGTATAACTACTTGCTAATCAGTCAAAATACCTAGAAAATGGCTTCAGGTAGGTACACGTAGACATTGGGATTTTAAATATATATACTTTAAAGCACACGCTTCTAATAAGCGAACAGGAAAATCTGGCTATAAATATGCCTTTTATCAATTCACCCTTATAATTACTGTTTTACATAGGATATGTCAAATGTTTTTAACAGGTATACTTCTTTCTTGAAGATATGAAAAAATTATTTGATCCCCTGCTGATTTTTACATTTGCCCACTGACAAAGAAATGATCAGTCTATAATTGTAGGTTTAACAGTGAGACACAGAATAACAAAAATAAAAAATCCAGAAAAATGCATTTTAAAAAAGCTATAGATTTGCATTTTAATGAGTGGAAATAAGTATTTGACCCCTTCACAAAACATGACTTAGTACTTGGTGGCAAAACCCTTGTTGGCAATCAGAGAGGTCAGACATTTCTTGTAGTTGGCCACCAGGTTTGCACACATCTCAGGAGGGATTCTGTCCCATTCCTCTTTGCAGATCCTCTCCAACTCATTAAGTTTTCGAGGCTGATGTTTGATAGCATGAACCTTCAGCTCCCTCCATAGATTTTCTACAGTATTAAGATCTGGACACTGGCTAGGACACTCCAGGACCTTAATGTACTTCTTGAGCCACTGCCTTGGTCATGTGTATTGGGTCATGCTGGAATACCCCTCCACGACTCATTTTCAATGCCCCGGCTGAGGGAATGAGGTTCTCACCCAAGATTTGACAATGCATGGCCCCATCTCTTTGATGCGGTGAAGTTGTCCTGTCTCCTTAGCAGAAAAACACCCCCAAAGCATGTTTCTGCCTCCAGGTTTGATGGTGGGGATATTGGTCTTGGGATCATAGGCAGCATTCCTCCTCCTCCAAACACGGCGAGTTGAGCTGATGCCAAAGAGCTCGATAAGACCTGGTTATTCCAACAAGCGGGCCTGGACTGATCATGGTTTTTAAATTTGGTTTTTTATTGGTTTAAATTGTTCTTATTTCTTATATTGTTTAATCCTCTTTTAATTTTTGTATTTATATCTTTTAACTTTTTATTGCTGTGAGCCGCCGAGTCCTCAGGGAGAAGGGCAGCATATAAATTAAAAAAACCTGATTTTGGTCTCATGTGACCACAACACTTTCATCCAGTTCTCCTCTGAATCTTTCAGATGTTCACTGGCAAACTTCATTGTACATGTGCTTTCTTGAGCAGGGGGACCTTGTGGGTGCTGCAGGATTTCAGTCCTTTATGGCGTAGTGTGTTACTGATTTTCTTGGTGACTATGGTCCCAGCTGATCATTGACAAGATCCGCCCATGTAGTTCTGCGCTGATTCCTCACCGTTCTCATGATCATTGAAACTCCACAAGATGAGATCTTGCCTGGAGCCCCAGACCGAGGAAGATTGACAGTTATTTTGTGTTTCTTCTATTTGCGAATAATCGCACCATTGTCACCTTCTCACCAAGCTGCTTGGAGATAGTCTTGTAGTCCGTTCCAGCCTTGCGTAGGTCTACAATCTTGTCCCTGACATCCTTGGACATCCTTTGATCTTGGCCATGGTGGAAAGTTTGGAATGTGATTGATTGCTTCTGTGGACAGGTGTCTTTTATACAAGTAACAAGTTGAGATTAGGAGCACTGTATAAAGGACACCTGGGAGCCAGAAATCTTGCTGATAGGGCATCAAATACTTATTTCACTCATTAAAATGCAAATCAATTTATAACTTTTTTGAAATGCATTTTTCTGGATTTTTTTGTTGTTATTCTGTCTCTCATTGTTAAAATAAGCCTGCCATTACAATTATAGACTGATCATTTCTTTGTCAGTGGGCAAATGTACAAAATCAGCAGGGGATGAAATAATTTTTTCCTTCACTGTATGTGTGTACATGGCAAGCTAGATGTTCCAGGAGCTGAGGCATACTTTCCACAGATTGCTGGACAAAAGGTGGAGCTTGGCCAGTGAAATCTCTCCAGAGAAAGGACAGATCATGAGATTCTCCACATGTATTCAGGACAGCTGCTCCTCGTAGATATATTGTTTAAAAAAATATTGACCTGTGGTGCCATTTCACTCAAATGGTTACAATCAGAAACAAGGATTTTTGTAATATGCTAGACTGGGGGTCCTGAACCCCCAGTCCACGGCCCAGTACTGGGCTGTGACCAGCGGGGACCTGCGACATGTAAATGGGGGGGTGGTGGTGCACACAAAACCATCCTCTCCTCCCCCACCGCTGCCAGTCCATGGATCCAGAAAAGTTGGGGACTGTTGTGCTAGACACCCATGAGCAATTGGATCATTGTTACAGAGGTATTTCCTCATCTTAATAGAAAAACAGAATGACCACAGGTAGGCAAAAAAGCACCGGGAGCAGGAGCAATTTCACACTTCCTATTGGCTTCCCCATTGGCTTTCCTGTAGGAACCTGGTAGGAAGCACTGGAAATGATTAACATATGAACACAACTGATTGGCAGTGAAGTGGCATAGCTGCACTCAAACAGCCGCATCTTTGTTAATCCCATGGGAATCATCAGACATTTTCTGTAAGTTAATGGTACTAGAACTTTACGTGATCTTGATTTTATCCCTCTATTAATGCATCTCAGGTTTATGTTAGCTTTTCTGGCTGCTGCTGCACATTGTTGGTTCTAGTGGACAATCACTTAAATCATATTATTTAAGTGACTGTCCACTAGGACTCCAAGATCCCTTTCACAACTACTGGCATTAAGCCAAGTTTTGTCTAGTCTATACCTATACAATTGTTTTTTCTTGCCTAAAACCTTATTTTTATCAACTTTGAATTTTATTTTGTTAGATAGGGCCCAGTGATCTTTTTGGATCTTGAGCTTGACTTCTAGGCGTGTTGGCTATTCCTGCCAGCTTAGTGTCATGTGCAAATTTGATGAGTTCCCCTTCAATTCCTTCATGTAGATCAGGACTTTTCAACTGGTGGTACGTGTTACTTTGGCACCTAGCAGGTGGTACATGACCGTGCTAGACAAGTACAGCGGGGGAGGAGAATGAGCTGAAGTGACAGCAGAGCCACACAAACCTAAGGGAAAGACAGATGGAGCTGCAGGGCTGTTGGGGCTCATCAGAGCCTCCAGGATCAGCATGTGCAGCTACAAGCTAATCAACCCTTCTGTAGGGCTGTCAGGGCTCAGAAGATGCCCCAGGATCAGCGCCGGACTCCAGCTGATTGGTGCTTCTAGAAGCAGTGCATAGCTGGAGGTGCACCAAAGAGAAAAGGAGGACAGGGGGAGAGAGGAGAGGATATAAAAGGAGTTTGGGAGAGAAAGGGAGAGGGGGGAAAAGACAACAGGAAAAGAGAAGGGGACAGAGAAGAAGCTGTGGAAGGAGAGGCCAGCAGGTAGGGAGAAAAAGAGACAGGGAAGAAGAAGCTGTGGAAGGAGAGGCCAGCAGGCAGAGGAAGAAGAAACAGGGAAGAAGCAGCTGTGGAAAGAGAGCCCAGCAGGCAGGGAGTAAAAAGAGAGAGAAGGAGAGGGGAAGAAGGGCTGATCACCAAGGTAGTGGTGCATATTAATAACTATGGATAAATTCATCATAAATTTGTCAGGGCAAAGAGAAATTGATTCAGTAAAGGAACTGCCACTGAAGAAATTAAAACCGGTACTTTTTTCCTTTTTTTAACGTTTATAACATTTTATTAGATTATAGAATAAAATACAAAAATACAAAAGCAAATAGTAGGACACAGTGGGGAGGAAGAAGGGGGGAAAAAGTGAGGGGGAGAAGGGAAAAAGAAAAGGCATTTACTTCTGACTTCTTCTGTTGCAGAAGAATGATGCATTAACATCAAACCTCAACTTTTCACTTTTCCATAATAGTATAAACTAGCCAGTTCTATAACAACAAATGAATCTAATCAGTAAAACCCCAAATCCCCTTTTTTTAGTCATCATGTTTTTGACATCTTGCTAAGCACTGGTGGTACTCGAATATTGTCATGTCTTAAAAGTGATACAATCTGTGAAAAGGTTGAAAAGTCCCGATCTAGATAATTTATGACGATATTGAAGAGTACTGGGTCTAAGGTGGAACCTTGGGATACCACTACCATTTCCCTCCATGTGGATGTTGTTCCACTGAGGACTTCACATTGAGTATGATTTACCAGCCAGTTACACACCCACCTGGTGGTGGTGCTATCTATCCCACATTTTACTAGCTTGCCAAGATGATTGTGGTCTACTTTATCACATGCTTTATTGAAATCTAAGTATACTATGTCTACAGCATTTCACTGATCTAATAATTTGTTCACTATGTCAAAGAATGAAATAAGATTGGTTTGGCATGATCTATTTTTGCTAAACCCATATTGGATTACTGACTATAACTTTGTTTGATTCTAGGTGTTTGCAGTTTTGTTGCTTGATTATCTTTTCCAAGATCTTCCCAGGTATTGATGTCAGGTTGATTGGTCTGTATTGTCTTGGATCCATTTTTTTTTCCTTTTTTGAAGATGGGGACCACATCAGCTCTTTCCCAACCCTTAGGAAGTTCCCTGCTGCTCAAAGAAGTATTTCAATGGTTCTAAAATCATGTCTGCCAGTTTCTTCAGAACTCTGGGATATAGTCCATCAGGACACAGTAATTTGAATCTATCTAGAACTGTTCTCTTACCTTATTTTTGCATATTTCAATTTATCATTTATGGTTCTGTTTTTGATAAGTTGTTTTTTCCTTGCATGAAGACAGATGCAAAGTATGAATTAAGTAGTTCTGCTTTATATCTGTTGCCCATTATTCTTTGCCATCTTCTTCCATTAGTGGACCAATTGTTTCTTTGACTTTGGGGGGGTTTTGTTTAATGTGCTGAAAGAAACTTTTAAAATTGTTTTTGATATTTGTTGTAACTCTTACTTTGTTCAAAGACTTAGCTTTCCAAACTTCATTATTGCAGGTTCTCGCTATCTGATAGTATTCTGCCTTAGTTATGAATCCCTCTTTCATTTTTCATACTTATCCCCTTTGTCTTTCAGTTATTTTTTCAGAGTTTCCCAAGCTTCTTGAGTTGATTTCCCCTTTAAGATATGAATCCATGGGTTCCTTCCGAAGCTTTATCTGAGTTTGTTAAAATCAGCTAAAGTCTAAGACACTGATTTGATTATGTTCTGTTGCTTGTGTCTGTTTTATATTGAATTCTAAAATGACGTGGCCACTCTCCCCTAATGTTTCTGCAACTTCAGTCCCCTCTATCATTTCTTCTCTGTTGATAAGAATAAAGTTCAGTATAGCTGTCCTTCTAGTTGCCTCCTCTACCTTTTGGGTAATGAAGTTGTCAGCTAGGTGAGTCAGGAATCTGTTCAATCTCCCATTAGTTGCAGCTTGTCTCTCAGTTGATGTTAAAGTCCCCCATTATTACTGCGCTGTGTTTCCTGTCGGTTAACTGGTTAGCAAAAAGTTCATCTATTTCTTCTGCTTGGTTGAGTGGCCTGTAGTATACACCTGGCAATGTCATTCTTTTTCCCTATTATTTTGACGCATGTGCATTCTACAAGGCTTTCAACCTTTTTTGAGTGCATCTCTATAGAGAGGAAGTGATCTCTAATATACAACGCAAGTCTACCTCCTCTTTTGTTAAGTCTATTTCTTTTGAATAGTTTATATCTTCTATCAGTACATTCCACTCATGAGTTTCATTCAACCAGATTTCTGTAATAGCAACTATATCATACTTGCTCTCTTTTACTAATATTTCAAGTTCACCCTGTTTGCTCCCTAAACCTTGAGCATTAGTTTAAGTTTTGTCATTTAAGTTCTTTGTGGCTGACCGTGGGTATGCTTTCTACATCTCCTACTTTGTATCTGAGATTTTCTTCTTTGTCTTTACTCCTTGCCTCCATATTTGATTGGTTATCGAGTGGTTTTTGCTTTGAATTAGGTCCTAATGGTTGTGAAGATTGGTCACCCCCTTTCAATTTTAGTTTAAAGCCCTTCTGATAAGATGAGCTAATAATAATGTTAAGATAGAAAACATTTTAGGTAAAATCTATACAGGTAGTTGTCAACTTATGACAATTTGTTCAGCAACTGTTCAATTATGGCAGCACTGAACAGATAGTACTTATCACTGATTCTCACAATTACAGCATTGTCCCTATAGTCACGATAAAAATTGGGCCCTTGGCCATCAACCCGAATGGGGTTTCAACTCCACCTGCCTATCTCCCCCAACTATGCCATTTTGGCTCCCTGCACTCTATAAACCTTTGTTGACTTTGTTATATTCTCCCACAAGTGCCCAAGCTTATTCGATCAGCCCTTTGCAAGGCAGCTGCACAAGTTTTCTTTCCCAGGTTGCACATGACATCGTTCTTACAAAATCTGAGGATATTGGCCTCATATAACCAGCAGCTGCTCTGCAAAGGGTCTGGTTGGACACACCTTGTCAGTACTGACAAGAAAACAGTGAAGGTGAGCTGGCATGGCAAAGTACAGCGTACCAGAGGCCTTGGATAACAAGGTGACATGAGCAACAGTGGTTGGGAAAACTGTGGCTTTTCAGGAAGCTGCAATTTTGCACTACACAATTAGGCTAGGTTTTGCACTGTGGTGTGACTCAGAGGCTTCTTGCAGTCTCAGAGCTACAGTGCACCAAGAAGCCCCTTTGCACCATGCTGCTGGGCTGGGCATCATACTGTGAAGGACTTCATGCTGCACTGTGATTCAAAGGCTTCTTGTAGCCCCAAAGCCACAGTGCACTTTTTGTGTCTTTGGGGTAACTCAAGACAGGGTGCAAGGCAGCCAAAAGGGCAGAGATGGGCAGAATAGGCAATTGGGAAGAGTTGAAGGACAAAATCAAAACATATAATTTAGTTTTAATACTACATTGATTTGTTTCTCATGCAAAAAAATCCAACCAAGAACTAAAAACAAATTTCCTAACTGTGAGAACAATTAATCAGTGAAACAACTTGCCTTTACTAGAGGTTTTTCAGAAGAGAGTAGACATCGTTTGTCTGGAATATATAGGATCTCCTGCTTGAGCAGGGGGTTAGACTAGAACAGTGCTTTTCAACCAGTGGTATGGGTACCACCTGTGGTACATTGGCACCTGGCAGGTGGTACGCGACCATCCTAGAAAAGTGGTAATGGGGGGAGGGGAATGAGCTGAACCGGTGGCAGCACCGCACAAGCCTGAGCAAGATAACTGGAGCTGCAGGGCCGTCAGGGCTCAGTGGAAGCACCAGATCAGCACTGCTTTCCAGCTGATTGGCGCTTCTTCAGGGCTGTCAGGGCTCACTGGAAGCACCAGGATCAGCGCCAGGCTCCAGCTGGAGTTCGGCACTGATCCTGGTGCTTCTGCTGAGCCCTGAAGAAGCACAAATCAGCTAGAAAGCAGCACTGATCCCAGCATGTCTGCTGAGCCCAGAAGACGCGCTGATCAGCTGGAATGTTGCAGTATCTCCAGGGTCTTGTGATTTACATTCAGATGCTTGGCAACTGGTTCATATTTATGATGGTCACAGTGTCCCAGGGTTATGTGAAGTGACCAAAACCTGCTGCAAGCACCCAGCAGACGGAGGGAATAAAAACCACACACACCCCCACCCCACCCCCGCTGCCAATCCTCAACAGAAATGCTCACAACAATGAAAACCTCGGACAGGAGGAAGAGCGCTGCCAGGTAGGCAGTCTGGTGTCTTGCTCGGCTGTGGCTTGGGGGGCACTTTTTTCAATGCCACTGTAATTTTGAACAGTCACTAAGCCAACTGTTGAAAGTCGAGGACTACCTGTACTTCATCACTTTTTTCCTTTTTTTTTTTTGTCATCAAGTTTTTGACACCTTGCTAGGTGACCGGTGGTACTTGGATATTGCCACATCCTAAAAGTGGTACAAGGGATGAAAAGGTTGAAAAGCCCTGGACTAGAAGACCTGGAAGGTCTTCCAACTCTGTTATTATGTATTCTTTCAATATTAATATTTTGCCTGTTACTTTTATGAAACAGTAAAATTATGGAATGGTGCATTCTACATAGGTTTCAAGCTTCATTCAAAATAAAAATTCAAACATTGCAAAGTAAATTCAGTTAAACTTGAATATTGTAATATTAAAAAAAGATTTACTAGTATTAAATCTCCATAGATTCCAAGAAGTGATAAATTGACTATATGCATTTATATATTATAAAGATTTTCTCATTCTGTGTAACAATTCTCTATTCAATATTAAATTATCTAGCCTAACATTGCTAAATATTCACCTATTTAGAGGCTTAAATAAAATCTTCAAATAAGTTTTAAACCATTGATCAAATAAAAATAACCCTTGTTGAATGAAAAAAGCAATTTTCATTTCTCAATCAAGCCAAGGATCTAAAACTGATGCAGTTGGCAGCAGCTTTGCTTTTCGTATGCTAATTGTAGTGATCTGTACATTGGTCATAGAGAAAATGCAGTCCCTTTTGAACTGTTTTTTAAATTTGGAAAGAGATCCAAATTCATTATAAATGTACCATAAAATTAATTTTTTTAAAAAATTAAATCTTCCCAAAGAGTCCTGGGATTGTCTATTCATTTAATACATTTTCACATAAAGACATTATTTCATTTAATAAGAGATAAAGAAATAATTGGATTACCAAGGAATTATACAATATAGAGTTATTATGTGGAATATCATGAAGAAAATAGTTGCTTGTAAGAACTTTTCTGCCAGTTTTATCAACTTTCTTACTATATAGCCCTGGTGGCAATCAAATGTCAATGATTTCTCCTGCACTGATTTGGGACAACAAACAAACCAGTTATGATATATATCTGGTGATAAGTACTAGGCAGCTTCACAAAACTTGAACTTTACTTATGAAATATGTTTGTTATTAGTGCCTGGGAAGACCACTGTCTTGTGGTGGAGAAATGATGGTCTCTAGGCTGCTGCTGTTGGACACTGAGTTATGCTAAGGAGATAGAAATGTCTTTTTATTCTTTTATTCTAACTAGGGATGAGAGGAGTATCTTTAGGTTGCTTCATTTCCCAGGGAAAAAAGAAAACTGTGTACCCTTTAGTGTACTCCAATGTTCCATCTGATGCACATTCATTCCAAATAAAAAATTCAAACTTTTTATTTTGAAAACGTCCATCTCACACACAGAGGGACTCTGTGAACAATAAATACACTTACCCTTCCAGCCTAACATCAGGTAAAGATCTGTTGAGTGCAATAATTTCACTGGCCATTAAATTAAACTGATTGATTTTAAACATTTCCTTCATTTTCTCTTGGTCTTCTTTAGCAATGGCAACAGGCTTCCCCATTTCTCCTGGACCTTCATGAGGTTTTTGCACCAATTCTGGAACTAATAAAAACATCATAACTAAACAATTAAAAAGGACCACAATAAGGTGGAATATGCAGAAGATATTTAAGAAAAGGATAAAGTTTTGTCCGCA